>NDFG01000012.1:369266-421882 GCA_002167245.1 Sporophila hypoxantha
AGAGAGAGATCCGCCAGCTCTCCCTGGGCCTTCTCTCTCTCAGGTGGGCACCCCCAGCTCTCCGGAGGCTTCTCCTCTCCAGGTGAGCACCCCAGCTCTCCCGGCGCCGGGAGAGCTGGGGTGCCACCTGGAGAGGAGAAGGCCCCAGGGAGAGCTGGGGGTGCTCAACCGTGGAGAAGGCCCAGGGAGAGCTGGCGGATCTCTCTCTGCTACAACAACAATGAAAAATAACCAAAACAAAACCAAGCAAGGAAAAAAAAAAGAGTCATTGGGACCATAGGACATAAATAGAGACAGAAATAAAATCCATTATAACTTCTGGCCTTTGAATCATGGTGACCATAATACAGGCAATGCAGCAGGAAGTTCTTGTTTAATTCAGTGGATATCAATGAGTTCTTCTCCACTGAACAGCACCAAGTCCCACTCCTTTTGCTTTCTGTCAAATATTCAGCCTGTTGTTTAACTATTTTGTTGTTATTATTTATTTTTGTCGTTATTATTTATTTTTTCCCCCTGCTCCTTACAAAAAACCTGATAACTGTTTTCAAAACCTACTTAAAGTCCTTGGCTGCCCCTGGATCCCTGGCAGTGCCCAAGGCCAGGCTGGACACTGGGGCTGGCAGCACCTGGGACAGTGGGAGGTGTCCCTGCCATGGCAAGGGTGGCACTGGGTGGGCTTTGAGGTCCCTCCAACCCAAACCTGTGGGAATTCTGTGATTCCCATCACTCTGCAGATCTGGGAAGGCCACCAAGGGCATTGTACCACCAGCAGGTCCTCCCAGCCTGGATTTGCACCAAAGCCCTGCTGTTGACAGAAGCAATGAGATTTTTGTCTGCTCRTGAGGTGAAACTTTCACTGCCTGTTTCAAGCAGCCCTATTGCAAGGCCCTGTTGCATCAATGTGAGGTTTCAAAATAGAGTAAAAACCAACTTGGCTTTAGATTATTTATTTATTTGGGACTAATGTCTCAAAGAGCAGCAGCATTCCTGACAGCCAGAGGACTCCAAGCATCTGTCCTTAGCTTCCCAGTGACCCTGGGGAAGCAACCCATAATCCACATATTTGAATTGCCACAGGGCTTTGTGGGCTGTGCAGGGGTGGGAATGTGGGCAGGAATATTTCTGGCTCTGTAATTAATCCTATTTGCTGTACAAGTGTGATTTATGGGGCAGCCTGGGCGCTGGGGGAAGGAAGGAGCTGCTCCATGGACATGGACAGGGCTGGGATTTGGAGGAAGGAGAATCCAGAGCAATTTCTGTTTAATAAAGCAGCAGGATTGGAAGGGCTCTCATTAAGTGCAGTCCTGCCAAGAATTATCCCTTGGTTTTCTGCAGCACCAGGATTATTTCAAGAGCGTCCCCAGAGGGTTTTTTTTTTGGCTATGGAGTTCAGAATTCACCAAGAATTTCAATTCCAGACTGAAGCAGGAGTCTCAGCTTGCTAAACTGAGGCTCTCAGGTCTGACAATGGTGATGCCCTGCTCACCTCTGCTCCTCCCCATTTGTCCCCTTTTCCCAAAGAAGCACCAAAAGCAAGGCATGAACCATCCTGCCACGACTTATTTTCCACTTTGGCACAAGCAYATAAAGTATAACCTGCTTGTTATTTCATGCACAGCCTCTTCTAGAACTTCAACATCTTTTAAAGCAATARTGGACCATTTAACATTTTTCATGTGTGAACCCTTCAGCTTCTCCCATGATGATTCTTCATTAACAAGGGCTTTGTGTCCAAATCCAGAATAAACCAGGCCACTCAAATCAGCCCCCCAGGAGCCTCTTGTGCCACCAGTGCCGTGTGACCAGCACAAGTGTCACCTGACAGTGCTGGCACTGCTGCTCCATCACTTCCTTTCTGCCACCCTGTCCCCTGCTGAGTCACCCCTGTGGTGACGTGGCCCTGCACCCTCTTGGTCAACAGGTTTCACTTCCAGAAGTGCCTGTAAAAGATTAATTTTGCTCTCCAGGCTCAGTGCTTGGCGTGGGGCAGTTGCAAAAGGCAATTTCCCTCCTCTGCTGAGTCAGGGCACAGCAATTTCTGGGCCTTGGAAGAGCAAGGCAACTGAAATTCTCTGTATTTAAACTGCTGGGRGAAATGGGAAGAGGAGAGATTTGTCACTTGTCCCCTCAGCCAGCATCCTGCCATCCCCACTGATTGCCTCTGAGTTCTGGCTCTGTTCCAGTCACCACTTTGGATGCAAAGCTCTCCTTAACACCTCTGCATACAAACAGCTGCCATTTYCTGAGACAAGGAATTATTCCAATTATTCCATTCCTTCTTCTGTGACAGCTTTAAAATGGCTCTGGAATCAGCAGGCCAATCTATAATTATCTCCAATCAGCAGCAGCTCAGCTCTGCTGTTATCTGCAGCTTCTGGTGCACAAAACTTCAGGGTCCCAGGTCAGTGTCTGTGGCTGCCACGGGAGCCCGAGCTGGGAAATGCAGCAGGGGCTGTGCTCATTGCAAAAGGATTTCAGAAACTGCTCTGAGTTAAACTACAGTGATTTCAGAACCTGGAAAATAGGCTGATGCTGGCCTTGCTTCAGGAGGCAGCTGTTATTTCTGCTTCATACAAAGGCTACAAAAAAGGAGAAAAATTACATGAAAAGAATTCATACAAATGTTCCTTGAAAAACCCCATGTATTGGACATGAAGCAAGAGATCTTCCACAGCAGCAGAACTATTGATTYTTGCCCAGGGGATGAAATATGGGCACAGCCAAATTTACAGAAAACAGCCTGGTTGTAGCCCTGTTCTTACAGCAAAGAACCAGAAATTTAGTGAGCACTGCTGTCAGTAGGCTCAGCAGGACCAGGAGGAAATGGTTACAAATTCTGGATTAACCTMGGCCCTAAAAGTGGCTTTCCAGGCTGCTTTCTGCAGAGGGGGACTTCTCAGCCAGCCTTGCTGCTGGATCTCACTGTTCTGCAGGTAAGCAGGCTTCATTCTCCATCCATCCATCTCACCTGTATAAAAAAGGAGGAAACAAATGGGTTAGATATAACCTGGGAAGGATTTATGGAATCTGCTCAAAACTCCTCAAATCCTTGGAGCAATGTGGCAGAAGCAGCTGAAATAATCTGCTGACCCCACTGATGGCATTTCTTAGCTCTGCTCCTTGGGAAAATACAATAAAAARTCTCCCTATCAAATCTCCCCAGCTCCTGGGTGGTTGGGAGGTAGAGCCAYGCTATTAAATCTGGAGGATTGGGTATCTAGAATGGCTCTGCCAAAGYTGTCCCAAAAACCCCAGGAGAGCTCTGTGTCCTGCTGGGGTYGCACARGTGGAACCACATCCAYGACCAGGCTGAAAAGATTCCCCATYACTCCTGGGTCCCTTTGGTCACACCACAGTCCCAATAAATCCTTTATTGTGAGGCACCCTCTGCTCTCTTACATCAGAGCACTGATTGCAGGAAAATGCCTCAGAGGCCATGGGGATGGCACCAGAAGTTTAAAATAAGTTGTTCTTTCGTTGAATGAGGAAAAAATAGCAAATATTTCATGGAGCAAATGCTCCAGTTCTCATCTTCACTAGCAGAGCAGTGGCATCCAGCCATAAATTCAGTGGTGCTCAGTGTCTGGAGAGGCTTTTCCTGTCCATAAAACAAAGTGACACTGAGTGATCAGCCCCCAGAAATTCACAGGCCGAGGAAGCAGAGGAGAAATGCAGGGATCAGAGCAGCTTAGCCCACTGAGGATGTTTAGATGTCAGCAGCTGCTGGAAATGCACAGTCAGGAGGCAGGAGAGGAGCTGCAGGAGCTGCTGGGAGCAGGGATCCCAGCTCCTCTCTGCTCAGCATTTCCCCAGCTGTTTTTGTCCCCATCCTGCTGAGGTTTCAGAGGATGGCAGTAATTCATCCCAGGGTGACTCTGTGTTTTACAGAGCAGGCACCTTGGCAGGAGGGGTCCTGACACTGGCACGTCCGCCATCTGCTGTCCCCTCTGCTTCCCTGGTGTGCCAGGACGTGCTTTACGCTGCCCTGTTGGAGCAGTCACAAGGCAGTGTGACCGGTGTTCACAGGGGTTCGCCAGGATGAGGGAAGAGACGAGGATCTGACTCCATGTTTCAGAAGGCTGAATTTATTTTTTTATGATATATATTACTTTAAACTATGCACTAAAAAGAATAGAAGAAAGGATTTTCATCAGAAGGCTGGCCTAAGAATAGAAAAAGAAAGAACTGATAAAAGCTTTGTGGCTTGGCAGAGAGTCTGAGCCAGCTGACTGTGATTGGCCATTTAATAGAAACAACCACGTTGAGACCATGACAGATGCACCTGTTGCTATCCCACAGCAGCAGAAACTACATCCATTGTTTGCATTTTGTTTCCTGAGGCCTCTCGCTTCTAGGAGGAGAAATCCCAAGGAAAGGAATTTTTTCTAGCAAGATGTCCTGGTGAACAAGGCAGGGCAGGGCTCCACCGCCCTGCCCTGGCTGCTGCTGCGGGGGGGGACAATGTGCCCAAATCCCCTCTGTGCACACTCGGGAGCTCCCTGGAGCTGCTGCCCTGGTTTGGGCAGAGCCTCTCCAGAACATGGCTCACAACACTCCTGCCACCATCTGAGGATGTTCAGGCAGAACAAATGGCATGTGACCCCAGGCCAATCACAGCTGGGAATTTGGATTAAAAATAAAAGAGGAATGAGAACATTTGTCACAGAATACTCTGTCCTTCAAGGACAGGGAAATTTTCTAGCGGGGAATCAAAACAGCATTTATTTTTATTAAAAGTGCTTCTGTTTCACTCCATTTTTTCTGACCCTAAGAGCAATTCTCCCTCGTGGGTTTTTGGCTTAGTGAAGCAACACACAATGTATGTTTTTGCTCAGCCTGGGAAGAGGGAATGTCCTGCCTGTGAGAAGCTGCCTGCACCTTGCACTTCTGAGCAGAGTGAAAAAGGAATTGAGATTTTCTTGTGCATGTGGGACAGAGACCCTGCTGCCAAACAGGGCCAGAACAAGGAGGAAAGTTTACATGTTTGCTGCCTGGAATTAAAGTTTGGGYGTGCCCAGGCTGGGTTTGGTAGGGGGATTGTCTCCTTGGGGCTGATTGTCAGGCAGGCAGGGAGGGAAATCTCCTGTGTGGTACAAGGTGCAGGCAGGGCTCTGCCCTGGTGCTCACCCTCTCTCCACAGGAACACTGAGGGACCAGGGGCTGTGTGCCATGTCACACAGGAGTGGGACAACCCACTGGCAACCAACACCAGACTGATGGGCTTTTTTTGAGTTTTGGGATTTTGTTTGAGCTTTTTGTTGATTTTCTTTTGGTTTTTTTTGTTGATTTTCTTTGTTTTTTTTGTTGATTTTCTTTTGTTTCTTGATGGTGCCCATTTTCTGCACTGCCTCTCTCAGAACAGGACCAGGAGCTGAGCAAGCACAGAGCTGCTCATGGAGCCTGTGSCTCTCACCCTGCTCCAGCAGAGCTTCTGCTCCCCAGTMTGTTGGGAAMGATGAAAGTTTGACAAGAAAGTCTCACAGATYTGWYTGCTTAGCAGAAAGATTTTRAAATGTAGAYTCTGAKGAAGGYARAGAGATGGAAGCAAGTTTTGATATAGAAGAAAAGAATTGCTGAGCCAGTCTCACTGGATAACCAAGGAGGCAAAGGGTCTGTTAGTTAGAAGGGGTTTTTATGGCTTAGAGCAAAGGATAAACCCACCCCAAACAAGAAGATGTTTTTACCAAGCAGAAAGAGAGCACAGGCAAACAAGGCAGCAAGGTTGCAAGTAGAAAAAAGGTCTCAGAATTTTCCGCTGCAAGAAAACTGAAAAACAACTTCTACCTTAAACTGTAATGTACTGACTTTTAGTGACTGGAGAACAGTAACATGAATATGGTAATTATAGCAGTTATGACAGGCTATAGATAAAAGTTAAGGTATAGATTGGTTCTGCTGTATGAAGATGCTCAGCAAAGAAAAGTAAATAATGCAATGTAACCAAAACCAAAGGGTCTCCAGGCCTGCCTGCAGCTGGAGCTGGCAGCTGTGGGCACCGCTCTGCCACCCATGACCCTGGGCTGCTGTGACACCTTGGATACAACAAACTGCATTTTGGATACAACAAACTGCATTTTGGGTACAACAAACTGCATTTTGGATACAACAAACTGTATTTTGGATACAATAAACTGCATTTTGGATGTAATAAACTGCATTTTGGAGAGCCCCTGGAGTCCCACATCCCTCATTTCGGCTCTCACACCAGTTAATCAGTCTCCCCCTCTGGGCTGGGCTTTGCTCTGCTCGGGTCACACATTCCCCACCCTGGGCTCCCCAGGCACAGCAGGGCCAGCACAGCCTGCAGGGCACAAAACTCCCTGGCTGAGAGCTCTGCCCTCCTTATCAGCTGGCAGGGAGAGCTGCTATCAGCGTGGCAGGGGCACCCTGCTCACAGATATTGTCTCTCACAGATTGTCTCTCACAGATTGTCTCTCACAGATTGTTTCCCCACTATTTTGTCTCTGTGCCCTGTCCTGCCCCATCCAGCCAAGGGATTCTGCTCACTCAGCTCCAGCTTGAGGCTTTGCAGAGCTCTGTGAACACAAACTCCCAGAGAAGAAACCCCAGAGCATGCCATGGCAGGGAGAAATATGCTTTAAATACACCGAGGATTACTTAAACACCTCATCAATCAAGTGACAAACAAAAAGCAAGATCTTGTTTATAATCCCTCTCTGCTTCTTTGGGTGTAGTAAGAGGCTAGTGGATGGCAGGAAACTGAAATCATATTTTATTTTTCCACCTGCTTGCCTCTATTACACTGTGGCCAGTGGTGTGTTAGGCTCAGAGCATTCCAGAACAGAGCCCAGGCAGTGTGGGAGCAGTAATGAAATGACATTTTATTTTCTGGGAGGCTTGGAGGCTCCCTTCAGCTGTAGGTTATTACACACATTTTTCAGGCAGCTGATTCCAGGGAAAAGAGCTGTGCTGAAAAAGAGATAAACACTGKTTTCCTTGGTTCACTTCAGGAACAGATTTCCAGGAGCACCGAGTCAGGAGAATGGTTTCTTTCTTATGGTTCTATTTTCTTTCTGTTGAAATCAATTACTAAARCAAAGGAAATCTGTGGTGAGTATTYGGCTGCAACCCTCAGCCTCTGCTGACCCAGTCCRGTGTGGGTTTTTATTTTCTGTTACTTGAAGACAGAAATGATGTGGAAAACTCAGTYAAATCCAGGATTTGAAGCAAGGCTGGATTTAATAAGGTGCCCACTGTTACTGCAGGTGAAATGGAGAAGGAAGGTGCTCTCACTCTGAGGGACAGGAGCTCACAGCAGTGTCACAGAACACTTGGGGTGTCAGGGATGAACTGAGAAAAGCAGGGTGGGGGGCTCCTGAAGGGCCTCAATATCACATTTAAAATAGAGAATTAGGAACAAAGTGTGAGAAGGGGATCAGGGATCTGATCTATCCTCCTGCTGTCAAAGGAGGACATTTATGCAGGAACTGTTTCAGTGCTTGGACCTTTGCTAGTGAGACCAGTATGGACATAAATACATACATAAACACATATAAATATATAAACATTCTATTAAATAAAATATGGAAATATATGTTAAATAGATAATAGAAATAATTATAGAAATATAATAATAGAAATATAATAATTATAATACATTATGAGTATAATAATAATTAAATATAATTATTCATTAATTAATAAAGACAACTTTATATTATTAATTATTTAAATAAATAATTATTAAATAAAAACATTATAATAAGATAATCATTAGATAATTATATTAATATAATAGAATAATTATATTATATATTATAATATAAAAAGAATAATATATAAATATATATTAAACACATATAAATCTAAAATAAATATAAAATTATAGTATATGAATATATTATATATAATAATTATTATATAACAATAGTATAATTATTATATTAATATTATATAATAATATAAATAATTATAAACATATATATTAAATAAATATAGAAATATATACAAAATATGTTATAAATAAATATAGATATATTACATGAATATAAATATAATACATAAATATATAAATAGAAGAATATAAATATTTAAATATATAAATAGAAAATAAAAAGAATTATAGTACATAAATATAAATATAAAATATAAAAATTTACATATAGAATAGATAAAATATATAATAAGTCTATAATAAAGACACATATAATATAATAAATATAAACATATATAAACAAACATTTCTCTCTTTGAGAGCAATAAAACTCCAGCTCATCCCCAGGGACCAGCAGCAGCTGAAGGTGTGACATCTGCTGCCCAGTTCCACCTGTGAATGGCTTTCTGTATTTCCTGCTACAGGAGCAATTCCCCACATTTGAATATTCCCCCACACCTGGGTGCAAATTTGAATATTCCCCCACACCTGGGTGCAAATTCTGCCTTGCAGACCCTCCCCCTTCTGCTCCGGGCTGCCCCCAGAGAAGATTTCCAGCTCAGCCCCCCCTGATTTGCAAACTCTGCTGTTCCTTCCAGCCCTGATTGCGTGGTATCCCCATGGCAGCTGCCATTGCCTAAGAGAAACAAACATTAAGAAAGAATTTAATGTATTGTTGCTTGTGCTCTGATAATAAATGCAAGAGCTGGGGACAAGAGGGGAACTGTCACCTGGAACAGGCAGTTCCAGCACCCAGGGCTTTGGGACAGGGCCAGGAACGTGCTCTGTGCAGCCAGGGAAGGCTGGGCCAGGCTTTTGGGAGGGCAGATTTGAACAGTTTTTATTGAATATTATGATAAATATTGCCATCAGATCCCACCTGTGCCACGAACTCCCTGTGATCCTCTGTGATGGGAGGGATCCACACCGACAGCTCTAAATCCTGACCTTGCAGCTCTTTTGTTTTCTGAACATTCTGGAAGCTCTTTTGCCATCTTCCTGTGAGTAAAGAGCCAGGGATGGCAAAGATCCCCCCCAGGGGTCTGCTGCTGGCTGGGACGGAGCAAATCTCAGCTTTTCCAGCAAGGCTGGGTCCAGCTCACAGGAAAAGCCAGTGACAGATGCCTGCAGTGCCACGGAGCCTTTGCAGCACTCAGGCACCCTGGAGGCTCAGGAGCAGCCTTGGCAGCCCCATTCCAGCAGGGGAGAAGCAAATACAGCCACATCGAGTGGAGGTTTTGGAAYTTAGAATAAAATTTGGGATTTTTGTTTTCAGCCAGACCCAAAATTTCTCGTGCCTCAGGTCTGTTTCTTTTTTTTTTTTTTTTTTGCCTAACACAAGGTTATTTTACAAATCTCATGGATGTGAAGGTGAGAAGGAAAATAAAGACAGAAGAATGAAATCATGACATGAGCTTTGCTAGGCTCCAGGCATAAATGAGATTATTTAGTTATAGTAGCAGATTTCTTTAAAYTGTCATCCATTAAATGAGAGAAAGAAGCTTCTGCACATGACAGGAAAGAGGATTTGYGGTGGCACATGGCTGTGGAGGCTGGGATTTGTCTCATTTTTATTCAGRCATCTCAAATTTCCATCCAGAGCCTGCAGAAGGAGCAGCACCTCCAGAGAATGAGGCAGATCCCAGCCTGAGCCATCAATCCCTGCAGGAGATCAATGCCAGGCTGAGCTCCCCCGTCCCAGAATGAGTCTCATTGGATGCTTGGCTTTTGGACAGGCTTAAATCAAGGATTAGGAACTCAAGGCATGACACAAATGCACACTTTTGCTTTGTAAATAGMCAAAGAGTTAGAGGAGAGGATCTGGAGGGAGCCTAGAAATTCATTCAGAACCAGATGATGGCAGAAAAAAATAAATCTGAGTCTCTTTGGTGTAACTGAAACATCCTTTTTTCAGACATAAATGAAGCCCTGATAATTAGCCAGGACACCTTCCCAGTGACTTGTGCCATCCTTTCTTCTGCTGTGTTTGGATCACTGATGCCCATTAACTCCTGAAATATCAGAGACAATATTAAGGAGGAAAAAAAAAAAAAAAGACTTCTCTAAAAGGAAAAGAATGTTATGAAAACAAACTGTGGCTTTTTAGGACTTTTTGCAATTTCCTGAGGCTTTTTCTTGAGCTGGGGAACATCAAGTCCTCCCRGTGCAGCAATTCGTGGGAACATGGCTCGGCCCAGGAGAGGCACAGCCACATTTGGGCCATCCCCGGGCTCCAAAAGGGCTCCAAAAGGAYCAGCCTGGATTTTGGGCAGCCCTGGCAGCCAGGGGTTGGAAATGGCAGCAGGAAAAGCCCAGGCTGGATGGGGTAGGGGCTGGTTCCTTGCGGGGTTGGGAGGGTGGGTGGCTTCCCTCAGGAATTCCCATSCTGGCTGAGACACCAGGGCTGGGCCTTGGGAATTCCCAGTTCTCCTTCTCAGCACTGGGGCTGGCAGTGCCCTGAACCAGCACAAGCCAGCCATGGGCAGGGCTGCWGCCACACAGCTGCCAGCCAAGCAGGGCTTTGGCCAGCAAGCAGAGGCTTTGGACACCAAGAAGATGTTTTGGCCACCCAGCACAGGTTTTGGTCACCAAGCAGAGCTTTTGGCCACCAAGAAGATGTTTTGGCCACCAAGAAGAACTTTTGGCCACCAAGCACAGGTTTTGGCCACCAAGAAGATGTTTTGGCCACCAAGCAGACCTTTTGGTCACGCAGCAGAACTTTTGGCCGCCAAGCAGAGGCTTTGGCCGTGATGAAGATGTTGTGGCCACCAATCAAAGCTTTTGGCCACCAAGCAGAGCTTTTGGCCACGAAGCAGAGCTTTTGGCCATGAAGCAGAGCTTTTGGCCACCAAGCACAGGTTTTGGCCACCAAGCCAATGTTTTGGCCACCAATTGGATATTTTTGCCACCAAGAAGATGTTTTGGTCACCCAGCAGAGCTTTTGGCCACCAATCAGATATTTTGGCTGCCAAGCCAACGATTTGGCCACCAAGCAGCTGTTTTGGCCACCAATCAAAGCTTTTGGCCACCAAGCAGATATTTTGGCCACCAAACACAGGTTTTGGCCACCCAGCAGAGCTTTTGGCCACCAAGCAGAGCTTTTGCCACCAGGAATATGTTTTGGCCATCAAGCAGAGCTTTTGGTCGCCAATCACATATTTTGGCCACCAAGAAGATGTTGTGGCCACCAATCAAAGCTTTTGGCCACCAATCAGATATTTTGGCCACCAAACACAGGTTTTGGCCACCCAGCAGAGTTTTTGGCCCCCAAGCAGAGGCTTTGGCCACCAATGAATGCTTTTGGCCCCCAAGCAGATATTTTGGCCTCCAAGAAGATGTTTTGGCCACCAAGCAAAGCTTTGGCCACCAAGCCAGTGTTTTGGCCACCAAGCCAGTGTTTTGGCCACCAAGCACAGGTTTTGGCCACCCAGCAGAGCTTTTGGCCACCAAGCCGATGTTTTGGCCACCCAGCAGAGCTTTTGGCCACCAGGCTGATGTTTTGGCCACCCAGCAGAGCTTTTGGCCACCAGTCCACCCCCCTTTAGCCCCATTAGCCCTGGGATCTGCTCCCTGCACCTCTCCTGTCACTGCCTTCAATCCATGGCTGGCATGGCTGGGGCAGGGCTGCCCTGCACAGGTGAAAATTCACATTTTCACATTCACATTTTCACATTCACATTCTGCCTGCTGGGCCTTGCTGTGGGCATTCATTGATCCCAGCAGCTCAGGCTCAGCCTGGATTAAAAACCAGAATGCTCAGGTCTCTGATGGGATGTGGAATTTCTAGGTGCACTCTGTATTTTGTTATCATGAAGCAAATGGCACCCAGAAAACCCCTTGTGCACCCCAGCTGGGATGATGTCCCAGTTTGGCAGCAAACTATTCCAAAAAAACTGTTCCAAAATAATTTTAAATCCATTTTCACACCTGCAGTAGTTTCGGCTTTCAGTGCTTCCCCAGCTTGCTCATAGGAATGTTGCATTGCACAGCACATGTACTGCTTCCCCTACACTCACAAGGTCAATTATTCTGTCAAAAAAGGAAATTGAATTAAATTAACATGGCACATTTTCAGTSCTGACAAGAAATACTTGTTCTGTTYCTATTGGCTGGACACCCTGAGATGGACAGTTAAATAAATCAGTGATTAATCAGCTGAGGCTGGAATAACCTCTAACTGTCTTGGTCCTTTCTTAAGAAAGAAAAAAATGGAAGAAATTTTCCTTCCTGGGTCCTCTGAGGCCTCCCTTTTCCATGATCCTGAGCTCTCAGAGATAATCCTGGAATGGCTCAGATTGTTGCAGCCATTTCCTCAAAGACTSCGGGGTGAATTTCCCTGCAGCTCCTCACTTGAGTGAATCCAACCCAGCTGAACACACTTAACCTCTTCTCTTCCTGCTCTCTGCACTCATTGCTAATTTGAATTATTCTCAGCAGCTGGTGGGAGTTAACCTCTTGCTGTGGAGGCTGAAGCAAAGAAACTATTGAACAATTAATCTTTATTCTTCTGTTATTTCCTCGTCTTCCCCTGGCAGTGCTGGGATTTTTTATCTTTTGCTTTGTTTTAAAGCACAGAGTCTTTTCTCCTCTCCTTTAAGGCCTCCTCCAAGCTGTCATTTTCTGCTTTAATATTGGAACACCACTGGACATTTCCCACCCTGGGCTTGCACAAACAGAAGGGAAATGTTTGATTTGAGAGCCAGGGTGGAAACAGCTGCCCCACAAAGCTGCAGTGATGTGCCCCAGCCCAGAAACTGGGGCATGGCATTGCTCACAGGACATATCACCAGAGAGATTGATTTTAATTTACTTAAATTTCATTTACAGAGAGATTCATTTTAATTATTAACAGCTCCAGGGACCTGAGGTGACTTAGGGTACCTGGATTTGGGCACCCTGGATAACACTCAGGACATGAGAAAGTAACGCTCAAAACCACCAGGAGGGAAAAAAATAGAGAAAAAAAACCCAAAAAAACCAAAAAAAACCAAACCAAACCAAACCAAACAAAAAAAAACCCCAAAACCCAAACCAAACCAAAAAACAACAACAACAACAACAACAACAACAAAAAAAAAAAAAAAAAACCAAAAAAAAAAAAAAACCCAGCAAAAAAACCAAACCAAAAAAAACCCCCTTGAACCTCAAAGAGTTGCTCACCTCCAAGTGAACACAGAGCTGGGGAAATAGAATTTTAAAGGAAAAATCCCAGTTTAGCTTTATTTGTCTGAAAATAAAATTATTTCTGGTGGTGCTTTATAATGGATTTTCCTTGGAAAAAAAGGCATTTCCTGGTGTCCTGGAGAAAATCCTGTAAGGGAACTGAGGATGGGGTTTGGTGTTCAGTCTTTGGATTTGGTGGAGTTTGGTGTGCAATCTTTGGATGACCTGAGGTGATCCCTTACCTGCTCCTGCCTCCTCCAGCAGCAGAAATAAAGAAAATTGGCGCTGACTGTTGTGAAGCACTTGGGGAGATGTGAGAAGTTCCTGGTGCTGCCAGCCCAGGGATGCCAGGCAGGACAAGGAGCTCCCTTTGGGAAGGTGCAGCCGGCAGTGAGATGTTATCTGTGCAAACCACAGCTGAGAGCCAGGTTAAAGCTCCCCATTAAACCTGCTGGCTCCTCAATCCATTGAGCAATTCCTCATTTCAAACGGTGGCAGCAGCGTTGGAACCCAGCTGGGGCAATTTCTGAGGAAATCAGGAGAGGGAATCGTGCGACAACATCCTGGTGCCCTGCAGTCCTGAGCTGCAAAATGTGCAAAAGGAGCTCCTGAGGGGCTCTGTGTGCCTCAGCAGGGTGGGACAGGCTGGGTTTTCAACAAAAAGCTAAAAAGATCTTCCCCTGCACCTTTCCAAGGGAGATTTTCCACAAAAAGCTCTTCCCTGCACCTATCCAAGGAGATTTTCAACAAAATATCTTTTACAACAAAAAACTCTTCCCCTGCACCTTTCTAAGGGAGATTTTCCACAAAAAACTCTTCCCCTGCACCTATCCAAGGGAGAATTTAAACAAAAAGCTCTTCCCCTGCACCTTTCCAAGGGAGATTTCCCACAAAAACCCCTTTTCAACAAAAAGCTCTTCCCCTGCACCTATCAAAGGAGATTTTCAACAAAAAAATCTTTTACAACAAAAGCTCTTCCCCTGCACCTTTCTAAGGGAGATTTTCCACAAAAACTCTTCCCCTGCACCTTTCCAAGGGAGATTTTCCACAAAAATCTCTTCTCCTGCACCTGTCCAAGGGAAAATTCAGCAAAAGCTCTTCCCCTGCATCTATCCAAGAAGATTTTCAACAAAAAACATTTTTCAACAAAAACCTCTTCCCTGCACCTATCAAGGAAGATTTCTTTTCCACAAAAAGCTATTCTCTGCTCCTATCCAAGGAGATTTTCAACAAAATATCTTTTACAACAAAAAACTCTTCCCCTGCACATTTCCAAGGGAGAATTTAAACAAAAAACTCTTCCCCTGCACCTTTCCAAGGGAGATTTCCCACAAAAAACCCTTTTCAACAAAAAGCTCTTCCCCTGCCCCTGTCCAAGAAGATTTTCAACAAAAAATCTTTTTCAACAAAAAGCTCTTCCCTGCACCTTTCCAAGGGAGGTTTTCAACAAAGATCTTCCCCTGCATCTATCCAAGGGTGACTTTCCACAAAAAAGCTCTTTCCCTGCACCTATCAAGGAAGATTTATTTTCCACAAAAAACTCTTCCCCTGCACCTTTCTAAGGGAGATTTTCCACAAAAAATCTTCTCCTTCACCTGTCCAAGGGAGAATTTAAACAAAAAGCTCTTCCCCTGCATCTATCCAAGGGAGATTTTCCACAAAAAACACTTTTCAACAAAAAGCTCTTCCCCTGCACCTATCTAAGGAGATTTTAAACAAAATATCTTTTACAACAAAAAACTCTTCCCCTGCACCTTTCTAAGGGAGATTTTCCACAAAAATCTCTTCTCCTGCCCCCACCATGATCCAAGGAGATTTTACACAAAAATCTCTTCCTCCTGCACCTTCTGAATTTTCAAATACTTCCCCGCCCTTTCCTCGGAGATTTCAACAAAAAATCTTTTTCAACAAAAATCTCATCCCTGCACCTATCCAAGGAGATTTTCAACTAAGATCTTTTCCCTGCACCTATCCAAGGAGAATTTTCCACAAAAACTCTTCTCCTGCACATATCCAAACGGAGATTTTCAATAAAAAGCTCTTCCCTTTCACCTATCCAAGGGTGAATTCAACAAAAAACTGTTCCCTGCACCTATCCTAGGGAGACTATTCACAAAAATCTCTTCCCCTGCACATATCCAAAGGAGATTTTCCACAAAAAGAGAAATAACAAAAAACTTGAAGAGAGAATTCAACAAAAAACTCTTGGCCCTGCCCCTATGCAAAGAGATTTACAACAAAGATCTTTCCCTGCACTTATCCAATGGAGATTGTCCAAAAAATCTCTTCCCCTGCACTTTCCAAGGGAGAATTGAACAAAATTCTCTTCCCCTGCACACTTTCCAAAGGGAGAATTGAACAAAATTCTCTTCCCCTGCACCTTTCCAAGGCGAGAATTGAACAAAATTCTCTTCCTCTGCACCTTTCTAAGGGAGATTTTCCACAAAAAAATGTTTTTCAACAAAAATCTCATCCCTGCACCTATCCAAGGAGACTTTCCACAAAAATCTCTTCCCCTGGCCGTTTCTAAGGGAGATTTTCCACAAAAAGCTTTCCCTGCACCTCTCCAAGGAGATTTTCAACAAAAATCTTTTCCCTGCACCTATCCAGGAGAGATTTTCCACAAAAATCTTCTTTTCAACAAAAAATCTCATCCCTACACCTATCCAAGGGAGATTTTCCACAAAAATGTTCTTCCCCTGCATCTATCCAAGAAGATTTTCAACAAAAAATCTTTTTTCAACAAAAATCTCATCCCTGCCACCTATCCAAGGAGACTTTCCACAAAAATCTCTTCCCCTGCACCTATCTCAGGGGAGATTTTCAACATAAAATCTTTTTAAAGGAAAGCTCTTCTCTGCCCCTATCCAAGCGAGATTTCCACAAAAAAATCCTTTTCACAAAAAATCTTCTTCTCCTGCATCTATCCAAGGAGATTTTTCAACAAAAAAATATTTTTCAACAAAAACTCTTCCCTTGCACTTATCCAAGGAGATTTTCCACAAAAAGAGGAAATCACCAAAAAACTTTAAAGAGAGAATTCAACAAAAACTCTTGCCTGCCCCTATCTACGAGGAGATTTACAACAAAGATCTTTCCCTGCACTTATCCAATGGAGATTGTCCACAAAAAATCTCATCCCTGCACCTATCCAAGGCAGAATTCAACAAAAAACTCTTCCCCTGCACCTTTCCAAGGGAGATTTTCAGAAAGATCTTCCCCTGCACCTATCCAAGAAGATTTTCAACAAAAATATTTTTCAAAAAAAAATCTCTTCCCCTGCCCCTATCCAAGGGAGATTAAAAAAAACCCAACCTCTTCCCTTGCACCTTTCTAAGGGAAATTTTCCACAAAAATTCTTTTTCAAACAAAAATCTCATCCCCTGCACCTATCCAAGGAGTAAACTTTCCACAAAAATCTCTTCCCTGCCATGTTTCTAAGGGAGATTTTCCACAAAAAGCTTTCCCTTGCACACTATCCAAGTAGATTTTCAACAAAAAAATCTTTCCCTGCACCTATCCAGGGAGAATTTTTCCACAAAAAATCTTTTTCAACAAAAATCTCTTCCCCTGCACTATCCAAGGGAGATTTTCCACAAAAAAGTTCTTCCCTGCATCTATCCAAGAAGAGTTTTCAACAAAAAATTCTTTTCCAACAAAAATCTCATCCCTGCACCTTTCCAAGGAGATTTTCACAAAAAACTCTCCCCCGTGCACCTATCCAAGGGAGATTTTCCACAAAAAAACACTTTTCAACAAAAAATCTCTTCTCCTGCACCTGTCCAAGGAGATTTTTACACAAAAATCTCTTCCCCTGCCCCTATCCAAGGGAGATTTTCAACAAAAAATCTTTTTCAACAAAAATCTCATCCCTGCACCTATCCAAGGAGATTTGCAACAGAAAATATTTTTCAACAAACAACTCTTTCCCCTGCACATTTCCAAGGAGATTTTCAACAAAATCTCTTCCCACTGCACCTATCCAAGGGAGATTAAAAAAAAAAAAACAAAACAGCTCTTCCCCCTGCACCTTTCTAAGGGAATTTTCCACAGAAAATGGTTTTTTAACAAAAATCTCATCCCTGCACCTATCCAAGGAGACTTTCTTACAAAAATCTCATCCTGCACCTATCCAAGGAGACTTTCCACAAAAATCTTTCCCCTGCACCTATCCAGAGGAGATTTTCAACAAAAAATCTTTTTAAAGAAAAGCTCTCTCTGCCCCTATCCAAGGGAGATTTTCCACAAAAAATCCTTTCACAAAAATCTCTTTCTCCTTGCATCTATCCAAGGAGATTTTTCAACAAAAATATATTTTTCAACAAAACTCTTCCCTTGCACTTATCCAAGGAGATTTTCCACAACAAAGGGGAAATCACAAAAAAACTTGAAGAGAGAATTCAACAAAAACTCTTGTCCTGCCCCTATCTAAGGAGATTTACAACACAAAAGCTCTTCTCCTGCACCTATCCAAGGGAGATTTAAAAAAAAACCTTTTCAACAAAAACTCTTCCCCTGCCCACCAATCCAAGGGAGAATTCAACAAAAATCTCTTCCCCTGCATGTTTCTAAGGGAGATTTTACAACAAAAGCTCTTCCCTTGCACCTATCCAAGGGAGATTTTTTGACAAAAAAAATCTTTTTTAACTAAAAGCTCTCCCCCTGCACCCATCCCGCGGGGATTTTGCTGCTCTTGCTGGCAGGCAGGATGCAGCCACTGCTTTAGGGCTCCCCAGGCGTGCCAAGGATGTGCACAGCTTGCTGCTGGCAGCAGAACTGTGTTTGTGTAACAAACAGCTTTCAAACCCTGTGAAGAAACATAGATCTGCAGCATGGGACTCGTTTGTTTGGTTGTTGTCATTTTTACTGAAAAAGAAAAAAAATTAAAATAAAATGTGCACAAGACGTGTCTCGAAAATTCTGGAGGCACTTTGGAATGTCTTTTAAAAAAAAAGAAATTAAAAAAAACCCCTAACCAAAGCAACAAAGAGCATGGCAAGATTGGGTAAGAGCCCCAGGCCTCCTGCTGCAGGCTGGTCGGGATGTGCAGGAGATGTTGAAATGTTTGGATGTTTGGATGTTTGGATGTTTGGATGTTTGGATGTTGTAGTTGTGTCTCCGGGACGCTGCTGGCCCTGCACTGCTGCTCTGTGATTGCACAAGGGTTTCAGCAGCGTCCCCACCGTGGCGGGGCCTGAAATGGAATGTCAGCCTGCACAGCCCTGCCCTGCTGCTCTGGGGGAGCCCTGCTGGGCCTTGAGCTCGGGGGTGGCACAGAGAGAGAGGGAGGGACCAGGGCACGACAGGACAGGACAGGGACACGGGAAGGACACAGACACACACAGCCGGACACAGGACAGGGACAGAGACAGGGACACAGGACAGCGGCGACACAGGGACACAGGGACACAGGGACAGGGACAAGGGACAGGACACAGGACAGGGAGGGGCCACAGGGACACAGGGACACAGGGACACAGGGACAGGACACGGACACAGGGCCAGGGCCCTCCATGGCTGCCCCTGGATGCCCTCCTGGGGCTGCCCCTCTGCCTGCAGAGCTCCCTCAGCAGAGAGGGCCGCGGCATTGCTGCCATGGCCAGCCAGGGTGAGCAATGCCTGCCAATGCAGGGCTCTGAGGCCACGGCTCATGATGGAAATTGTAGGATAGATCATGGTGGGAACAGTGCCAAGGGGAAGAAGGTGAGGGAGTAGAAGTCTGTTTTTAGGCTGATGGGGATTTGGAAGTTTATCATGAATTTTCATTGTCAGAAGGAGGTGAGGCTCTCTGTTCCCGAGTGGATGTAGATTGTTACTGGGATGAGGCTGATGAAGAGGGAGGTTTTGTGTTTGTAATTGTGCTGGGGTGTTCTGSAGGCTGTTGGATAGGAGTGGAAACAGCCCCAGTGCAGGAGCAGGGGCAGGTCTCCTACATGGTTGGGATGGATGGAGATGAGAAATCTCTGAAGCTGGGTCGAGGACCTGAGTTTATTATGAGGGCGTGGGTGCAGGGCCCTGCTGGGATTTGGGGTTTATTGCAAAGGGCCTGGGTGCAGGGCCCTGCTGGGATTTGGGGTTTATTGCAKAGGGCCTGGGTGCAGGGCCCTGCTGGGAGCTGCCAGCCACAGCTCAGAGCAGGCCCGAGAGAAGAGAGGGGGAGAGAGCCAAGAGAGAGAGCAAAAGAGCCAGAAAAAGAGCAAAAAGGGAGTTAAAGAGACTGAAGGTTTTGTTACAATACTTTAAATCATCTTTTGTGTTGCATATTTTGATTCTCACTAACCAATCTAATACAGTATACAAATCCTATAGCATTTACATACAGTTTATAYGAACCACTATATTACCATACTGTGTTACACTTTAAACTCCAAAAACTCCTCTCTGCACCCCTTCTGCCAAGCTAGCAGGGTCTGCTTTGCCCTTTGGACTTMCTTGCTTGCAGAGGGAATTGTTCCATCAAAAGGGGGGATTACCTTCTCGGCCACACCATTGTTTTRCCYTTGTTCAGTAACTYAYGGATCTCAAAGCTTGCTTTCATTTCAATCTRGCTTATAGTTTCTATATRCTCAAAATCTTTCMCCAGGCAATCATATTTATAGGGCTTCCCTGTTCCATCTTCACCAACACCCCAGRGCTGGGGCTCAAAACCAGAGCCTGCCTGAGCTCCAGCAGGGCTTTTCTTGGGGCAGCCTCGGGAGTTTGGAGCCTCCTTTGTGCCCCAGAGCAGAACTGAAGCCTCATTGCTGTGCTGGGATCTCCTGTGCAGGAGGATCTCCTGCTCCCCTCTCCGCAGGGAAGGAGCCTGGGAGCTCTCAGCTCCCTTCCTGCCACCCAGAGCTCTGGAGAAGGTTCTGCCCTGCTGGAGCTGCCCAGGTGCTCCTCCCGAGGTGCCCAGGGTGGCTGGGCAGGGCAGGGGCAGCTCCCTGCCCTGGCACCACGGGCTGGGGAGCAAAGCTGCTCTGGTTTGTGCCCTCAGCCCCTTGGCTGCCCACCAGAGCCGTGAGCAGGCACTGACAGCAGCGAGGGACAGCAGGGTGCAGGGCACAGGAATGGGGACAATGCAGAGTCTGGGGGCAGCAGGAGCCCAGGCTGGCCCTGCCTGGCCCTGGCACTGCTCCCTGTGCAGGGATCTGAGCCAGCCAGGCAGGCAGACACACCTCGGGGCCACAGCAGCTCCTCTCCCCTCCTGCTCCAATAGTGCTGAGGGACAGTGCTCCTGCAAGGGGAATCTGAGGGTTCTGTGCAGAAAGAGATTTCCCAGCCACTGGAATTGAGTGAGGCTCCAGCCCAGCCCAGGAGCAGTGCAGGATTCACACTGTGCTCATGGCAATCCCTTTTTTTAATGCTGATTAATTCTTCAAATCACTTTGCCTTTACTGTTCTTCAGACATCCCTTCTGTGTTTTTGGGGCGGGTATCCCCAGTGTTCCATTCAGGATCCAATCCTGCTCCCTTTGGGCACCCAAACCCCTCCTCCCTGGGAACACAAACCCCATTTGTGCCTCATCCCATGGGGGCCAATCCTGCAAATCCTGGCTCAAAGGCTTCTCCTGGAATCCTCCTCTGACTGAGAGTGGGCAGAGCCCAGACCGTGAGCCCCTGAGTGGTGCCACCTGGAGCACAAATGGGATTTTTCTCCAAACGTGAGCAGCTCCCCCATTCTAGGCTGATCCCAGATTTGAGGCTTTGCCCCTGCACTGGGCAGTTTCCAGTGAAACTCTGGGTTAGCTCTGTGCCAGCCTTGGTGCTGGTTCAGCACAGCTTTATTGTGTACCAAAGGAAGTGCAGAGCAAACAGGGAGGAGNGCAGGGGCAGCTCCCTGCCCTGGCACCACGGGCTGGGGAGCAAAGCTGCTCTGGTTTGTGCCCTCAGCCCCTTGGCTGCCCACCAGAGCCGTGAGCAGGCACTGACAGCAGCGAGGGACAGCAGGGTGCAGGGCACAGGAATGGGGACAATGCAGAGTCTGGGGGCAGCAGGAGCCCAGGCTGGCCCTGCCTGGCCCTGGCACTGCTCCCTGTGCAGGGATCTGAGCCAGCCAGGCAGGCAGACACACCTCGGGGCCACAGCAGCTCCTCTCCCCTCCTGCTCCAATAGTGCTGAGGGACAGTGCTCCTGCAAGGGGAATCTGAGGGTTCTGTGCAGAAAGAGATTTCCCAGCCACTGGAATTGAGTGAGGCTCCAGCCCAGCCCAGGAGCAGTGCAGGATTCACACTGTGCTCATGGCAATCCCTTTTTTTAATGCTGATTAATTCTTCAAATCACTTTGCCTTTACTGTTCTTCAGACATCCCTTCTGTGTTTTTGGGGCGGSTATCCCCAGTGTTCCATTCAGGATCCAATCCTGCTCCCTTTGGGCACCCAAACCCCTCCTCCCTGGGAACACAAACCCCATTTGTGCCTCATCCCACGGGGGCCAATCCTGCAAATCCTGGCTCAAAGGCTTCTCCTGGAATCCTCCTCTGACTGAGAGTGGGCAGAGCCCAGACCGTGAGCCCCTGAGTGGTGCCACCTGGAGCACAAATGGGATTTTTCTCCAAACGTGAGCAGCTCCCCCATTCTAGGCTGATCCCACATTTGAGGCTCTGCCCCTGCACTGGGCAGTTTCCAGTGAAACTCTGGGTTAGCTCTGTGCCAGCCTTGGTGCTGGTTCAGCACAGCTTTATTGTGTACCAAAGGAAGTGCAGAGCAAACAGGGAGGAGAGATTATACATAAAATTCATAACTGGGTGCTTCACAGCCCACTGGTTCCTCCCTCACAGCACACCCCTGCCCATGGCAAGGCAGCTGGAGTTAGATGTTCCTAAAGGTCCCTTCCCACCAACCCAACCCAACCCAACCCAACCCAACCCAACCCAACCCAACCCTTCCTGTGACAATAGCTGGGTTAAGCTGTATCATTTCCACTACTGACAATTTCTTGTGGTACCACTCATGAGCACCTCACAATCCAAGGAGCAAATGAYAAGTGATGCCTTTGGGAGCCAGCAATAGCTGCCATCAGAGAAATCCCCTCTTTGTGACACAGAACTTTCACTGCTGGGTGCAGCCAGTGCCCTCCTCAGCACCCAGCCCTCCAGGTGACTCCTACAAGGCACCTTTGCAACCCTGATGTGTTCTCCAAATCCAGTTCTTGGCAGGGCTGCGTCCCTGTCACTTCACCTGGGTGTGATGCCATTGTCCCCAGGGCTGTTTGAGCACTGGAATGGCACTTGCAGCAGACTCTGCCCCTTGGAATTGCATGGCAAATGCAGAGTCCTTAGTGCAGAGTCCTCCCACAAGAGAAGGTGAAGAATTCCCAGGTAAATTTCCACCACCTTKATTTATTTTTATTTTTTGTCAATAACAACTGGAAAGTAAAATATGGCCATTAATTTACTAAGAATTTAGTAAGTTTTATTTTTAATATTCAGAACAAAGCTGTCTCTGGTAGTAATTTTTCATTGTCCTTTCCCACAGAACTGCAAGTCCAAGCTTAATAGGAGGACTCAGGGAATTTCATTCCATAAATTGATCTTGGAAAGCCAAAGCACTGTGGAAATCCCATCTTCTTTGATTCTGGCTTCATTACCCCTGTTTATATTTTACTGTAAAATGCATAGACTGAAAACATAAAATATTTTACTCAAGCTGTTCAGGCAGAGTCCAGATGCAGAGGAACCTGCACATCCCTGTGCCTTTCCTACCAGACTAGAATGAYTCACATGAATCCACATTAAAATGAGAAAACTGAAGAGATAAGGAGTTCAGTTGGGGAAATATTCAGCTAAAGAGCTCCTGGATCTTTTGATTGGAGWTCAGCAAAGAGACAGCAAGTTTAACATAATCTGGATTCCAACACAGAGCAACAAACCCATTCCTTTGGATTGTACATCTCAGTTTACTTCTGACTGCAGGGCTCTGATCATTGCTCTCCTTTCATTCACTCTGCTTTGAGGCTGAGCTGGGAGGGAATTTTGGGAGTCTGCATTGTTCCCAAAAGGATCTCCCTGAGCACAAGGACCCAGCTGGAGCTGTGACCATGYGCAGCTCTGGATTTGTGTCCCTGCACAAACCTGCAGGGTTCTGCAGTGCTCGGGTTTGGGTTCTGTGCCATGGAGGGAAACCCAGCAACCAAAGTCCTCCAGGAGCAGCTGATTCKAGGGGATCTCACTGATCCATCCCTGATACCATCCTGCTACCAATGGAGACCCAAATCCATTTTTTAAGGTCTAGAACCCAAATCTTGCCCTTGTCCCAGGAGCCACCTCCTCCCCTCTGCTGAGATTTTTCATTTGTTGCAGCAGGCAGATCTCCCTTGCCAGCAAGCAGATGTTCACCAAGAAGGTTTTACTAACTGATCAATTGCAAAATCCCTCACTGCAATCCTTTAGAAAATCAGATGCCCTCTGTCCTTCCTCCCACTCCAGCTTCGTTGCCAAAACTTACATACAAAATTATTACTGTAATGTTTTATAGTCACTGGGAAAAAAAAAAAWATCCATTTGGTCTTACAGAATGATGTGAAATGAATCTGTGGCCTCAAAAGGAAAAAAAAAAGTCTATTAAAAGTAGCTCTTTTTCCTCCCTCCTCCCTCTCCCAGGCCCCTTTTACTCCCCTCCCCCAACAATAAAGGATGTTTTGGAACAGCCTTTTCAGGAAACATTTCCACAGCAAAATGCAGCATCATTTATAATATTTAAAGCTACATTTTTGTTGAGATGGCTTGGCAGGCTTTGCTTGCAAATCTGGCAGGATATGGCCAGCTGAGAGTTAGCACTAACAGGCTGAGGATATGCTGACACAACAGAATGCTTTAATCAGCACTGCAGCAGCAGGACAGGATCCTCTCCTGCACTGCCAGCTCTTCCCAGTGTGAGAACCAATGGTGCTGCGTGCTCCTCCTTCCCTCCCTGCCTCTGGGGACTCCAGCTCTCCCTTCTGGCTCCACTGAGCTGAAAAAGCCTGCTTGGGTAACAGCACAGAACAGAATGAGCCATGGATATTCCTCTTGGCCAACGCTCTGCTGAAAATGCTCCCCATTCCCAGCACAAGGAGGGAGCTAAATTATTAAAAAGAAAGCCCTTAACCAGTTTGGGTCCCAATAGAAGGGCTATTTTCACTGGCAGCRAAAGCTCTTTTTTGGCTCTACCCTTTGCTGAAGCAGGGCTGAGAGCCACGTTCAGTTTGCAAAATCCCAACTGGAAACTTGTCCTGTTTGAGAGCTGGGAGCTGATCTCAGCCACTCGCAGAGAGCTCTCAAAGCAAATTAATTTCACATTTCAAAGGAGTCCTGAAGCATTTAACCCCAAAAATCTGAGAGTTGCTGCCTTGACTAATGCTTGCCCAGAGCAAGACCTGCCCAGAGAATTCCTGCTYCAGGATCCAGCCAAGCTATGGACTTGCAACACTTCAATATTCACCACATTAGGCAATAAAGAGATGCAGTGAAACAGATTGTGATTTGAGGAAACCTTTCCTATTTTGGGAGCATATAAATTTAGAGATGCTGTTTACTGGCTTTGGTGCACTGAAACTTCTTGCAAACACCAAATCCATGGGGCATTTGGCTCTTTAGGCAAAAATAAAGGTAAAATCCTGCACACACACACACACATCTAACCCTGCTCCACTGCATCCAAAGCTGTGGAATCATTTCCTCTTTTCTTCCTTTGCTGGCTCAGTCTTTGCCTTCTGAGTGTTTACCTCAGGCCAGTGAAGATGTGCTGCCTAATTTCCTCTGCARCCCCTGCGTGTCCAAACCAAAATCCAGAAGTTCAGGAATTGCTTTTCCTGCCCCCACCATTTCCAGGGCTGAGAAGAGTGGAGGTGCATTCCTTGTGTCCATGGGGTTGGGATTCAGCCCTGTGCAGCTGATRTTTAACCACTGGTTTTCAGACCAGCCACTTGGAATGGGATTTATGATGAGACCTATAATTTTTTCCAGTGCTTGAATGAGAACCTGAGCTGTCTGACAGGTGTGGGACTGAGCTCCTGATCCAGGAGGGGTTTGCTGGGCTTGRTCCCCCTCAGTTTTGTTTTCCTTCTTCTATAAATTTCTAGCTGCAGCTTTGTCTTGCCTGTGTTTGCAAAGTTGCTGTGACATCCATTTAAGGGATAGCACCTCTTATTTAAAAGGAAAACAGTCCCATTGAAATGCACTCAACCTCGAGACAGACTTTACAGCTACAAATCAAACATTAAATGCTGATCCCTCAGGGCTTGTCTGTGCCCACAGTGGCTGAACCCGTGGTGTGTTAGCTGGGGAAGGGGCTCAGCAGCTCTTGGTAAGCCCATTTCCCATTTCCAATTTTCCATTGCCCATTGCCCATTGCCATTTTTCCATTTCCCATTCCCATTTCCATTTCCCATGCCATTTGCCCATTTCCCATTTTCCCATTTCCCATTTCCACATCTCCATTGCCCATTTCCAATTTACCATGCCCTATTGCCATTTCCCTCCATTTCCCATTTCTCGCATTCCCATTTCCCATTCCCATTTCCATTCCCATTGCCCATTGCCCATTGCCATTTCCATTCCCATTTGCCCATTCCCATTATCCCATTGCCCATTTTCCATTTTCCCATTTCCCATTTGCCATTTCCCATTTCCGCATTTCCATTTCCCAGTCCTATTTCACCATTTCCCATTTTACATTGCCCATATGCCCATTGGTTGCCCATTGCCCATTGCCATTGCCCCATTCGCCATTTCCCATTTCCCATTTCCATTCATTCCATTTTCCATTTCCCATTTCCATTTCCGCCATTCCCATTGCCCATTTCCCCATTGCCCCATTTCCCCATTTCCATTTCTCCATTTCCCATTGCCCATTCCCATTTCCCATCTCCCATTTCCCATTTCCCCATTGCCCATTTCCCCATTGCCCCATTTCCCATTTCCCATTTCCCATTTCCATTTCCCATGTTTTGGAGTGCTGAGGGAAGGTCTGTCAGGGGGTGCTGAAGGGAGCTGAAAACACCTGCACAGGGCCCCACAAAAGGGTTTTCCATGCTTTTATGGACACTGTGACTAAATGGTCAGGGCTGCAGCAATGGGGATGCTGGAAATGCTTTTTGTSCTCTCAATTTCCATTCCAGGCCCTCACAGCAACGTTTGCTGGAGAAATGGTCACCAATATTGGCTGAAGAAGGAAACTTTCCCTGTGGAACAGGGACCRTTGAGCTCCTCCAAGGAATGTTCTGCTGCCTGACAGGGCCAGGGGAAGGGGCTGGATGTGACAGGGACACCCAATGACTTTCCTGGGCTCCATCTCCCTGCAGGTTTCAACAGGAAAAGCAGATCAGTGTGAAACACAAGGCAGAATGACAGCCCAGCAGTCTCAAAGCCTGTGGGAATGTGCAGGATCCCACACCATCCCTGAGGATTTCGTGGTGCTGAGCACAGAGGYCTGAGGGGCAGCACAACACCAGCAAAATGAAGCTCTCCAAAGGCAGGCATGTACCAGCTGACTGCTTCTGTTTTTGAGCTGTTAAATGTTTTTAGTAGCARTGAAGATCAAAACCCAAATTGTTCATTTATGGCATAGCCCATTCTACCCAAAACTCCAGAGAGTCTGAAAGTATTACAACCTACTGCTGAACTCCCATTAGCAAGTTTGTGTTTTTAATAAATAAAGTCCCATAGAAACAGAAAGTATTTACAATTAGATCAAAATTCTGAATATAATTCACAAGAGAAAATGCTATTTTTTTGAGAAGATGTTTTCATATCCTCATAACAGTCATTTMTTCTAAATTAGTACATAGCAATTGTCCATTAAATGAACATTTTTCCCTTAAGACCTATTCTTGTAGAAAAGTATTTCAGGCAAAACTTCTTAACCATGATGTAACCGCTCAGAATCAGAACATGTCAGTGATTAGTAACTCACAGGAAATATTAACACTTTGCATGGCTTGAGGAAAACATGGTGAATAATAGCAACATGTGAGAGCAGACAGGGCGTGGGGACAACAACAGATTTTATTAGAGCAGCTGATACAGTTGAAAGAAAAGTTGAGGCTTTTGGGCACTCWGTGCCTTCATCCTCATAAAGGATAACACCCATTCCTGCAAAACTCTTCTGATTCTGACTCCATCACCACTCTCAGAATGTAGGGATTGGGACTGAGTGCTCAGGCACTGTCACTGCTGAATGGACAGTGTCAGAAATATCACCCCTTGCAGGAGTGGGATGAAGCTCTTTGGTTAATGTGCTGCTGGGTTACACAGATTTTTTTCAGTGCTTTACCYAAGTACTGAACTCAATTTCCCMGTCAGAGCATCTCTGCCACTTATTTTCAAATAATTTGGAATATTACTTCTGTAAGGATACATGCCCTAAAATTCCTTTTTGTTTGAAGCCACTTCTGGACTTCCATTTCAAGGGAAGCCAGTGYGAAATGGGATTGTTTAGGACATGCAGGCTCAGAGTCATGGCTTTGCTGGGTGCTGCTGTGGCAGGAATTCAGAGCAGGAGCTGGGSCCATCCCAGGGGAGGYGCAGCTCTGGGAATTCTCCCTCTGAGGGAGGGAAGGCAGCGCTTCAAACGAACAGTGGGGAACGACTGCAGCCAGAGGGAGAACATTCCCTGTGCCCTGTGACAGCAACTCCTGCCAGGGCCACGCTCTTTTGATGGATACTCCTTTTGGCCAACGCTCTGCTGAAAATGCTCCCCCCCGATTCTCCCACGCACAAGGGAGGAGCTAAATATTAAAATAAAGAAAGCCCTTAATATCCATGTATATCCCACCAGTGTCCACAATAGAAGCGGCTATTTTTTCACTGGCAGCCATAGCTCTTTTTTTGGTGCTCTAACCCTTTGCTGAAGCAGGGCTGAGAGCACGTTCAGTTTGCGCATAAAATCCACTGCGGAAACTTGTCCTGTTTGAAGAGCTCGGGGGCTGATCTCACCCACAATACACAGAGCAACCGCTCTAAGCATAATTATATTTCACGATTTGCGAAGGAACGTCTCACTGAGTCCTGCAACGCATTTTTACCTCCGCTCTCAAAAATCTAAGGTTGCATTGAGCCTCTTGAATAATAAGCGTTGCCAATGAGCAAGCTAGCCCACGAGAATTCCTGGCGTGCACAAGGAGTCCGAGCAAGTATAGGATTTTGCAACACTTCAATATTCAACGCACAAATTAGGCAAAGTGTAAGAGTAGACATGCAGTGAAACAGTATTTGTTGATTTGAGGAACCTTTGCCTATTTTGGGAAGCATATTTAAATTTAGAGCATGCTGTTACTTTACTGCTTTGTGTTGCACTTGAAGCTTCTTTGCAACAGCCAAATCCATGGAGGCTCTTGTTTTATCTTTTAGGAAAATAAAAGTGTAAAAATCCTGTCTCACACACACACACATATCTAACCCTGCTTCCACTGCATCCAAAGCTTAGGGAATATCTTGCCTCCTTTCTTCCTTGTGCTGGTGCTCAGCTTTTTGCCTTTTCTGGCAGTGTTTTTTTTTACCCTTTTCTCCAGGCAGTTGACAAGATGTGCTGCCTAAGTTTCACTCTGCCGCCCGCGGTCAACCAAAATCCAGAAGTTCAGGAATTGCTTTTCTGTCCCCCACCATTTCAGGGCTGAGAAGAGTGGAGGTGCATTCCTGTGTGTCCATTGGCGTATGGATTCATGCCCTGTGCAAGCTGATTTTTTAACCACTGCGTTTTTCAGACCAGCACACTTGGAATGGGGATTTATGGCAATGAGACCTATAATTTTTTCCGTGCTTGAATGAGAACCTGAGCTGGCTGACAGTGTGGGACTGAGCTCCTGAATCCAGGAGGGCGTTTGCTGGCTTGTTATCCCTCTCAGTTTTGGTTTCCTTCTTCTTATAATTTCTAGCTGGCAGCTTTGTCTTGCCTTGTGTTTGCAAAGCTTGCGTGACATCCATTTAAGGATAGCACCTCTTATTTAAAAGGAAAAAAGTCCCATTGAAATGCTACCAAGCAGGTACCTAAAATCAACATATCCCTCGCTCGAGAGCTACGTGTGTTTAGCTGGATCAGTTGGAATTTCCACATCCTGCTTGCCATCATTTATTCATCCATCATTAACCATTTCCCATTCATTTTCATTTCCCAGCCCTTTTTTAATGGCATATCCTTCCATTCCATTTCTTGCTTCCTCCGGTTTCTTGTCCTTGCCCATGCATTTGCCGCTGGGTGTGTGTTAGCCCTTCCGAACAGGGGTGCCAGCACCTATTAGCCCATGCATTTCCATTTTCATTTCCCATGTCCATTTCAATTTCACATTTCTTCCCATTCCCATTTCCTCATGCCCATAGCCATTTTGCCATTCCATTGCTTGCATTTCCCCTCTCCTCATCTTTCATTCCATTCCATTTACCCATTGCCGTATTTCCCCATTGCCCATTTCCCATTTCCATTTCCCATTTCACCACTTTGCCCATTTCCCATTGCCCGAGTCTCCCAGTGTTCCCATATTCCCATTGCCATTTCCCGATTTCCCCATTTCCCAAATTTCCCATTACCCATTATTACCCACATGTTTTGGAGTGCTGGGGAAGGTCTGTCAGGGGCGTGCTGACGGGAGCTGAAACACCTGCACCAGGGCCACAAAAGGGTTTTCCATGCTTTTATGGAACTGTGACTAATGGTCAGGGCTGCAGCAATGGGGATGCTGGAATATGCTTTTTGTCTCTCAATTTCCATTCCAGGCCCTCATCAGCAAACTTTGCTGGAGAAATGGTGCACCAAATATCGTAGAAGAAGGAAACTTTCCCTGTGGAACAGGGACCCTTTGAGTCCTCCAAGGAATGTTCTGCTGCCTGACAGGGCCAGGGGAAGGGGCTGGATGTGACAGGGACACCCAATGACTTTCCTGGGCTCCATCTGCCTGCAGGTTTCAACAGGGAAAGCAGATCAGTGTGAAACACAAGGCAGAATGACAGCCCAGCAGTCTCAAAGCCTGTGGGAATGTGCAGGATCCCACACCATCCCTGAGGATTTCGTGGTGCTGAGCACAGAGGTTGAGGGGCAGCACAACACCAGCAAATGAAGCTCTCCAAAGGCCAGGCATGTACCAGCTGACTGCTTCTGTTTTGAGCTGTTAAATGTTTTTAGTAGCAGTGAAGATCAAAACCCAAATTGTTCATTTATGGCATAGCCCATTCTACCCAAAAACTCCAGAGAGTCTGAAAGTATTACAACCTACTGCTGAACTCCATTAGCAAGTTTGTGTTTTTAATAAATATAAAGTCCCATAGAAACAGAAAGTATTTACAATTAGATCAAAAATTCTGAATATAATTCCACAAGGAGAAATGCTATTTTTTTGAGAAGATGTTTTCATATCCTCATAACAGTCATTTGTTTCTAAATTAGTACCATAGCAATTGTCCATTAAATGAACATTTTTCCCTTAAGACCTATTCTTGTAGAAAAGTATTTCAGGCAAAACTTCTTAACCATGATGTAACCGCTCAGAATCAGAACGTGTCAGTGATTAGTAACTCACAGGAAATATTAACACTTTGCATGGCTGGAGGAAAATTGGTGAATAATACAAATGTGAGAGCAGACAAGGGTGTGGGGACAACAACAGATTTTATTAGAGCAGCTGATACAGTTGAAAGAAAAGTTGAGGCTTTTGGGCACTCGTGCCTTCATCCTCATAAAGGATAACACCCATTCCTGCAAAACTCTTCTGGATTCTGACTCCATCACCACTCTCAGAATGTAGGGATTGGGACTGGAGTGCTCAGGCACTGTCACGTGCTGAATGGACAGTGGTCAGAAATATCACCCCTTGCAGGAGTGGGATGAAGCTCTTTGGTTAATGTGCTGCTGGGTTACACAGATTTTTTTTCATGGCTTTACCGAAGTACTGAACTCAATTTCCGTCAGAGCATCTCTGCCACTTATTTTCAAATAATTTGGATATTACTTCTGTAAGGATACATGCCCTAAAATCCTTTTTGTTTGAAGCACTTCTGGACTTCCATTTCAAGGGAAGCCAGTGGAAATGGGATTGTTTAGGACATGCAAGGCTCAGAGTCATGGCTCTTGCTGGTGCTGCTGTGGCAAGGAAATTCGAGCAGGAGGGCTGGGCCATCCCAGGGGAGGGCAGCTCTGGGAATCTTCACCTCTGAGGGAGGGAAGGCAACGCTTCAAACGAACAGTGGGGAAACGATGCACGCCAGAGGGAGAACATTCCCTGTGCCCTGTGACAGCAACTCCTGCCAGGGCCACGCTCAGCTGGAACAACCTGGATGTGCAGCAAGGCTGCAGGGCTGAGCATGAAGCTGCATGAGCTGCATGGAACTGACGGACTGCATGAGCTGCAATGAGCGCATCTGCATGAACCATGACGTCAAATGAACTGAACTATGACGCTGGCGATGAAGCAATATATGGCGCAACGCATTGAAACGGGTGCAACTGCAATGAACGCAATGAGGCCCTCATGACGCATGAGCTGCAAATGAACTGCGGACTGCTGAGCTTGCAAGAATAGCCGCATGAGACTGCATGAACTGCACATGACTGCATGAACTGACTGAACTGCATCGAGCTGCAGTGCTGTGTGTTGCTCCAGGCCATCCCTGCTGAAGGCACCTGAAGATGCCTCCCTACAAGCCTGGCAGGATCAGAGCTGCTCTCTGCAGCCTGGCAGTGACTTCATCTCCGTGCAATTCCACCCCTGGGCTCCACACCTGGAGGTGYATGATCCAATTCCCCAAATTTCCTGGTGGGAACAGCGCTCACTGCTGARCTCAGGCCCAGAGGTTACCTGAAATCTGCAGCAGGAAACCTTTCCAGGTGCAGCAGGCATGAGCTGAAGGATTGATTTTAATATTTACCTCTCTCAGCTCCTRTATTGCATAATTTGCATTGGCTTAAGAGTTTCAAGGCCTGCATTAGYAGCAAAGCCAATTTCTACTCCCTGAAGATCCTGCTCACACCTACATCACCTCTTTGTCCACTTGGGAATCACCACTCCCCTTGTCTCAGTTTAAGGCACATTTTTTGCTACATAAATAAAACACAGACATGGGGAGGAAACCAAGGGTYTTGGGCAGCTCTCCTTATTTTGCTATATCAGTTACAAATAGTGGCTTTTCCCCCAGTATTCCCTCTCCTGGTCCACCACTGTGGGTCCCCCCTGCTTGATGTAGTCAGGGGTCACATTCACAAACTATCACAGGTGGGCAGGTGAAATGTGAATCTRTCACCTCAGCACCAAGAATATCCCAAAATGACATTGTTAGGAAATTTAAATTTGCTCACTCTGCTGTGCTCTGCTCCRTGTGGAACTCTGAGGTGACAATACAGGGCAGCACACGCAAGAAAACCAACAACCTCAGCAGCAGGAGCATCTCCCAGCAGCCTTGGATGAGCACCTAGAGCTRGAGTTGAACTCAGGGTGCAGAGTCTCCATCACAGCTTTATCTTTGCACAAGAATTAATCTAAACCTTGCTTTTGCTTAGGAGTTAACTTGTCACAGCATTGCAATTTTCCATGATATTTTGACTGCTGTTCAATGGCAGTTTATCAAGTAATTGGGGAAGGTCTTGGGCCAAGAGGTTTGTACCAAGCCATTCCAGCTCAGCCCTGGCTGCTGTGGGGTGGGAATTGGAGTAGCTGCTGCTCCACCTGCTCACACTTGCACGAGCAGAGGAATCAAAAGGTCTCTGTTTCCCAGCAGTGCTGAGCAGTGCATGTTCCCTTAATGAGCTCTTGAAATGGCATCTGATTTCTCAGTTTGCCCCCAAAGGAGTGGCCTGATCTCTCCTTACACCCCTTTGCAGAGCTCTGCCAGTGTCCAACCTCGTTATGGAAGGCACGAACATTTTCAGACCTGACACTTCTCCCTTTGGCATTGCAGGCTCTCCTGGGAAGTTGCACCAATCTGGGACTGAATTTTACTGTGCTGCTGCCTCAGGAGCACAAAATGGAACGTTAATGCTTCAAACATTTCCCTGGGAATGCTCAAGGAGAAAGGTTTTTATTGAGTTGAAAATTTAAGTGCATGCTTGAGTGAAGCATCGATCATACTCGGACAAGCGATTGTAAGAAATAACGTAGTTAAAAAAAAATTAATTCTGAAAATACTGCCAACAATTTCATGATATAGATACTTTTAATATTAAAAGTAAATTGTAAATGTGTCTTTATAAACAATATGCATAAAATAGATCTGCTATACTAAGCTCTCTCTTTTTAAATGCTGTTTCACAGTAATCTCWTAGGTACGCCAAGTTTTTCCCTCATAGAAATAGTGCAATCTGAAGAACATACATCATGTCAGGGGCTTAACAGCTGCTCTGCTCATTAATACAGGTCCTTGTAGATCTCCTGGAGCAGCGGATGGAGGCTCATGTCCGTCTCGGTTTTCTTGATGACCTGCAGGAGCTGCACGTGCTCCGTGACGATCTGCCTCAGGTCCGTCATTTTCTGCAGCAGCTTTGCAAACAGCTGAGAGGACTCGGGGTGGTTCAGCTTCAGCTGCAGCTCCAGGGCTTGCAAAAGGTTGTCCTGAATGTCTTCAATGGGCTTCACATTTAGCAACCCCGGGCGGTCTGGGGAAAAAAAAGTTGGGAGTTTATCAGCACCATAACATCCATTTTCTGCGTTAATTTCTTACGTGTTTATCAGCAAATTCAGATGGCATTTTCTGGGAGCTGTCTGGCCACCAGGCACTTTGTAAAGTTTCCCTGAGATCTGCTCAAAGGAGTTTTAGGATTAGTCTTGGAAACATTTCCCCTAGGTGGTTTTGGGAAAAAAAGGGTTGGGAGTTTATCAGCACCATAACATCGATTGTCTGCAGTAATTTCTTATGCAATTCTTAGCAAAATCAGATGGCATTGCCTGGGAGCTGTCTGGCCATCAGGCAGTTTGTAAGGTTTCCCTGAGATCTGCTCAAAGGAGTTTTAGGACTAGTCTTGGAAATATTTCCCCTAGGTAGTCTGGCGAAAAAAAGGGTTGAGCATTTATGGAGTTTAATCAGCACCATAACATCATTTTTCGCCGAGTAATTTCTTACCAATGTTCAGCAATTCAGGATGGCATTTTCTGGGAGCTGTCTGTAGCCATCAGGCATTTGTAAGGTTTCCCTGAATCTAGCCTCAAAGGAATTTTGGACTTTAAGGCCAATTTAGATTGAAAACATTATCCCTTAGGTGTTTTGGGAAAAAAATGGTTGGGAGATTATCAGCACCAAGTATTATCATTTTCTGTCGTTATTTCTTATTGCTAATCGCAACATTCAGATGGCATTGCCTGGTGAGCTGTTCTGAGCCATCAGGCGTTTGTAAAGTTTCACTGAGATCTGCTTCAAAGGAGTTTTGATCAGTCTCGGACACACATCTCCCCTAGGTGGGTTCTGGGGAAAAAAACGTGCGATGATTTATCCAGCACCCATAAGCAATCAGTTTTCTCGCATTAATTTCCTATATGTGAAGATATTCAGCAAATTCAGATGGCATTCTGGAGCTGTCTGGCCACTCAGGCTACTGTTGTAAAGGTTTCTCTTCTGAGAATCTGCTAATGGATTTTTGATTAGATTTTAGATTTCCAATTCTAGAATTGCGAAACATTTCCCCTAGGTGTGTCTAGGGGAACTAAAAGGGTTGGGAGTTTATCAAGTCACCAATAGTATATTTCCTGCATTAATTTCTTACTGTCTTATCAGCAAATTCAGATGGCAATTTTTCTGGGAGCTGTCTGGCCATCAGGCACTTTGTAAGGTTTCCCTGAGATCTGCTCAAAGGAGTTTTAGGATTTAGATTTAGATTTAGATTCCAATTTTAGAATTGGAAACATTTCCCCTAGGTGTTCCGGGGAAAAAAAGTGTTTGGAGTTTATCAGCACCAAAACATTGATTTTCTGAGTTAATTTCTTATGTGATTCTTAGCTTACAAAGGTACTTTGTAAGGGATCTGCTTACAAAGGGTACTTTCTCTGGGGTCTACTCAAAGGAGTTTTAGGACTTAGATTTAGATTTAGATTTAGATTCCGATTTTAGAATTGGAAACATTTCCTCTTGCTGGTCTGGGGAAAAAAAGGGTTGAGAGTTTATCAGGACCACAGCATCAGTGCCATGCATTAATTTCTTACACATTTCTTAGCAAATGAAGCCTTTACAGATGGCATTTCCTGAAAGCTGTCTGAKCATCAGGCAGTTTGTAAGATTTCACTGGSATTTGCTCAGAGAGGTTTTAGAACTAGTTTTGTACTCTAGAACTAGGTTTATAGACACTGACACTTGTCTAGGTTTAATCTACTGCAGTGGATTAAATGAGTGGATTTTCCACAGTAAACTGGGAGTGTGTGTGGGAAAAAAGAGTGAGATAGCTGGGGGATAAACWATCTGTATCAGGTAATTCACTTCTGGAAAATCAATATGTACTGATGGATTTGCATGTAGCTGCTATCACTGAAAATGTTTCCTGCTAAGGTGGATGTGAACCCATCAAAATTAAAAAACAAAACAAAACAAAACAAAACAAAAAAAAGAAAAAAGAAAAAAAGGCATCAACTCAACTTCTGCAGGTTATTTGATTCTCCAGCACTGAAAGTTAATGAAATGTTGAATGTGTAAGCAATGAAAAATGCTTAACTTTGTTAAATTCTCACATATGACAATGACCACCATGAATTTGTTACTGCTAAAACACTTTACACTGGGTAACACATCCCAAATATTATAATAAATCATGAAAAGAGTCAATAATTTAAATAAAATTTGCTGTGTAGCTATGAAATTATTTTCATAGCTTGATCAATGAAAAGCAGTGCCTACTGCAAGCCTTAAATCACTTCCCTGAGGCAATAATTCCATTTCAGCAAGGGGGAGAGGCTGATCTCCACTAAAAACATCAAAAATAAGCTGTTATTTCCTGTGATCTTGGTAACCTTTCTGAGCAGAGAGTTCTCCTAACTCAGCTCGAGTTGTGCTGGCAGAAAGGCTGGGAGAAAACAAAGCTCTTTATAAATACATGGCTTTACCTCATGGGGGAAAAACTGCAGTGTAAACTAAAAGGCAAAGCTGGCAGGAAAACCAAGGAGGGAGCCATGAAAACGAAGGTCACTGACCAGGAAAGGATACTCAGCTCTCCAGGAGGGGAGGTTCAGGCAGAGTTTTTTCAAAGATAGCAATAAAAGTAATTTTAAGTGTGAACCTGGATATTTGTATGTCAGTGTGCTCATCTTGCAAACATCATTTATTTATCCCATCCAGCTGATAACACCACAAAATCTGGTTCAGAAAGTCTGGAGTAAATATAAAAAAGCTTCCTTTTTATGAATTTTGAGCAGTTTTTTAAGGATACCTAAAGAATTTTTGATAAATATTAGATATTTATTTTTCAATTACCTGAGTGCATTGCATGGGCTGCAGAATCTAGTTGACGTCTTTCTGAAAATTGCCAAATTTCAGCCTTTCAAAGCTGGTAATAATTTGGGGTTGTGATAGCTTTAAATCCTCCTTGTGTGCTGCAGCTGAACTCTGAGCTAGCTGGGCATGACTCAGTGTGCAGCACAGAACAGATCAGAGAGCACAAAGACGTGGCCTCGGTTTCCCCTGAGGTCCAGCCCCTCTGCCCCCTGCTCCTTTGGGGTGGGAAGCTTTTGGGGTGGGAGTTGTTCAGGAGCCAATCCCAATTCAAATATTGGGCTTCAGAGTCCAGGAGGAAACTCCACCGGGCCTGGAATTTATCAGGAGCCCCCTGAGTTTGGGTGTCTGGGACTGCAGTGGCTGACATCCTGAAAAACCCCTTGAAAAACTCCAATCTGATSATTTTTTAACGACCCAGTGGGACCAGAGGCAGAAAAGATGACTCTGACAAAAGCCTAGGAGATCATCAGATGTTATTTTTGTATAAGCCAATTCAAGAGGAAGGAAAATTCCCATTGAAGGCAAGAGAGATTTTTCATGAATGAGAACTTCAGGATATGGGCAGTGTTGTTTGGGTGTTGACAGTTTGCTTTTCTTTCTCAGTAAAAACCTCCTACAGAGGAAAATGCTGCTTCTGTTCCAAGAAACTTATCTAAATCAGGAAAAAAAGGAAATAAGAGGCAAAAGCTTAAACATCCAGCTATTATGGTATATTTCAAGCTGTTAAAATGCTCTTAAATATGGATCTGCTCCAGACCAATTTGGTTTTGTACCAAAAGGTGAATTTTGTGTAGTGAGGAGCTGCAGGAAAAAGGAAAATGCTAGGAAAGCACCATGGTTCCCTGCTATTTATGATGTTTCTTTATTCACATGTTTTTATGTTTTCATTTGTTGTCACACAGCTGCTTCAATTGGTTTGAAAACTGTTCTAAAAAATGCTCCCAAGCAATAACCCCAAAGTTCTGAGAGCAAGCAGTACCACTTTGTGTAAATTGATATTCTACACTGTCCCAGGAGAAAATACTTTATTTGTTTGTTCYCTTACTTACTTGGATGCCTCTTTCATGTCCCTAGCAATAATTACAATCTTTTTTACCTGGTCCTCACATATGAAATTGCCACCTGCATGTCTTTACATTTTATTARCTTTGAATAAATGCATTTTGCTTTTAAATGCCCATTTTAAAATCTCAATGAACAAACAGGCAAAGATCTGGCTGAGTGAACACATGTGCTCCTTCTTTTTTCTTTTGCTGAGGCAGAGGTGACTCAGCACTTTGGGGTTTGTCTTCTGAGACTGTCACATGTGTTGGAGTCACCAGGAGTTTGTCAGAACAAAGAAATGCTTTGTAATCAGAGCAAGAACTGCAGATCACCACTGCAGGCATTGAACCAGAGTGCAGGATTTGTGTGGCACTGAAATAGGAGCTACTTCTTGGTAATAGTCAGGGATAAAACTTCAAATTTTGCTGAGCTGAGGATGCAGCAAAATTATTGAATACAGTGTTTGCACCAGGAGCAGGGACTTGTGGCTTAAAATTTAAGGTAAAAAKCACACAGAAAACAGAAAATGTGACTTTAGAAACATCTCTGGATTTAAATACCAGTTTGACAGCACATGGCCTGGCAGGGTGTGGGTCTTTACAGGGATACTCTGCCCTAAACATTGCTGGACCCAAATATTCCTGCATCCCAACATCCCTGTATCCTAAAATTCCTGTATCTAAACATTCCTGTATCCAAATATTCCTGTATCCCAACACTGCTGTGTCCAAACATTCCTGCATCCCAACATTCCTGTATCCTAAAATTCCTGTATCCAAACACTGCTGTATCCAAATATTCCTGTATCCTAAAATTCCTGTATCTGAATATTCCTGTATCCAAACACTGCTGTATACAAACATTCCTCTATCCCAACACTGCTCGATCCAAATATTCCTGTATCCAAACATTCCTATATCCCAAAATTCCTGTATCCCAAAATTGCAGTATCCAAGCAGTCCTGTATCCTAAAATTCCTGTATCCAAACATTTGTGTATCCCAACACTGCTGTGTCCAAACATTCCTGCATCCAAACATTCCTACATCCCAAAATTCCTGTATCCCAACATTGCTGTATCCAAACATTCTTGTACCCTAAAATTCCTGTATCCAAACACTGCTGTGTCCAAACATTCCTGCATCCAAACATTCCTACATCCCAAAATTCCTGTATCCCAACATTGCTGTATCCAAACATTCCTGTATCCTAAAATTCCTGTATCCAAACACTGCTGTATCCAAACATTCCTGCATCCAAACATTTCTGTATCCCACAATTCCTGTATCCAAATGTTCCTTCTCTATCCAACCACTGTAGAAGATAATACACAAAAATTCGAGTCCATCCACGCTGCAAAATTCCCTTTTGAGCTTTTTCTTTGTTTGACAACAGCCTGCTTGAGTGAGTTTGCCCAGCTCACAAATGTGAATTATTCCCATKAGGTTTGCAGCATTATCTTTCCAACTCGTTCTCCCTAAACCTTCTTGTGGCAGAGTTCATTTTCAGCTCAGGTGGATGTGATTTTTTTAAAGATGTTTCAGTTCTTTTCCATGTATAGCAGAGCACTCACTACTGACTGAGGGTGAGTTCAGTGGCACAGAGGAAGAAAATCTAAAAGAATATTTCCAAATCTCATTTACACAAAGTGTGCCTTTTAAAGTCACCCCAGCTGGAAGGATGTTGTAAGGAGGGTTTGCTGCTGCTGATGGCCAAAAGCATTTTTGTTGTACAAACCAGGTGAAATCCTATGCTCACACACAGGCTCTCTGTCTGACCAGCATTAAATTCAGAATACACAAGACTTTGTTAAATTCAGAATACAAGACTTTGTTAAATTCAGAATACACAAGGCTTTGTTAAATTCAGAATACAAGACTTAGTTTTTCACTGACTTTGTCTTACAGCACCAGCAGTAAGAGCAGCTCTGCAGAAATGAGTTCAGAGAAACATTTGGAGGAGTTGAGGCACAGAGAGGCTGCACTGAGCAGCTCAGGAACAGTAAAATCCACGGTGGGAGTATTTCCCWTCTGTTGCTATTGCAGTTAATTTGTCAGCTCCTTATTGCTGTGATTTGGGCTTTTTGCCTTTTGAGATAACATGCACAAGCAGCTGTTTGGTTATCAAAAGGCTYAAGAGTTTTATAGGATTTGTGGCAAATTCCAAACACTTCCCAAGGAAAAGCTTTCCATGTGTGARGTTCCAGCTGGAATTARCTTTCCCWTTCCCTTCTCCCCTTCTGATYGAGCTGCACAAGAGCCAGCCCCCCTGGAGCCGGCAGAATTAGCATTATTTCACCAGGTAATCACAGATTCACTGACATTCAGAGCCCCTGGCTGGGATTTTTTGGGTTTCACAAAGGGGTTCTGTGTTAGAGATGTTTGTACACAGGATTTCGTGAAGGGATTTAAGCATTGCAGGGCTCCTGCAGCAATCAAGTCCTCGAGGTGKTCTGCTTTTGAAATCCTGTTCTCAGTGAAATCACCCTGCTTCATTCAAATAGTTCTTACACAAATACAATTTTGCAAGGGTGTAGCTCTTACAGAAARGTCTGAGACAGCTGAGAAATAGGACTCAGTTTTATATCACACAAGATATTTTAATCCCACAGAATGCACCCAGTTCAATAGATATCATATCTGGCTGTAAATTCCATGATAAAAGCTTTCTTTAACTGGCAACAAAGGTTAATTGTTTTCAAAACATAAACTTTTTTTTTTTTCAAGCAGCTGTCATGTTTTTTGGAAAAAAAAAAAGTTCTGCAAAAAGATAGGGAGATCTTTCTTGAAATTAAAAGACCTTCCTAGAAAGGACTGATTTATATTTAAATGGATTTATATGTCTCTACAGATTTGTTTCAGAGTTTTGCTACAGTGACTTGATTCAAATTCATCAGTTCTTTACAAGTCTCTGTTTACAAATTATTCTGGAAAAAAAGAAAAGAGACATGCTGATAAATCTGGTTCAACAGTTAATTATTGTGTGTGAATCACTGTCCTCCTGCAACCTAAAACCTGAGGTTGGTTACATCATTCCTATTTCCTCTGGTGGAAACCAAACCCTGCTGAGGACAGGGCTCTGCTGAACACAAGTTCCCTTTTTTGCAGTGAGGATTGAATTTTGAGAGGCCTTTGCTCATCTGTCACATWTCATTATACCAAACCCACAAAATATTGGCATGTTCTGAGTAGTGCCCTGAGAGGCTTGTGCCATTTCTCCTCTCCCATGAAAACCAACCAAAATTACCCCAGCAAGGTGTTTTCCTTCCTGAATGAYTGCAGAGCCCTGGGGGATCACAGTGCCCAAGGTTTGCACAAGGAAATTTCTGTGAGGAATTCTTGTTGGGAGCGGAATCAGCAGCACAAATTCTACTGGGACCCCTTCTTTTTCCTGAATGAAACCCAGTGCCAGGAGGAACTGGAGGTGAATTTAAATGCAGATATACCTCAGAGTGCCCTCCCAGCAGCAGGGCTGCTTTTAGAACAATAGCACGAGGTTGTGTCTGATTGCTGAAATGGAATTTAATAACAAAATCCTCGGCTGCTCTGCGGAGGAGCTGAATCCAGAGCATTCAGCACATTCCTGCCATGGATGTGTGCAGCTCCACCTTGGGCCAAAATACACACAAATCACAGGGCAAGTTTTATTTGTGCAACATCACTGCCTTGGGAGTGTTGGCCAAAGGAACAGAGCTTCGATGTGTCTGGAATAAATCTGGAGGTGTCTAAGTGAAATAAATCCTGGTAGGCACCACTAATTCCCCAAACAGAGCAGTGACATCACCTCAGGAGCAGAGAACACACTGGCTGGCTGCAGAAAAGCTGAAATTTAGAGTTTTMTCAGTTGAATGTGGGCAGTCTGATACCTGGGATTTCAGGTTCATGCTTTGCTCAAAGTGTGATGRGTGAAGATACAGTTGGAGAAAGCTGAACAAGCACACAATGCCTGGGTTGTTMTTTTTTTTTAGGAGACCATAATTTTCCTGAAAAATGCATTTCCCTCTCCTTTTAAAGGCAAACAAAACCTTGCACAAATGCAAGAACAACGAAAAGCARCATAACCCTGGAAGCCCAATACCACCTATGCTTTGGAATTGTTCTGGAGTCAAAGCTGTTTGTGGTCAATTAGCAAGCCACACAATCTAATTGAGGGTTTAAAAAACAAAAAATCTCCTGCAGAATTTTAGCTCCTGGCAGCGAAATTCCACCCTTCCTGTTTTCCAAAAGACAGCCCTGATTTTGTTTTGTGCCTAAATGAACTGATGACTCAGCAGACATTTCCAGGTCCATCACTAATATCAGGGCATTTCCATTTTCAGTTTCTGTCTAGAACTGAATGAAAGGTGAACAACAAAAAGAGATTTGAAAATGACTAWAAAAGCTCTGTGTAAATGCACTCACTCCCAGCCTGCAGAGCTGAGCACTTTGCTGTTTGYGCAGGAGTTAAAGGTGTCAATCCCATAAAATCCCATATAAATTCTCGAAAATCCCACATAAACAAGAGAGCACTTACCTCCACTTAGGATAATGACAGCTATAAATATTGCCAGGTCACTGTCATCTAATTCCAGTGCATTGAACTTCACAGCAAACTCAAACTTGGGCTCCATAAAGTCACAAAAAGGTTTCCTCAGGCTCTTCAGGAACTCCCGCGTCATGAACCCTTGTCCATCGGATATGAGAACCCCATCTTTATTCATCAGGGAGGCCAGCAGGGTGTAGATGATCTCGTGGACCCCATATTTCAGCAGAGTCACTTGGTCGTTGAGGTCGAGGTTGACAAAGCCCGGGATGTTCTTGGCGAACTCGGTGATCTCCTGCACGGCCTCCACGGAGCGGAACTGGCAGCGCTGGAAGATGCGGATGGCCACCTCCTTGTTCTCCTCCTGCAGGGGGGACACGTGCTTGCACTTGATCTGGTCTTCCCCCATCATCAAAGAGTTCATGTCATAAATAACGAAGGGCTAGAAGCAAAGGGAAATTCCAGTTACTCCCAAACGTCCTCCCTGAGAGCACTGGACTCTGGAGGAACCCCAAGAGAACTCAGCAACAACCCCTCAGACATCTCTGAGGAACCCATCAAGGGTTCCCAAAGAGTTTAATTGTCCTGAGAAACCTAAAGGGTTCCCTAAACAGTTAAAATTGTCCTGAGGAACCCATCAGGGGTTCCCCAAATTGTCCTGAGGAACCTAAAAGATTCCCCAAATAGGTAAATTGCCCCGAGGAACCCATCAAGGGTTTCCAAATAGTTAAATTGTCCTGAGAAATATAACAAGGGTTCCCAAAGAATTAAATTGTCCTGAGAAACCTGTCAAGGGCTCCCCAAATAGTTAAATTGTCTTGAGAACCTAAATGGTTCCCCAAAGAGTTAAATTGTACTGAGGAACCTATCAAGGGTCCCCCAAATAGGTAAATTGTCCTGAGGAACCTGTCAAGGGCTTCTCAAATAGTTAAATAGTCCTGAGGAACCTGTCAAGGGCTCCCCAAAGAGTTAAATGATCCTGAAAAACCTGTCAAGGGCTTCCCAAAGAGTTAAATTGTCCTGAAAAACCTAAAGGGCTCCCCAAATAGTTAAATTGTCCTAAAGAACCTATCAATGGTTCCCAGATAGTTAAATTGTACTGAGGAACCTGTCAAAGGCTCCTCAAAGAGTTGAATTGTATTGAGGAACCTTTCAAGGGCTCCCCAAAGAGTGAAATTGTCCTAAACCTATAAAAACAAATATCCTACAATGTTAAAATGATTTACAGAAAAGCCAAGTAAAGGGGGGGAAGGAGCACTATTTTAAAGTATCCAGAGTTTTGCCTTTTCTTTTGTTTGTTTGCTTTTTGCTTTATAGAATTTTCTGTAATTCCAGAATTGAAAGTTGGGAATGTTAAACAAAAGGTTAAAATGATGCTACTTTTACCTGAATMATAACATCTTCTATAAAAGAGAATGTAATGAGTAGAAAGGAACCTTCTTTTTTTTAGTAGAAAGACAGAGAATATTCTCATTTTGATTCCTTTATTTACTTTCATGTTCCTTTCATGTTCTATCCTTGGAAACACTGCAAGTAATATCAACTTTATGGCATTGATTAACTGATAAATGTAACCTTTTGCTGTTAACTCCTGTAAAAATAACAACATTAGATACGTTTAAAACCACTCAACTTGTCTTTGGYAAAGCAAAAACAAATACCATGCTACAAACCACAATTCAGAACACAAAAATGAGGCTGACTGTGAAATAAACTCAACTGGAACAAATCAATTTTGAAAGCAGCTTCGCAAAAGTGGTGCCAGAATACTTGCATTAGGATCTGGAAACAATCTTTTCTAGAATATGCAAAAAAAGTTTAAAGAAGTGGTTATGTGAGGATTTCTCATATTCATTTGAAGAATCTTTCCCTCAAGAAGATTAATGACTGAATACTTCATTGCTGCYCTGAACAAATCTCACTGATAGGAATAGGTTTGTTAACATACTTGATTAATTYATTAAAATACAAGGGATTATACTCCACCAATCAGACTAAAGAAAAATTTTTTAAATGGAAGATCATTTATGATTGCAGATTGTAATAGGGATGCAGATTCTCATGGTTTTGTGTTTACAGCTCCAGACCACGACATTCCAGGAGGGATTAAATTATTTTCCCACTTGCACTGAGGATTTTCAGTGTGAAACTGAAACAACAAACACACTGCACTGAGAAAAGCCAGGAGAGCAGGAATTGTTCAGGTAATGACTTTTTGGCAGCAGCAAAGCCATTAAATACATATCTSCACATATGGAATATTGGAGTAACAGGACTGCAGCAGATGCTTTCAAAATGCATATTTTGGTTCTAGTGGGTAATTGCTTCCTGTTCTTTCTAGTGGGAGCACCAAGTACAAGAAAAAGTCATTATTAGTCCATGCCCAGTGCTTTAGAAAGCTGATACTACACCACTGGCCTATCCATGATAGATGAAAATCAAGAAAGAGTTTAAAATAGCCAAAGATTTTTTAATATAAAGATRCAGATGAACTTGAGTGTAGAATCCAATGTCAAATGAGCTCTGTACACCCTAGCAGATGATAAAAAACTCATTCTAGTTTTGATACARTCACTTGCTTATCTAAACATTTTAAATTAATTCAGATCATACAGCAACTAAAAAATAAAGTGAATTTAAACTATGCCCATAGTAAACAGTTTGATGCTCCAGAGCACCAAATCCATTGATAAAAACATGAAAGTTGTAACCATTAAATCCTAAGTGTCACTCTTGCAGTGATATCTTCAAGAAAGACTTGAAAGTTGGCAGCACTGAAAAGCTGGATTCTGTCTACTGCCTTATTGCTGTTTCTAATGTGCCAAAGTTTAAAAACTCCCAAGAAAAAAGGAGAATTAATTGATGTAATTATACATTTACTGGGTGGGAATTGCAGTGGTGGAACTTTCAGGCACYAGCAGGTTGCACATCAGTTTCTGCAGAATAAATAAACTTAGCTAATTCAAACTTTATGCTGAAAAGTTACTCACATTGTTAGTGCCCACCACATCTTTTATGTGAGGGGCCAACCAATTTCTGGACAACATTAAAATTATTATTTCAATTGGCTTTAAGGAAAGGAAGAAATACCTTTTTGGAGCCTGAAGTACCTCCGAGTTCTGTGCTGTCTTTGAAATTCTTAAGGAAAATAAAATACACTTTCTGCTGTAATCCTGACAATAAAATTTCTGCCAATGACTCTAGAAAATATATCAAGCTAAGAGTTATAAGTTGTGCAAAACTATTTTGCTCCTTAGGTATTAAAATGTTACCAACATGATCAGATATTATTTATGCTCCTCTCACTGATACAGAAGATTATTATGCATTGCAAAGTTTCCAATGCAACCCACAAACCCACTTATCACTATTCCTTACTTTTTCAAGATTTTCCCATCTATTCTCCTAAAATTCCAACTGCACCAACACAGGGCAGTGATGTGACCTGAGATAACCCAGAGAAAAGCAGGAATTCATCAGAGCTTCATAAGAACCAGCATCATGTAAGAATGTGCTGGGGCTGGAATCATTTGCCACTTAGGAAAAGGGATATTCCTCAGGGAACAGCAATTCCTGACAGCTGGAGAGCCACCTTAAACAGATAGTGTGGGAGATAACCTCTGGGCAAGGAGAGGGAAAACGGGAAGAGAGGATCAGGGAATACAAAAAGGTTAAGGTGACCTTCYAATTCTTGTCTTGGTTTCAAGTATTTTATTAGGTGAACTTGGAGTTTTTTCAAATAATGTTTACTTATCCTATCTAAAAACATTTCCTGTGTTTCAGAGACAGCTTGAAATGTGTAACTGCCAACAGCAAAGTGGGGTTTTTTGGTYGRTTTTTTTTAGGTTCGGTGTTTTGTGTTTTGGCTTTTTTTAAGAGCTGCGTTGTCAGCTCGGCGAATCATTTACTCGGAAAAAAGGAAGAAACAGAAAGAAGAGGGAACTGACTGATTTGTCTGTCGTCTTTCCTGTCAGGATGGCCCTCGCCTTGGCTTTGGTCAGAGGGAAGGACTTGATGTAGGAGTCGTAGAGGTGCTTGGCCAGCGCGCGCAGGTCGGCGGACTCGGGGTTCAGCTGCTCGATGTCGCTGGAGATCTCCGCCAGCAGCTTCTCCTTCTCCGCCTGGGGCATCCGCCCGAACCTGATGGCTGAGAGCACCACAAGAGTTACAAAAACCCACACTGCAGGGGCTTTCCTGCCACCTTGCTGCACCTGCACTTGCACCTCGAGAAGCACATTTGAGTTTTTGTCGCCTTTCYGTGCTGAAGTTTGTGCTGAACGGGGTTAGGCAAGCAAGGAAAGAGAATTTTCTGCATTTAGTCAAAACAGCTGGAGAGCTTTAAAGAAATGTAAACAAACAAATCATCTCTGTGCCCATTATCATACCTTGCTTAGAAATGCAAACCCCCTGGTTCTACCTCCAATCTACATAAAAAGCCAAGAATATTTAAGATATTAAAGTTCTGTTGGCTCGGGGTGGGAACCACCATTGAYCCTTGTATTGTTCTGGGCAAATCACCACATAGATCTGAGGTTCTTCATTTGTTTAGAAACAAAACCCTCACATGCCTTGCAGGAAGGAATTCCTAAACAGTTCAGCAGAATTTAACGTAGCAAGTGCTATAAATTGTTAACATCAGAATGAAGGAATGGGGAAGGAGGCTGTACAGGGAACAAAAAGCTGGAAAAGGCTGAGTTGTTTGTGGGACCTCRATGTATCTGCAGTATTGAAAAACCAGGAAATGGTTCTACCTCATCAGATGGGTTCAAAATTGCTCAGATCTCCTCTGCACCTCCTACGTTTCCATCTGTGTACTTCCTAAGCAGGACTATTTATCCATGTGGGGACTGACTGGAGAATGTTCCAACTGAGCCATCAAAATCAAGACTGATTTATCACATGATATTTCAGTAAACAGAATTTAGTTTGTTTTATGGAAACAAAACAGAACAAAAGAGCATCCAAACAAGAAACGGAAGGAAGAAATCAAGGTTTGCATTTTGGCCCTAGGGGGAAATAGAAATATTATGAATATTTTTTCAGTGATTAGTGTGTTCCTTGGATAAAGGATAAGTGCTAAGATCATATAGAGATGATTTTACTGGGAATGTTTATTTTGGAAACAAGCAGCCACTTTGCTGTGAGTTTGCTGCAATGTGTTGATGGGCAAACAGGACATTTTTTTTCCAAGAATAAATAATTATGTTAGAACACATCCCCCCTCTCCATGTTTCCTATATTATATTTATTGATCAGCTGTCTTATTTCATGGCTGMAGAAACAAAGTTGTTTATTTTTATGACTGAACTCCTCTTTCAGCAACCTGGGAGTGAGACCTGCTGGATATTTCAGAATTACTTGGGTGTCCTTGATATTAAATGYTACTGAACACCAGCAGGAAATGATTCTGTTGTGGGCCTGCTCCTGAGAGCTGAGGTTTGCAAAAGCAGATTCATAATCTGGAATCRCACTGGCCATTCCATCAAAAGAAAAGGTGATCAAGACTCAAATGCATTTTAAATACAACATTTCATTATAAAGTATATTTTAAATATAATTTGTCAATAACAAGGAGGGTTGTGAATCAAGAATTCCTATTTTACAATTTCATAGACATAGGATTTATTTTTCCATAGAATAAATTATTCTAAATACATTTGGAATATATTTTATTGGTGAGATATCAGATGCAGCAGATTCTGTTCAATGTTTGTTAGCATAGCAGGCAAAATCTGGGACAAAATCAATTTTGTGGGAATAGCCTAGCAGTTTCCTTTTGTAAAAATCCTTGTCACTGTCATTTTCAGAGGGCTGAGACAAAAACCAGGGAGAGCTCAGGCAGCGAGAGGTTGATGGGAGGAATTGGGAAAGGAGGATTTTGGATGGGAGGAGGAGGAGGAGCTGATGATGATGCCACTGCCAAAGGTCAGGCTGGGAAAGGAGAGCCTGGGGAGGGATCAGRAGGGCTGGGAAAAGCCTGGGAGAGCTCTGGAACCCGGCTGGCTGAGGGGTTCTCTCCCAGCTTCTCTCCCAGCAACCCCAGACTCTGCAGGTCTGGGCAGGAGCCTGCAGCTGGAGCATGGATTTCTCTCTTTCCTTGGGCAGTTCCTCCTTTTCCTTGAATTCCAGCATTCCCCAAATGTCAGSAGCACAAAGCCAACAGTGAGCACAGTCAGTCCCTCGTGCTGCATTTCTGTGGAAGAACTGCAATATTTATCCTCACCCTAGATTTTACCGCTTGAAGTTAAATGTAAAAAAGATTGTTTATAGACTCTTCTGTAGGGCACTGCTCTTCTGATTGTCTGGATTCTTTCTGGGCATAAAGGAGACCCCAAATAGCCCATAAATGCAGTTTGTTACATTGGAAAACACAAGGCAAAGCCAGGCTGGATACCTGTCTGATTTTGGTGGAGATGTGCCCAGATTGAGCAATCCCCTGCTCCCAGAACTGATGACAAAGACATTGCCATGTGTTCTTTTTTTCCCATTCCAGTAGCTGAGCTAATACCAGCTGCACTTTTAACAGAATAGAACAAGATAAATGACATTTCAACACAAAAAGAACCAAGCTGCTGCTCAGTGGCACTTGAGAACCCGGTCTGCACCACTCAGGGTTAAGCCCAGAGCTGCAAGAGAAGGAAAGGAAAACAATATTCCAAGCATGAGAACACCACTGTCTTTTTTAACCTTTAGCCAAGTGGTATGGAGCATTTCTGSGTGAAAAAATGTGGCTGTAGCTGCTGAGTGTCTCCTTGCAGTCCCCCTTTTGTCCTGATCCTTTTGCAATAATACATCCACACAAGACTGGAACCCTCCGGCACAAATAACCCACATTCTGCCTCAAAGCATTTCAAATTCTGGTAATTTCCTACCCAAGTGGCTGAAGTGGAATCTGGAGATGCAACATTAAAATGTGTCTCAGTGTCATTGGTGAAACCCCCTGGTTCCACCTCCAGTCTACATAAAATGTAAAAAACATTTAAGATATTAAAGGTCTGTTGGCTGAGGGTAGGAACCTGGGTAGGAACACATCCAGTGTTGCATTTCTTTAAGCTTCTGGGTCCTCAAAAGTGAAATTCAGCTTTTTTTGATAAATTGGTTTATAAATTATGAAGGAATGAGGGCGTTTTGTGCAAGGCAATGTACCCAGAGCAGGCAAAATAAAAAAAAAAGGGGGCAAGTGTAGAAGGCAATGTTTGAATAAAAACACCGAGTCCTTGTTGGGAGAACTGGTTGGAGCAAAGGAAAATGTTCCTTGGAGCCCTGGGGCAAATGGCTTTGCCCTTTTCCTGCCTCCCCTGAATCCTAGAACTTTCTGGTGCCACAGCTTCTGCCTGGGCAGTGGCTAAAGAGGGAAAAYTGCAGATGAAATGTGAATTTTAAAGCTGTTCTAGATGTTGTAGGGCAGAGAGAATGGTCTGGGCCATCCCTGCCTGATGGAGCTGCCCATGGATCCCATGGACACCACTGGGAGCTGTGCTGCCAGGCCAGGGGAGAATTTGGCCTGCACCTTGAAAATAATAATAAAAACCCCTCCTAAATCACTATAAAAATTACTATAAAAATACCCACAGTAGCATTTCAAAATTAGATTTATTTTTAAGTGTTACTGTTGCATCCCAGGAATCTGAAAACCATATTTTCTATTAGCAAAACATTTCCCAGACCAATTTACATTCAGTGCATGTATTAAACTTTGCAAACCACAATCCAGCTTTCCTCTTGGGGACAGCACACTCATTTTTTATATTGAAAATAATGAAAGTTCTAAAAAAACCACAGAGAAATTATTTTCCCAGTCATGTTTGCAATTCTTTACCCTTAGAATTACATAAGTCTCTATGTTATGACATTTAATTCCTGTTTTTACTCAGCTTTGCCAAAGCAAGGCAACAAAGAATCTTCATTATGTCCTTCTGCCCAAACATTCATAAGTATTTCCACATGAATTGCTCTGGTAATTTTAAAGTTCAGAGGGATTTTCTCCTAGAGCAGGATTGTGATACTCTTCCTGCCATTACTTATGGTAAAGGAGGCAACCACAGATGGGGTGCTCTAAAAAGGAGGAGGATGGGGATTTTAAAAACGGTACAATTCATGAAAATGAATATTTTCATTTCAATTTGTTGTGTTTTAGTATGAGAAGTGCTAACTCAGTGATGCCAACAGCCCTTGGTAAGTGAGTGACCTGTGCAGCAAATTCAAGTTGCTGTTATTCACAAGGCTTCAGATTCTCTAATCCATATTTCCTAATCAAGTTTTTGGCTTCCAGGAAAGGCATCTTGAGCTCCAGCAGGCAAGAGGGTCTGGTCAGAAAATGAGACAGTGAAGTGAAAAATAGCAATTACACAAGGGATATATTCAGGAGGAACTATCAATGAGCAGGAGTGATGGAGAGTAAAACCAACTCACGTTACACTGTGTATTAAAGCAAGAAAAGCAAATCTCCACCTATCTGATTTTGATGTGAAAGCAATTTTAAATCATGGAGAGGCTCCTCCARCAGGGCAATCTCTCTCTAAACTGAAGGTGTTGGCATTCCAGCAGCACTTTCAGGAGCTGTGTGATGTCCCATGCTCTTTTCCAGACGAAGCACTGCTGGTTCAGAGTCGCCATCACTCACCATTGTGTGACATCCCAACGGCCAGGCACTTCTGGAACCTGCAGTACTGACATTTGTTCCTGCTCTTCTTGTGGATGCGGCAGTTCAGGTCACACCTGTCGTAAATCAGCTTCAAGCGGATGGTCCTCCGGAAAAAACCCTGCAGGGATGGGAAACCAGGGAAAAGGATGGGACTGGGAAACAGGGAAAAAWCCCTGCAGGGATGGGAAAKCAGGGAAAAGGATGGGACAGGGAAACAGGGAAAAAACCCTGCAGGGACAGGGAACAAGGAAAAGGATGGGACCAGGGAAAAGGATGGGACCAGGGAAAGGATGGGACCAGGAAAACAGGGAAAGGATGGAACAGGGAAACAGGAAAAAATCCCTGCAGGGACAGGAAACAGGGAAAAGGATGGGACCAGGAAAACAGGGAAAGAGATGGAACCAGGAAACAGGGAAAAGGATGGAACCAGGGAAACAGGGAAAAGGATGGAACGAGGGAAAAGGATGGGACCAGGAAACAGGGAAAGGGATGGAACAAGGGAAAGAGGGAAAAGGATGGAACAGGAAAACAGGGAAAAGGATGGAAACAGGGAAACAAGGAAAGGGATGGAACCAGGGAAGCAGGGAAAAGGATGGAACAGGGAAACAGGAAAAAAAACCCTGCAGGGACAGGAAACAGGGAAAAGTATGGGCCCAGGAAAACAGGGAAAGAGATGGAACCAGGAAACAGGGAAAGGGATGGGATCAGGAAACAGGGAAAAAACCCTGCAGGGACAGGAAACAGGGAAAGGATGAGACCAGGAAAACAGGGAAAGAGATGGAACCAGGAAACAGGGAAAAGGATGGAACCAGGGAAACAGGGAAAAGGATGGAACCAGGAAACAGGGAAAAGGATGGAACAGGGAAAACAGGGAAAGAGATGGAACCTGGAAACAGGGAAAAGGATGGAACCAGGGAAAACAGGGAAAGAGATGGAACAAGGAAACAGGGAAAAGGATGGGACCAGGAAACAGGGAAAAGGATGGAACAGGGAAACAGGGAAAAGGATGGAACCAGAAAACAGGGAAAAGGATGGAACCAGGAAACAGGGAAAGGATGGAACCAGCGAAACAGGGAAAAGGATGGAACCAGAAAACAGGGAAAAGGGATGGAACCAGGGGAAAGGATGGAACCAGGGAGCTGCCAGTGCATCCTGGCCCTGCTCCACCCACCCAGGACACCTCAGAGATGGATTTCCAAAGGAAGCACAGCTCCTGTCACCATCCTCTCTGCTCCTGTTCATCCTCTGACCTGGTGTTTCTAACCCAAATCAACAGAGGGATAAAATTCCCAAAAAGCTGGAGAAGCTTTAGGGAATCAGTGGGGTTTAAAGGACATTWGGGATGGCATTTAAGGGCACAACTCCAAAGGAAGCAAAGCTCTGTTTGTCCCACTGCTTGTGGGAAWATTATTACAAACCAAATGGGACATTTTCAAAATATAAAGTTCACTACCAGTGTAGAAAATTAGTTGAAAACAATGACAAACAAAAAAATTCTGCCAGCAGCAGTTCAATTTCTGGTAAATGAAAATGGTTCTGGGTTATTTCTCTTTCTACAGTTTAAAGATTTTTTTTGGATCAGTCATYATTAATTAATAAAGTTTATCCAGAYTTATCTCCCTTTTRTTCCTTGTAAAAATTATTTTTTCCTCACAGGGAATAATAACAGTACAAAGATGATGCCAACTTTTATTTATATAATTAACTGTAATTTAAGTAATGTTCTTTGTGCTTATTGCTTTATGTGTGTTCTTAATTCATTGCTAAGAATCTTATTTAAGCTCTGGATTGGTTCTTTCCTTTTAGATATTTTCCTCAAGATACTGAAAATAGAGAGGATGGGAATTTCACATTAAACTCRAATGTTTTTCTTTGAATTCAATGAAATATTAATAATTTAATTCTCTGAATTTTTTTCCCTCATTCCTGAGGACTGCAAATTTTACACCATCCATTTGTCCTTTACATATTATAAACACTAAATATCACTGAAATAAAAAAA
>NDFG01000012.1:421888-577219 GCA_002167245.1 Sporophila hypoxantha
GGGMTTTWAAYSAGCAAGCACATTCCTCAATACCARCAGACTTCTCTGTAGTCACCTAAAATGTGCAAAATGGGTAAAAAAACCTGAATTAATAAGAATAAAAGAGCCTGAATTTTAATTGTCCWAGGCTTTGGAGTTGGGCATGAGTTTGGTGTGTTCTAAGAATTCAGATTTTCTGTACATGGCACCCAAGGAAGGGAATGAAACACGCTTGCTTGATTTTGAAAGAAGGGGAAAGAATGCACCAAAAATTTGAATAGATCAATACAATCAACAAAGAAAAAACAAGCTTTTAAAAACAAGCAAGGTTTTAAAAAATAAGGTTTTAAAAAAAGCAAGGTTTTAAAAAAGCAAGGTTTTAAAAAACCAAGGTTTTGAAAAAGCAAGGGTTTAAAAAAAGCAAGGTTTAAAGAAACTCCTGCTTATTAACCCATAAATTATACGCAGGAAAACTGACGCAAAGACCTAATTAATTTTTTTTTTTTTAAAACATCACCAAGGTGTGATTTTCCCAAGTGATTATTGAGATGAACACAGTATCAGATGCTAGTSCAAGTGCTCTTTGGGGCTCACCTTGCAGCCCTCGCAGGCGTGCACGCCGTAGTGGAAGCCGGAGGCTTTGTCGCCGCACACGCGGCACTCGATGGCCATCAGCGAGTTGGACGCCTCCTCGTGAGCCTTGTTGTACAGCTGCACCTTCTCTGAGAAATAGGGGGGGGAAGGAGGCTCCAGCTTGATGGCACCTGTGCACAGGGGAGAGGTGAGTGGTAAATTCCAGCTGAATTCATGCAGGGKGTGATGCCTTGAGAAGGCTGAGCWAGAACAGAGGCTGGATGGAGTTAAAGAATAAAGCAGGGATTTATTCAAAGGATCTCCTCCATGGATGCACCTTGGGCAGCACAAGAGCCCAGCCAGGGCTGCACCCAAGATGAACCAAAATGGTCCCAAAATAGACACGGGGTCTCTCACTTTTATAAGTTCTGCTCCATTTGCATCTTGCAGTTCATTGTCCCATTCCAGCTTTAGCCCCTGCAGTCCCACCCTGCTTGTTTTTCTCTCTCCAGCCCACGGTGTTTGTGCTCCTGGGCTGAGATTTGGATCATTTGTCCTTGGTGCCCAGCTGGAGCAGGAATTGTTTTGTCTCCCTGCTCTCTGCACAGAGCTCACCATCCCATAAAACGAAGCCCAGACCCACATACTAAAGCAGCACAGAGTCTGAAAATAGAAAAGCCAAAACCTCAGGCAGCAGAAGCAGTGAGGAATAAGCACAAGGCATCCCAGGGATGCTGGGCTGGGATGGCCAGGTCTGCTCCACAGCAAAGCCAGCGGCAGAGCAGGGCTGCAGAAGGAGCTGCAGCTGCATTTCAGAGGCTGCAAAAGCTGGAAGGGGCAGGTTCTGCTGGACAAAGGTTGTTACAGATCCAGCTTTCACCTCTGGAGTGTGCAAGGGTTTCAAGATGGAAACTAAAAATTAATGTACGGAGAACTCAGGCTTTACTCGGTCTCCAGCTGGTTTATTCCTTCAAGGTGTTGAAAACTCCTGCAGGGAGATGGGCTGGAGTGTCTAATCTAGTTWAAAACATAGTCAAGTGTCTAATAGAGCTGTATATTCAACAATATATCATTCAATAATAATATATGYTTGTATATAATAATTTTATATAATATTATATAATATACAGTAAATTATTATATATAGTATATTATACCATATATAATAATATACTGTATATTATATAATATAATAATAATAATATATTATATATATTATTATATAATATATATAATATTGTATTATAATACTGTATATTATATAATATAGTATATTATATAATACTATTATAATATACTATATAGTATATATACTATATAGTATATTATTATATTATTCAATAAATATGCAATAATATATCATTCATATATATATATATATATATATATACAATAATATCAGATGTTTCCAGAAATTTAGCTCTCTCCTGGGGAAAACTGTTCAACTTCAGTTGCAGTTTAGAGATAAATTTTCTCTTCTGAAAGTTTCTAATTAAGAGAGCAATTTCGAATATTGAATGGTCTCAAACAAYTAAATATGATATCTTTAAATCAATCATCACTGGTTATAGAAGACAGCTGTGAGCTTTGAAAGTTACATTACATCAGGGGTGATGTAACAGAAGGTGAATATTTTTATTTTTCCTGATTGGCTATACTTAACAAACTAGAAAGATTTATTCCTATATAAACTGAGAAGAAATTCTCTAAGTAAAGATGAGGAGAATTTCTGCCATCTAAACTCTGCTGCACTCCTTAAAAGTACTTGGTATTAAAGTGTTAGGAATACTTCTAATTAAACAAAAGAAAAAGAAATGACTGGTGCAAAATATCCATTCATTTATTACAGCAGTAGTGCAGAGACACACAGCTCCTGCCTCACTGTACCACCCAAATGAAACACCACAATTTCCCCAGCAAGAATTCCCTGAAAGAATTCTTGTACAGATGACTACAAATAAAAGTGAGGTCAGATCTATGCAGAAGTGGATCCTCAAAAAAAACCTCACATTCCTACTCTGAGCAGGAATGCAGTGACAATTTATTTAGGAACAGGTCACTTCCTTTCTTAAAAGGAGGATTGAGTGTAATTTTTCAGTGTAACTTGGGGAAGAGCAGTATGTTTCACAGCAGGTAAACCATCCTGGAGCTGTGAGGGAGCTGGAACAATGCTSTGCCTCAGATGTAGCCAATATTTCTACTCCATCCCTTTCTGAGGCTGTTTGGAATTGAAAAGCTGCACATAATAATAACTCAAATTATGCTCAACATTCGGGGAGCTGATTCTGCACTGGGTGCACTGAGTTCAAAGGAAAAGCTGCACACGAGGCGCAGGAGTAGGAGACAACAGAGGGGTTAATGTGTCTACTAAAATGTCATTTTGGATCCTTTATGGTACCTCTCCTAAGCTCCAGCTGCTGCTCTGGCAGGGTGAAGGTCTGCTATGAGCATTTTCCCTTTTCTCTCTGCCCTCAAGAACATCTCTGCTGACACAGGAGATCTGAATTCCAAATCCCTTTGCTGCTAGCACACGTTCCAGGGAATGAAGGAAACACGGACACGAGGGAAACGCTTCAGAAAAAGGCAGAGCTTACTTTGGCAATCCTGGAGCTTGATATCATATTTGTAATCCAGGCCTGACTGGTCAGCTCTGGCAAGGGGGAGATCTTCATAGTGAGGGGAGGAAATGCTGGAGAAGTCAACGGTGGTGAAGGGCTTGATGTCAAAGGAATGTGTGTGATCATCCATGGCCGACAGATCCACGGGGCTGATTCCAAAATTCAGGGGCCAAAACGGCATTTCTGTGTCAACCATTGTAATCCCTGCAAACACCAAGAAGAAAATGACATTTTAGGAGGTTTATCTCCAATCTGTTCAGCCCCAAGCTGAGCTCCAAGTGTCCCACATTCACAGGCTTGAGAMGAAAACTTTAACTGCATCTCTCCATAGCGTGCATATCAATAAAATTAGAAGTCTTCCACAAATAATTCTCAGTTTTGCAAATTCCAAGCACCATTCTTCCCAAGTGCCTGAAAATCTCAYGGGTTTTTATATTAAGAAAAAAACCCCAAAGTAGCTGGTTTTAAATAGTGGTGGTTTTCCTCCAAATAACCAGAAATATTTGAAAACTGTGCTCATTCGAGTTTGCCAAAAGTTTAATCCCAGTCTTGAACCCAAGCATCAAGGAAATGTAAGTTATGACTTTTCAAATTCCATATATATTTATGCAAACCTTAAAAGCAGAAAACAAATAAGAAACTGCAAAAAYTAAGAATCTGCAAAAATCTTCTGCAAGTTGACTGAGTTTAGTTTGAGATATGAAATGTTTCTCCAAGTCCTCTTTTGACAAATAACTGAACCAAAATCCTTGATTTAGATATATTTCAACTCTGAAAAAGTTTGTAAGTTACAGCAAGTGAACCAAAATCCTTGATTTAGACAGGTTTCAAATATGAAAAAGTTTCTAAGTTACAGCAAGTGAACCAAAATTCTTGATTTAGATATATTTCAACTCTGAAAAAGTTTCTAAGTTACAGCAAGTGAACCCAAATCCTTGATTTAGATATATTTCAACTATGAAAAAGTCTGTAAGTTACAGCAAGTGCAAAGGCWATTTTATAACCAGTGTCTGTGTTTAATTTTCCACTATTTATAAAAAGAACATTCTACCCTAAAAATAGAAGAGATATTTCAGAACTAAAATAGCTTGGTCACTTTGGCTGTTTAATTTGGACTTTAAACCCAATCAAGTGAGTGGCCTTTAACCTCCAGATAACAGAAACTTTGATTTGATCTGCTTTGAATCAAAACTACTCTGTCACACAGCCAGAAGTGTTGTTGCAAAATCCAGATATTGGAGCAGGGGTGCTCCAGAGTTTGGAGCTCACCTGTTCTGGACAGGTAAGTGAGGCTGTGCCTGCCCTCCCCACCAGCTCTGCTGAAMGCCAGTGCCCAGAAATGGTGGCACTTTGCCTTCCCTCAGGAATGGCACCAGCATTCCMCCCACTTTTAGGACTCCCAGCACAACCCTGCAGTTCTTCTGCCTTGACCTTGACAAGAGATCTTCTAAATTCTTAAATCTGAGCAGAGAGATTCTCACTGCAGTGGGAACAGAGAGGTGCTGCTGCACCCCAGCCACCCCCAGTCCCACTGGATGGGATATCAGGGATGTTATCCTTAACGAAAGGAGGGAAACAACAGGGTGGAAAATTGCCACAAATCCCTGGGGAAAATCCATGGCAGCTTGTCAGGGTYCCTTGGTGTTGGGTGTTATCTCCCAAATGGTCAAGTTTCAAGTGCAGGGCTCAAACCATGAGCTCTGCCCAGGGAATGGTGACATTCCCAAGGCTGCCAGAGCTCCAGGAGCCCCAGGGTTGCCCAGGGTGGGATTGCTGGGGTGGCTGGGCAGGACCAGGAGCTGCACTGGATGATCCTTGGGGGTCCCTTCAGCTCAGGAGATTCTCTGATTTGATGACATTTTCTGTGAGCACAAAGTGAAATCCCTGGCCATGAACACTGGAAAATGTCTTCCCAAAACATTTCCCAATGAAACAATAAACCAGGACAGAATCCTTCTTAAGAGCCCATTTCTTGTAATGGCCACACTCATCTTTAAAAAATACAGAAACCAAGAGACATTTTAAATTGGTTTGTATTTCTTTAGACAAGAGACACCAAYGGTTATTGCTTTCTGCTGGAGCTCTGCCTCAAGGGGGAAGGATGGCTACAGGCACAGCCCAGGTTCATCCCAGGAATTCCCAGGTTGCTGTGTGGACAAGGAAAACCAAATCCTCAAAAGGCAGGAGGACCCACAGGCACAGTTGCCCCTGCACAGACACCTCCCTGCTCTGAGGCAGCTCCTGGAGAGGTTCAGCACCTGCTGAAAGGCAAGGACAAGCTGGGGCCACTCTCTGAGGAGAGGTGAACTCCACCACCTGCCCCTGATCCCTCTGAAAAATGAACAGTTTTCCTGCACTCTCCATCAAACCTCTGAAAAARATCCTCACACCTGGAGACCTCAGCACTTTGTAGTTTCAAGTTAAAAAGCTCCAGTTTCAAACCCCTGAGAGCTGAGCTGGGTTTCACTTCACTCAGCCCAAGGCTGGGATGCTCTGGAGAAGGCCATGATGTGTAACATGAGGAATTCTGTGACACTCCTGCATCATTACAACCCAGAGAGTGCAGGAGTTTCCCTGGGTACAGATATCTCACAGCTTYGACAAACTCAGATAAGCAGGTGAGTCCAGAGGTCTGGCTTGGCACTCACAAGCTCCAAAACCTAAGAGCTTGTAGTAATTCCTTATCAGAAATCTCACTTCCCAGTCAGCACYGCCAAATCATTTCAGCAAAGTCGACCAAAAAATGCCAGAGTGGTTTTTGTGGTAAAAGTATCTCTAGCCTAGKAGTGTGATGGTTTAGATTTTTYTTAWGTTTTAGAAGGYACAAAATAAAATTAAATAATTAACGAGTAYCCTGTTGTTTAAGCATCACTGAATAGAAGGGATTTAGCTTCATGTTTTTCCCCTGCCAGTTGMTTTTATCTCTGTGTCTGTCCAAATCACACAAATGCTCTGTATGCTGYGAACACAAATGCCAAGAACACCCTGAAGAGAAAACCAGGGAATTGTGGCTGCACCTATCAGCTACTGCAGGTCACTGAGTAATTCTGCTTTCTCCTACTCCTGTTTCTGCTGCAAGGTAATAAAATCTGCAGCCAGCAGCCATTTACAAATCTTCAGTCAAAAGCCTGTAAACTCCACCCCTTCCAGAGGTTAACATCCCATGACTSTCAAGATCCCACAGTAATATTGTTCACAAGCATTTCTGAATGATGGGAACTTCCAGGTTTGCTCAGGTTTTGGGTATAAAACACAAAGCATCTTGTTACAGTTTTAAAGTTCCAATCTTCAGATATGATTTAAGCAAATTATGGGTATCTTGTTCAATTTAACAAAATTTTCCATGACAAAGGAAACAATGAATTTTTATTTTCAGAGGAATTTATATTAGAAATACTCAAATGAAGGAAACATCTTCCATGCTATTTTTATTCTTGCATTATTGAAAACCAAAATGTGAAGACTGTTCCTATGTTTAATGGTTATTTTACAAACACTTCTATTTTGCATGTAGCTTTGCTTGATTTTTGCTGTGTAGTTTGTCTTTTTTCCTGCCCATGAAAGAGGAATGACAACATTTCCCTCTGGAAAAGAGAAAATCAACTAATTGTAGTCTTCTCATGGCTTTAAAAGACCCAAAAATCAACAACCAAGATTAAAAAATCCAGTAGACAAGTCCAACAAACAGACTAGAGAATGCTTTTATAACTCACAGCTGCCTGAGTGACATCCAGGTAATAGATCTGTAAGTATTTCTCTGATTCAGAAGATTTTCATGTACAGAAACTCTTCTCAGCCAGCAAGAGGCTGTGCAGAACAGCAGCAGAGATGTGATTTGGGAAGTCAGATGGAGGAGCTTGGACATTAAATCCTCCAAAAGAGCAGGAGTGAAAGAGATAATGCTGCTGAGATAACATTTAATTGTGAGATATGGAGCTTGCTGAGTGCCTTCACCCTGTTTAATTCCCGTGGAGCTGCTCAGGGTCATGTGCAGGGAACCAGAGGCACTGAGCTCACCTGGCACAGCCAGCCCTGCTCATTCTGCTGCTGAGAGGCAGAAATCTCATCTCACCATCACCTCATCCCCTGATTGATCTGCTCTCCAGCTCCTCAGACAGTTATTCCCTGCATTTCTCCTGCTAGGAGAACATAAAATCTAACAGAGGAGATTGCCARGGTATGAAAAACATCCTGGATCACGAGCTGTCCTTACCATAAACACTACCTGTGCTCAGGTAACCTGAAGGGCCTGTTGTGCTGCATTCTAGACACGCTCTTTCCAGACAAAACTACCAAAATATGACCCTACAGGTATTTAATGAAGCAASCAGAACATCCCAACTGACGGGAGTTACAGAAAATAAAAAGACAAAAATAAATAGGTGAAGCCTCTCAGCTTTGAAACATTATTAAAATCAAGGTAGGTATAATGGCATGACACGGACAGGAATAAATATGGACAAATTGATACATGAGGTAAATAATGCTATTTCTATATAAATACTGATTTATGGATRTGAAATACTCACGGGCTGGTAGGTCAGATTTAAAAGGAAAAACACTTCAAAATCATGGGTTTTTCAAAATCTGTGGGTTTTTCTTAATGAAGACAAATTTCCTGGAATAGATTGGATTTCCTCTCATGTATAAATGTGTCAGAGTTTGTCAAGCAAACTCATATACAAGTCTGGCAGAGCTTAATGGGACTTTTTCCAATTAATTTAATTAAGGCAGCTCAGACCCTCTGTGAAATAATATCTACAAAAGTTGGTTAAAATCACAGAATCATCCTCAGCTTTTAGGAAAGATTTAGAGATGGTGAAGGGGCAGCTTGATACCCCATAGATCCCATTTATTGATCTATTTGGAAGAATAACAACACATTTTATGTGTGCCTTGCAAAACCCCATCTCCCCTAAGCGATGGCTGCACAGGCACTCTGAACTGATGTCTCAGAGGAGAAGGGCTCTGAAAAAGGAGCAGACAGTCCTGTGATACCCCTCTGCATTCCCCTCCCAGTAACTGAGTCCTCTCYTTGCCTCTGACCCAGAAATTCTGTGTGGCAATGCTGGAGCAGCTCAATTCTGCCTTTGATCAGTGCTGCCCTCAGCTCCCAGTGAGGGARGGTGAACTTCAGGTTATTGAGAGAAAATCCCATCTTACTGCYTTTGATTTGTCCTGCCCAAAACCCCTCAGATTCTTGCCTCAGTGCTTTTCCAGTGAGAGAACATTACCTTCCCTCCCCACCATCCATCCTCTGTGCTGTCCATAAAACATCTCTCCTCTTCAGCAGGTGTGGCATTACTCCACAGGTTTTGAATATTCCTGTTTACGCCAGTGGAGCCCTAAGCTTTAAATCTTTAGTAGACACCTTCCTCAATAACAAAAATTATGTATTTTTCACTAATAGCAACTGCCACTGTAATAAACTTTATCTAATAGACAACATTTGTATCAAACAGATAATTTTGTTTGTAAGGATTTACCAAACCCTGTGAATTTTTTTGTGTCCCAAACAACGACTCAAAGCTGTTGTGCATTGCTGTTTCACACATTCCRGGCCGGCAGATTCCCGATTTTCCCCCATTTCCCGGCACACCCGAACCTCTCCGTGTCCTGTTGCTGCAGAGTCAGCAGAGGGAGCACAACGTAACTAAAAAAAACTCTTTCCAAGAACTCTGCTGGCACAGCCAGTGATGCTCCTAAACAAACAAACAAGCACAAAAAGCGTGGGGAAAGAGCCTCGGTGGCCGATGCCCCCAGTTCTGAGTTTGACAAAATCAGTGCTTTGTCAACTGCAGCAGGAAAAGCAAAGGAACAGAAAAAAACCCACAAAACCTAGAAAGCCTTGCTTTAAAAAACCCACTACAGAATTTTTATTGTTGAAAAGATTTGTTGGGGTTTTTATCCATGCACACACTCAAAATATTCTTAGAATGAAACAAGAAATGTTTCAATGATGTGATGATGAACAAACACACTGAACAGCAATATTGATAGGATTAAAATAGTTAWCCAGAGCAGTAATTTCCCAAAGAAATCACACATTAGAAACCACTATGGATGTGGGAAAAGGGTCCAGGCTACTGAGAGGATAAGTGCTGTTAAATTTTTGATTGTAAATTCAAGGGGTTATTGCAGCCACAGTGTTGCCCCCTGCACCCAGCCCYGAGCCAGGCTCACTCCTGGGGCACCACAGCCTCACCAGACCTGGGAATTTCCTTTTCAAGCATGAATGTATCAAAAACACTCACAGGAATGAAAACTGACCTCACTATGGGACAGAAGAAGCAAATTTTTATGGGTTTGTTTCAATTAAAGAACTGCAAATGAAAGTTCCCTGCCTTGATTTAGCTGTGAAAACAAAGAAAATACACAGTGTCTCTAGCAAATGTTGGGTGTCAAAACAGCTTCATAATAAAAAGTAACTTAGTGAAAAAATGAGTTCACAAATGACCAACAATGGCAATTTTTGACATAGATGACTTTAAAATCACTGCTGACTCCCGGAATGTGAAATGACATTTTTCCTCTCCATTCCTCAGGTCCAGCTCTGAAGCCATCTAAAAATGGCCCCCAAAAATTGACATGCCCACCTGAAAACCCCCAAAAGAAGCCACACAGAGAATACACTTTGGAAAGGAGGTAATAAACACTCTGTGTTTGCAATCAATAAAACCAGAGGAGGGTTCTGGAGCTTTGTCAGCCCAGGGCACACCTCAAGGGTTAATCACTGYGTAGGAGGGGCAGGAGCTGAGGAAAGAAAGGCTCCTCTCCCACCCACTGTCCAACCTGCAGAACCAGCACAGGGCCCAAACTCTGAGAGCAAAAGGAAAAGCGGCGATATGGGGCGTGAGAGGATGTTCAAGGTTGTTGTGCCAGCAAACAGAAACACCTGCAAACACTGCTGGATCTCGTGCCATTCCCTCTGACAGGGCTGGTGGTAGAGAGATAAATGTACTGCTGGGATTGCTCATTGCTGCCCATCTCCCATCTGACAGTGCTAGGATGGTCCAGAAATCAACACTGCTGGGATGGTCAATTCTGCCCATCTCTCAGTCTGAGCAGTGCTGGATGGCTCAGAAATCAACACTGCTGGGGATGCTCATTTGCTGCCCATATCCCATCTGACCAGTGCTGGATGGTCAGAAAAAACCAAACACTGCTTGGGGATGCTCATTGCTTGCCCATCTCTCCTCTGACCAGTGCTTGGATGGTCACGAAATCAAACACTGCTGGGATGCTACTTGCTGCCATCTCTCCTATGACCAGTGCTGGTGGTCCAGAAATCAACATTGCTGGGGATGCTCATTCTGCCCCATCTCCAGTCTAAGCAGTGCTGGATGGCTCAGAAACAAAAAACATACTAGGGATGCTTCCTTTCTGCCCCATCTCCATCTGACCAGTGCTGCGAGGCTCAGAAACAAAAAACACTGCCGGGGATTCTCATTGCTGCCCCATCTCCAGTCCTGAGCAGTGCTGGGAGGTCAGAAATACAACACTGCTGGGGATGCTCAATTCTGCCCATCTCTCTAGTCTGCAGGTGCTGGAGCGTCGGAACAAACCAACACTGCTCGGGATGTCATTGCTTGCATCATTCCATCTGACCAGTGCTAGATAGTCCAGAAATCAACCACTGCTGGGATGCTCACTGCTGCCATCTCTCCTCTGACCAGTGCTGGCATGGTCCAGAAAATAAACAACAACTGCTGGGGTGCTCAGTTCTGCCCCATCTCCCTCTGACAGTGCTGGAGTGTGAACGAAACAAAAAACACTGCTGGGGATGCTAATTGATGCCCATCTTACCTCTGACAATGCGTGGATGGTCCAGAACAAAACAAACATGCTGGGGATGCTCATTGCTGCCTCATCTTTCATCTGACCAGTGCTGGATGCGTCCAGAAAACAAAAACACTTGCTGGGGATGCTCATTCTGCCCCATCTCCAGTCTGAGCAGTGCTGGAGGCTCAGGAACAAACAAACCAGCTGCTGGGGATGTCATTTGCTGCCCATCTCCATCTGACCCAGTGCTAGATAGTCCAGAAAACTCAAACACTTGGGATGGTCTCATATTCTGCCCCATCTTCCATCTGATCCGGTGCTGGAGGGCTCAGAAACAAACAAACAACTGTTCGGGGATGCTCAATTCTGCCCATCTCCCGTGTGACCAGTGCTGGGTGCCTCAGAAATCCCAGTGGTTCAAGGGCTACAGAGCCCTGTGGCAGCCACATCCTTCCAAAAGGCAAATAAAAGGTAAAAGGAGAGGTAATCCATTCATCCTCTCAGCGAGGCTGCACAGTAAAACACCAGGAGAAACTGTATAAATCCAAACACTTGGAAAGGCCAAAAGAAAGCAACTCATAAATCAGTGGGAAATGTATTTTATTCCTATAGCTGAATTATAACTACAAGCTGTGCTCACTAAAAGCACAGTCCATAAAATTTACCACAATGTTTAAGAGGCAGTTGTTAATGGAAACAAGGAAGAYAAGCCCATTCAGGGAATAATAGAGCTGTTTAGTGTTAAATAAATTTTCTATTCCATGGAATTCACACAAAATGGCCTGGGTTACTTGGAATAGCAGCATTTTATACCCTTGCAGCAACACAAACCCTTGTAAATATAATTGCAAATGAGAAACAAGTTCAACAATGCCACAGGCTACTCAGATATGCTACAAATTCTCCCATCCTARTTTAATTTGTTAATGTAGGGTTTGTTGCATTCTGATACTGGATAGAGAGCCACAAAATGTCAGGTTATTCCAGGGTATGAAAGAAGCTGYTTGCAAGGCTGTGCTCAAGGAGCTTCAATAGAAATTGAGAATATTGGACAATGGGAAATTCCTGTATAYGAAATACTGATTCATGGATCTGAAAACTCATGTAGGCAGGTCAGATTTAAAAGGAAAAGCACTTCAAAATCACGGAGAACTTTACAAATTTCTGGAAGTGACAGAGTTGGGCTCCTGGTAAAATCTGACTACAAGAGAAATAAAATGRTCTACTGCAGTCACAGCACTGGCAGAACAGGGAGATGAGGAGATGATTTCTGTTAAATCAGATTCAAAGTTTGTGGGAAAGGATCCTCCAACTGTTCTTAGAAATCCCTGAGCAGAGAAACTGCACTTRCCTGGTTCCAGTCATGCTTTGTGAGGCACCATGTGTGATTCTGAAGAAAGACTTCTCTCCCAATGCCTTTTGTTTGAAAATGTCTTCAAAATCTCTKCCACTCTTCAAAATAGAGATGATTATTTATTTTCTTTGGGGGGAAAAAATTACACTTCCAGAAGCATAAAAATGTGAAAAATAAGGTATTATCTGGTTGGTAATATAAAATCAGAATAAACCTCTGTAGGATTRCGAGGGGCAAAGACCATAAATTGGCATTCACAGTGTGCCTCAGCAGAAGTGAAARGTGGCTCCTGTTGGTTTTGAGGGATTGGAGGAAAGCAGGAACAAGCAGCATGTCCCTGCCTTGTGCTGGCAGTATTGTAAAAGTGCCTCATTATATAAAATGTGGGCGTTGCTCTCTATGAATCATTGTGATTTAAAATAGGATCCTGATAGACAGGCAATGAATCACTTTGGATTTTGTAATCAGCAAGGGCTGACTTCTTGGGAGAGCCCTTTGCCCCCTTTGGCYAGCAGCTGAGGCAAGGTCTGCTCCAGCCCTGGAGGTGCCTCCCCAGGCTGAAGGAAGTCATTGCTTCTAAAATATCCCCAAAAACGCCGTGTGGGACACAAGATAGCAGGGCTTTGTCAGCTGGAACAGCAGCACACAATTCAATTGATAAGAGTGTGAACATTCTCAGGCCTGTGCTTGGCTCCAAGGCTCSACATACTTTAATAATTGGCATTTATTTCTACTGGGCAGGCTTRGTATTGCTGGCTCTAGCAAAAGTTTTACCAACTACAAGGAATTAATAGAATTCCAAAATATCATATTTGACATTAAAAGTATTTTAAGAGCAAGTGACCCATCCAGAAGGTTCATCTGCACGAGRTGTGACTGTGCTTTCAGGAGTCAAACGTGCTTTGAACTCAACAGAAAGTTTTCCAGCTTTGACAGAAATTCAGTGTTTGGCTCAAAATTGAGCAAAAGGCTCATTTTGAATATTGCATTGGTGCTAATGGCATCCAAACACCTGCCTAGAGTTAAACTCTTTTAAAACCACAGTTTTTGGCTAAGAAAGGACTTCTTTGGCCAAGATACATGATTAAATTACATCTCCTYCACACAGATCAATCAATGTGTGTCGTAACACACATCCATCAGAAATTAGGGGCTCATAAAATGCTCCATTTCCTGTGTAAAACGACTGRTCCAGTGGCAAGGCTGTGCCCAGAGTTAATAAAACAAACTCCCAGCACCACACAGTCCCAGTGGCACTGCCAGCCAGCAGCCTGCTATGTTTCAGTAGGGAGCAGCTCTGTCTGAAGCCTTCAAAAGCAGCACAAAAACATTCATGGAGTGTGTCCTGTGCTCACACATGGTGTGRTGTATGAAAATGTGATTTTCCAGGATTTCAGGTGGTGTGGCAGAGCACAAACCTGTGTGAGCACCACAGCTATTGACAGGACAATCTGCTGCTCCACTGTTATCTGGTTTCATTAGGGCATTATCAACATGTCTCTTAATGCAGTTTAATAAATTAATAATAGACTCCATTCTCTGGAAATGGTGCTTGGCCAATAATTAACAGCTGAGGTATCAATTTAGCATGGAATTTTAAATGGTTGTAGTCCATTATGGAATTCAGAACACAAAGTTTGCATTTGTTTTTGAAACGTTAATAATTTTCATAGTAAATGTTACGTACACCATATCCAGTTTATCTTCTTCTTTTAAAACACTGTAGATGTGATGAATTTGATACTAACCCTGAAGAATTTTTGTAATTTTAATACTGAACTAACCACATCAATTTTTCTCAATCCATGTTGTAGTAATAGGGAATTTAGGGATGCAGAATTCTGTTGGGAAGAAGCCTGGGATTATWTTCTCTCCCCAGACTCTGTCATGTCAGTGCTTTTTAATGTTCACAAGACAGTAAACTTCAGTATTGTTTCCAAGAGATGAGCTAATAAGGCACACAACTGGACTGGGGTGAAATACACTCATTAATATCCTAAATGCAGTTCCCTGCCATGGCAGAATACTGAATACTCCCACAGGAAGAGGAGGAGAAGGAGGAGGAGGAGGAGGAGGAGGAGGAGGAAAAAAATGCCACATGAATTTAAACTCATTCCTTGAATTAAATCCCACTTTTAAAGTTTTTCCTGGAAGTCAAACGCACTGCAAATAATCCATAAAAATGCATCTCTCTGATTGGGATGAGTRGTTTCCATCACATTCTCATCTTCCCAACACTAAAAATGCAAAATTATTTGAATACAGCAAGACTGGAGGGAGGGCCCACGTGATTTGACTGAGTGCTGGGTTTTGGCAAAATATTTAATCTGTTGGACAATCACCAAGTTGGAAAAGTGAAAAAGAACCATGTTGCAAAACTCATTCATGAACGTAAACATCCAGAGCATTTCTGCATTAAATACAGGGAGCTCAGAGAAACAGCAAATACACTTTCCTCTACAGAATTCTATAGAATTTCTGTACATCCAGMGTAAAATAATGCTCTGTGTGCCTCTGCAGCCACTGGGATGGCAAAGATAATTCCAACACACCAAATCCTGAGACAGCAGATAAATAGCACCAAAGAGGGTTGAACGTTCACCATTCTTCTTTTAGCTGRCCCCAAATTCATCATCTCACACATAAATCACAAATCATACARTGCAATGTTGCCCACAGACTCTGAGATATTTGATAACTGGATTGGTTTATTTTTAATTTATTTGGGATCATCAGATTTTGGTTTTTATACACAGTTATTGAAGGGAATTTTCATTAGGGGCTCAAATTCTTCAAGCACACTTTCCTAAGCTTGGAAGGGAAGCAGAGGTGAGATCCCAACATTATTCTGACAAGATAAACTAAAAAGGACCCCTAAAATTGACTATATCCAACAGCAGGCTTTCTACCCTACACTGAGTAGGGTTAAATAAGGTAATAATAAATACACATGATAAATAATGTAATAATTCATTACAATTAAATAATGTAATAATAAACACACATGAAGTGTTGCACACCTATCATCTGTTGCACAAATYGATCCCTTTCATCTTTTAAATTAGCAAAAAAATAAAATTAACCTTCTCAACTGTACAAACTGCAAAGCATCCAACCTGCTCAGCCACTTTCCAGCACCAGAGCAATCCCTTGTCACCTGACTCCTGTACTTTTGACCCTCCAAAAATTTCCCAGCTGAAGCATGTTGACATGTTTTCACATGTGATTCAAGAGCGATTGCTCTCAATAGCGCTGGATGCTTATCACAGGTTGAGATCAATGTTCTTTGCCTCCCATGTGCTCTCTCTTCCTGAGCTGTAATTTTTCCAGGCAGCTTTCAGGCTCTCCTGAAGTCAAGGTGGCTTCAGGCTGGGAGTGTGGGCTCYGGGCACAGGGAGGGTGAGCTGCTCTAACTGCAATTGCAACACTCTGAGGAATATTTCATGAGCACCAGGAAATTAAAGTGCAGTTCTGCTCCAGAGTTAAGTTACCTTGAACAGTTTTCACTTGGGAGTCTTCTGCTGGACTACAAGGTTCAAGAGAATCTTCCCCATTCTTTTTTTTTTTTGGGGGGGGGGTCAGTATAAAATACAATATTAAGTAATGTTCTGCTCAGTGRTTTATTCCAGAAAATAAAATAGGTGGGGAATTTCTGAAGGAAATTAAACATTGAGAATCGGTATTAGAAATACTATTTTTAAAGCCTGTGTTTGACTAAATAATAGCAAACTGGGAGAAAGAATGCTAAAGCATCCACTATGAAAACTGGGAATTAGCACCAACACACCTCCTTTTGTATTTCTAACTTTCAGCAAAAAAGAGAGGYATTTCATTAGGATTTTTCTGTTTTACATYCTTCAYAAAAGCTTTGTGAAACTGGTGCCTGAAACTATAGTAACTACTGAGCAGCAGAAAAAAAACCCAAACAGCRTCAGATCCAGCACCCAGGTTCTAAATTTCTGTGAAGTAATGATACCAGAAAGCCCCAGAACAGAACTGCTTCATTTTGAGTTCTGAACAAAATAATTATCACTAATATTATAATACTGTAATTTAATTTAATAATTTATAGTATTGGTTAATATTGTAAGTTTATAGCCAGCAGCTTCCCTACCAAARTCCAAGTAGTCCTGGATATCACTTTATACATTGGGCAAATCAAAATATTTTCAGTGATGTAATTTTCATTCTGAAATTGATAAACTCAACCCCCTTTACCAGTCAAAAAGAAAATACCACAAGCCATGGCTCAGACAGGGAATTATCAGCTCACTTTAGGCAATAATGAAAGAAGGGGACCTGAATCCTCCTGCCACCCTCCCTCACAGTTTTCTGAGAAAAACTCCCTGCAACACAGCCCAGAACTGATGGAAATATTGAATTCTTTTCCAAATATTGAATTCTTTTCCAAACATTGAATTCTTTTCCAAATGTACTTTTCAAGGGAAGCAAACCTCAAGACATCATTCTCTTCAGAACACAGGAGGAACTTGCTGAAAACACAATGGAAAAGTGCTGTCTGAACCTGAACTAAGAGATGAATATTCCCCCTGCAGCCCTTTTATAACGATAAAAAAGACAAAATATTTGTGGGGAAAGAACACGATTTCATCTTTTATTTAATTTCAAAATSGTTAATGCACTTCAAAAAGAACTTAAATATAACCTGCATAATGATACATTAATGGGAAAATCTACAAAGTCCTGACTTAGTTACAGTTTTAAAAACCTGCTGTATTTTCTAATAAAGTATCTGGCATAGTTTGGATTTTATAATGGGTTCGAAAAGTAAAAGGAACAAATTTCCTTTGATCTTATTTTCTGTTGGGGTTATTCCTCCTCTGTGTTATTAATATCCTAAGAATATGTCTCATGTGATTTATTCCTACTTTTTGTTGGAATTAGGAAGGAAGGAAGGAAGGGAAGGAAGGAAAGGAAGGAAGGAAGGAAGGAAGGAAGGAAGGAAGAAGGAAGGAAGGAAGGAAGGAAAGGAAGGAAGGAAGGAAGGAAGAAGGAAGGAAGGAAGGAAGGAAGGAAGGAAGGAAGGAAGGAAGGAAGGGAAGGAAAGGAAGGAAGGAAGGAAGGAAGGAAGGAAGGAAGGAAGGAAGGAAGGAAGGAAGGAAGGAAGGAAGGAAGGAAGGAAGGAAAGGAGAGGAAGGAAGGAAGGAAGGAAGGAAGGAAGGAAGGAAGGAAGGAAGGAAGGGAAGGAAGGAAAGGGAGGAAGGGAGGGAGAGGAGGGAGGGAGGGAGGAGGGAGGGAGGACGAGGGTGAGGGATGGGAGAGGAGAGAGAGGGAGGGAGGGAGGGAGGGAGGAAGGGAGGGAGGAAGGGAAGGAAGGAAGAAGGAGAGGAAGGAAGGAAGGAAGGAAGGAAGGAAGGAAGGAAGGAAGGAGGAAGGAAGGAGGAAGGAAGGAAGGAAGGAAGGCAAGGGAAGGTAAGGAAGGAAGAAGGGAAGGAAGGAAGGAAGGAAGGAAGGAAGGAAGGAAGGAAGGAAGAAGGAAGGAAGGAACAGGAAGAAGGAAGGAAGGAAGGAAGGAAGGAAGGAGGAAGGAAGAAGGAAGGAAGGAAGGAAGGAAGGAAGGAGGGAGGGAAGGGAGGGAGGGGGGGAGGAAGGGAAAAGGAAGGGAAAAGGAAGGGAAAAAGGAAGGGAAAAGGAAGAAACATTTTCACCTGTCAAGGTGTGGAAAATGATTCCATACTCAAGAGCTGCCTGTCACTCCTGTGAGTGTCTCTCATCCCCAAAACAGGGGCTGTTTGTATTCATATTTGTTTAAATATGTGCTTAAATATGTGTTTAAATAAATAAATTATATATCTATAAATAAATAGATTTCTTTTAAAATAAACAAATATAAAAGAATATCTCTAGTAAATGAAACATCTGTGTCTGCCAATAAACAGAGTTCCATGGCTTTTGCTACTGTTCTTTGCCTTTGCAGTAAACCAAACATTTTAAAAACTGTGTGTGKTGTGGTTCTTCTTAATACTGGTGATCTTTGGCCCACAGAGTCAGCAGGTGGCAAGTGCCACCCCAGGGCCCCTGCCACTGTCCCAGTCACTGTTCAAGGGGATGGGAACTGGCCTTGCTATTTTTGAGATGTCCAAGAGCTCCAGTGACATCACTCGAGGACACCGACGGAAAGCGGAGGATCCGCGGCTGGGAGCAGCTCGGGAGAAAGCTATTTCTGGCCAATTTCACAATTCTGCTATTTTTAACAGCTGCTCCTAACCAGTCATTTTTGGAGATGTGTTTGCAGCTGGAAAGAATCTACCAGTGCTCGAGTGGAGCAGTAAAGCCCCTGCAGTTTGTATTMTACACAGAAGTGTTGTGGGGAGAGTGGCAATCTCAGCATTCCCCAGCTCCCATGGATTTGGAATCCTCTGAAACCCTGAATTTGAGATGACAACTCACAGAGATCCCAGCCCATGGAAACTCACCTGCTGTCATTAAAAACCTCAGCTGCCATCCTGTCTTTGACAGCATTTGCTGCTTTCACTTGAGGAGAAAAGTGTATAATCAAGTTTGAGCYGTGTTTCAAAAAGATTAATAATTATAGGGTTATGCAACATTAACAATAGTGGTACCAGCAAAGCAGCTGTGTTAAATTTTAACAGCATTAAAAAGAGGGGAAGAAAGYGACTGAGAAAATTTCAGTTCCCTTCTCTGTCATGTGTTCTTGTCATCGTCTTGGTTTTTGCTATATTTAAATTGCTGTAGGAATTTCTTCTGCAAGGAACCTAAGAGGGGAGCTAACAGCAAATCCTTCAGTTTCATATTGTGTTAAATATAAGAATATYCCACAATTCAAGCCAAAAATGTAGAGTTACTAGAAACTAGAAAACTAAAAACTAGAGTTACAATTTACTATGATTGATAACATTGATAGGTAATTTCATGCCTTTTTTCTTTTTCTACTGAAAAATATATTAACTTCCTGAGAAGTGCTGTTTTGAATAATTATATGTAAGTATATTTCTTTAATCTAAATACATATGCCATTCTCACACACYAACCACAAATCACACAGTGCAATTTTGCCCACACTCTGGAATATTTGATAACTGGATTGGTTTATTTTTAAATCAGCAATTTATCTTCAATTGGGCCAGAATGCCATGAGTTAACTTTGCAATAAGTGATTACTGTCATAACCCCATTTTTCTTTTTAGAAGATTCCTTTTCTAGGCAAGCAAGRTTGGTGTGAGGAACTAAAAGTGATTTCTGTGACTTTCTGTAACCCCTGGAGCAGGCGTGTGAACAGCCAAACATGTGGCTCTGATGTGGACTGAGGGTGAGCTCCTGGCACATTTACTGCTCTCAGTTTTCTTTWGTTGCCAAACCAAGCTCAGTAGTTACAAATTTCTCTATGCCAATGGTTGATCTCTTTAATGATCCAGCTGTAATTAAAAAGAATTATGTTAAAATACTATTGAGAATATCACCAAGGAGCAAATTGTGAGGGGACACCTGGATCCCACCCCGTGAGGGGGAGTGTAACAGAGCACTGGATGTCAGGGTAAGACTGTGCTGATGCAGAGCTGCCCCTGGAACTTTGGGATCAGCTGCAGTCCATGAGATCAGATGGGGTCTCCAGCAGCTGAGTGCCCCCACACCCTTCCTGCCCGTGCTACCAAAGCGAGAACATCTGCTTTAACCCTTACCCCTGCACTCTGTGCCAACTGAGCAGCGATTCTGCAGCAGCTCTGGTGACTCCTCACCAGCAGTGARGGGCCTGCTGTAGAGGGACATGACCAGCATGGAAAGAAGCACAGCAATGATCTAATTCCATTCCACCCACCCAAGCTGCCAGGGCTTGTGAATGCAGAGCCTGGTTGATCTCTCCCCTTCCCTTTCTGCTGTCAATKCAGCATCACAAATTAGGCTAAACAGCAGAGTATTTGGGAAGCAGACAGGTGRTCATGGGGCTCCAAGCAGTGTAGGGCTCATGGCACACCTTGCCAACACAGGGGATGGGCTGCTGAAACCTCTGTGGRGTGGTGTGCAGAACTAACACCACCAGAAATTGGGCTAATTCTGYTTTCTGAACTGCTTCTGATGTAATCTGCTACTGGGCTTGGTTCACTTCAGAACTYTGGATTATTTTTTACAGCTTTCTCTATGTATGGCCACTGAGTCAGACGAGATAGTTTGCAGACAAACACTGGCTCCTTTGAACCTGGTTGTAAAATTTCCACCAGTGCACTTAATTTACCTTTGCAGGGCAGCAATGGCAGCATCTGTTTTGAACAGGAGTGCTGGGCCTCCTGCTCAATATCTGACCAGAACAACCCAAAATCTCCATCCAGAGCATGCAGGTACCACAGAGCTCATCCTTCCTCAGCCAACCCGAGGGAATCACTGCTCCAAAATCTGAGACTGAGGGAAAAGRACAAACTATTGATCCTGCCATCACAAGAACACATGGAGTGAGCAATAAAAAGCTTCCTCCTGAGATCTCCATCTCAATGGAAGCAGAGAAAGTTGCCAAGCCCACTGTATTTGTCAGCTCCACTGGATTATCAATGGGCCACGTGCTGTGAATCACATCTTGGATGCTGCCAGTTGTGTCTTGCTTTTACTATTTGTTCTGGGATGTTAAAACCACTATTGTAAGCAGTTCAAAAATACATGCTGGAAAATTGTTAATGCCCTAGTCATACAATGTCATTTTGAAGCTCCCTGGGAATTTAGATTTGCACAGCTTATTAGGATATGACCTTTCCCTTGATTTTTTTTATTTTAAGATCAAGTTAAGATGAAATTTCCCCAGTGGGAGTTGCTGTGTTTCCTTCACAGATAAGGAAAAGAGCAATGGCAGCTCTGCATAGAGACAAATTCATACACTCCTGCAGCATGGACAGCCCTGTGGGCTTGACAGACATRCAGTGCATTCCTAGAGGCTGAGAGGGAGTTAACCAAAAAACCCCCAGCATTTTAACAAAGGTATTTCCCTGAATCTTCCATCTTTTTTTTTTTAATTTTTTTTTCAGTGTCATCTGAGAGTAAACTGTGAGGAGTTTTYAGGCCTGTGAGCTTGCATGCAGAGCACCAGGGCAGCACTGGCTTTGTGGAACACATTCCTACTCCTGTGTGGAATATCTACCTCTACAGCACTGCTTTTTCCTCTTCACCATAGAGATTCTGGCTCAGAAATCCACACACTTCCCTGGGATTTCATGAACCTGATCTAAAAGCAGGAGGTTGTAAAGTTAATTCTCAATATTAGTGCTATGGGCTGATTAAAAGCTAGCAATCACAGTGGTTATATACTTATGTATAATAAACATTTTTAATAGTTTAAGACAGGGGTACTCCAACACTTATTAGTCTTTCTGCCTCTATGCCAATGGAACCAACAAAGACAATTAGTTAAATAACTAGAAGTTGAATGATGTTGCTTATATTTTAAAATTTTTCAAACGCTCAYGATGGTAAAAACCAACAACTGTTAATAAGCTCTTATTTAGGAGAGAATAATTTTCTCTCTAAAATTAAAACCCATTGGCCAATAAAGAGACAACCAAAAAGAAGTGTCAACACAAAAAGAAGTACATGTTTTGCTTTTTGGATATTCAGGGTGAAAGCTTTATGCATTGAACCTTTGCTAGGCAAACAACATTTTTTTGTCAGCTATAGGGATGCCAAAAGAAGAAAAGGAAGCGATGATGATATGAAGTGAATTACTTTTTGTTACTTTTACTTTTTTTGTCACTATTACTTCTTGTATAACTGGCTGGTTTAATAGGTTGGGGTGGGCATAAAACATTCCTGCAAGGATGGCCCGGTAGACAGGGAGGGTTTGGAGGTCATGGCAATGACAAAACCAACAAAACCCCACAAAGACTCAAAGGAGCCTCAAACCAGCCCCGCCACCTTTACGAGTTTCCGTGTCTGCAGCTCTGGAAGGCTCAGGAGGAGCTCTCTGCACTTCCCTGCCCCAGCTGGGAGCAGGGGGATCTCCCCAGCAGGGAAATTTGCATTTCCAGCAGCAGCCCTTCCTCCTGCCAGGGCTGACAAAGAGATACGGGCTCACTGCTCCCACAGCAGGGAGCAGACAGCCTTSCCATGGTGTCAGGCTCTAGGCAGGGCTTAATCTGCAATTGATCCCAGCCTAATCTGCCTCTCCTGGGCAAGTCCAAAGTCATTATCTGCATCAGCAGCCCAAGAGCTCTGTGACACTCGTGTGTCCAACAAGAGAGCAAACAAATCCCCGCCGATAGCATTCACTGCCTATCGCTGGGAGCCCTGGGGTCACACAGCCCGAGCTCTSCTGCCAGCAAACCCAGCACCACTCCAGAATAATAATAATATTAATAATAATAAGAATACAGCAGGAAAAAGGGCCAGCTGAACAGCCCATGTTACAGGCAGGAATCTCATGGATAACATCATTCCTGCTGCAGCAGTGTTTGAGGAGTGACTCAACAGACTGGGGTATCTTTTTTACGGTGGTGACACAGGGCTGGTGCAGATGCACAGCGCAGGCACTAAAAGTTTATTTACAGAGGGCAGGACTGAACATTTCATGTGAGCACATTCAGGCCATGATAAAGAGCTTTGTCTCCCATTAGTAATTTAAAGGATTGTGATTTGCTACTCCCAACACACCTATAATTGAATTCCTCAGTCATAAAATCACTGGTGCCAAACAAGTCCTGATATCTTTTATCAAGCCTCTTTTTTCTTGTCATTTGTTAACATATTTCTTATGGAGCTTTTCTTCTTTTTATAGATACATTTGCTTTAGTTATAAATTAACCCTGGAATTTACTCTCCCAGAGGCCACAAACTGCTTTTTTATTCTCTTGGAAAAGTTTCAGGCTCTATGAATTGATGATTTGACACAATTTTTGAATAACAGCTCGTGGTTCAGATACAGAGGAAGAAAATTCAAAAGATGGACAAAGTAGRTGAGACTGAAGTGGAAATGTTTAGATGCCTTTCTGGGCCTTCTGCTCTGGAAGCCATGATTGATTTACCAAAAGGGAAATGTTTCCCTGTGGGATTTCTGGTGCTTCCAGTTCCCTGTAGTGAAATARTCAGATCCAGCCTCATTCTGAAGTGAGCAACTTGTAGGAAGTCCCAGATTTCAGTGGCTCCAGAAGCTGGCCAGCACATCCCAAAGGTATGCTGAARACTTCAAATTTTGGAATGCATCCTAAAACACCAAGATTTGTTTAACAGATTGATTCWTATAATGCCCATTAAAAAATAATGTTTCAGTTGACAATGTCATTGTAAAGAAAAGAAGCTTATAATATTCACTCCTATTGTGTCTTTGTTGGGCTCTTTCTCTTCATCCTGAGGGCTTTGGAAACTCTTGGCTTTTTTCAGCCAGAACTGACTAAAAATGTAGAGGAGTTTGAACAAAAAMGGCTGAAATCATTGTTGGTGTCACCACTGGAAGAGCAACAATTTGAGCTCAACTAGTAAAAAAAAAAAAAAAAATCCAAATGAAGAATTCCAAAATGAAGAATTCCAAAAATCCAAATGAAGAATTCCAAAATGAAGAATTCCAAAAATCCAAATGAAGAATTCCCAAACAAAAATACCCATAGGAAACGAATGGAATTGGTTCTACTGCTGAAAGAACTCTTTGGATAAGGGCAGAGCCATACTTTTTAACAGCCACAATATTTCCCACATTATTCCCTTTATTTCRCCTTCTGTGTTACTCTCAGTCCTATTACAAACCATTGAGTTGGAAAATTTTTGATTTGAATTAACTCCCCAGATATCCATTTTTTATGGTTTATTCCCATTTTAGCTCAGGTAAATATGAAAATTTGATGATATTAACACACCCAGATATCCATTTTTATGGTTTAATTCCCGTTTTTAGCCTCAGGTAAATATGAAAATTTTGATTTGATATTAACACACCAGATATCCATCCTTACGGTTTAATTCCCACGTCAGCTCAGGTTTTCCAAGGTGGATGGAGAAAATTTGAAAAATATGCCTTAAAGGTTCAGAAAAGAGGAAAAGGTCTCCCAGAACTCTGCATTTCTGGACTGCTGTTCCAGTTTGGAGTGGCTGTGGCTGTGCTGCTGCCTCAGCACACCTAAGGAGGGGATGGCTTCACAGCATCCCAGGGAGGTTTGGGCTGGAAGGGACCTCAGAAATCCCCCAGTCCCACCCCAGCCATGGGCAGGGACCTTCTCCTATCCCAGGTGGATCCAATTCCTGTCCAGCCTGGCCTTGGGCACTGCCAGGGATGGAGCAGCCACAGCTTCCCTGTGCCAGGGCCTGCCCACTCTCCCAATTATGAATTTCCCTCTAACATCCAACTTGAATCCCCCCTCTGTCAGTTTAGTGGGTTAAAAATTCTGAGTTTTGTTTTTAAAAAATTCCTTTAAAAATTCCTCTTTAATAAAGAATCACAAAAGGGCTTGGGGGTGCTGGGTTGTTTTTCCTATAGAAATAAATGCTTTTCATATATAAATAAATGCTTTCCCCATCTCTACCTTCCCATATGCAAGACAATGCCCTTACAAAGGSAAGCAGCTTCCTCCTCTCTATGCTGTTTCTGAGGTTGCCAGTCAAGTATTTGAAGTTAAAATATTGAAATTTTCTTCTGAAATTGTGCTTTGAGTCTCTGAATTGCCCAATTTTTATTATGAAGTCAATGTCTGATTCTTTTGAAAAACCTTATAGCTTATTCTGTATTTCTTCTTGAATGCTTCACCTGTTTAATTACCCATACAAGGTTCTTGACATTTCTTTTTAAGTCTCAACAAAACACYATAATTTCAGCTCCTTTAATTTAATCAATGATTACAGAGCTGAAAGAGTTTAACACTAAAAATATTTATCAACTTTTAATGCAAAAATGATCCTTAAAATAGTGCCAACACTGTCAAATATTTTAGCTCTCAAWTTTTCAGGTGTTAAAATACACATTCATCTTTTAGATTTTACARTTCTGTCTAAAATGCTTTCTATTTAATTACCACAAAATGAAAATTCCATGGTTTATTTGTTGACACAGTTTGGGGCAAATCAGCCAATGTATCCTGTGCCATCCCACTCAAGGCAGGAGATGGTGAGCAGAGCTTAGGCTGCCCTGAAGGCCCAGAAGAGGAATTAAAGCCAGGCCTAACCCCCTTCTCTCACACCTTGTGCACACATTTCAGAYCTTTGTTTGCCCTCTGCGCTTTCACTGGAGCCAGGAGGAATTTTCAGAGCAAACAGTTGGTAATATATTCTTTACAGGTGAGTTACAATGTTGTCTCTGGCTCTRGGAACAGACAGTAGGACAATAAAAAACTCAAATTATTTTTTCAGAGCAGTGACTGTATCGTATACAAGTATTGCACTAAGATCTGTTCAGGACAGATGAATAAATAGAATAAATTTTTGTATTTACTTAAGSTAAAATGGAAAATAWAACARAAAAATGGATATCTGGGYTGTTAATATCAAATCAAAATTTTCCAACTTCAWTGGTTTGTAATAGGACTAAGGGTAACATGGAAGGGGAAATAAAGAGAATAAGGTGGGAATTATTGTGGCTGTTAAAAAGTGTGGCTCTGCCCTTATCCAAAGAGTTRTTTCAGCAGTAGAACCAATTCCCTTAGTTGCCGATGGGTGTTTTTTTGGAATTCTTCATTTGGACTTTTTGATTTATATTTTCTTACTAGTTGAGCTCAAATTATTGCTCTTTATTCATGCCACAAACTCCTGTAACTTGTTTCACCAGGGGTCAGGAAAAAAATTGGAGTAATCTAAAAGATTATGGGTTTTATTTCTTTTATTTATTTACATGGCAGCCAAAGAAACAGGCAACACAGYCTAAAATGACCTGCAGAGATTTTTCTTTTCATGAAACTCCAACCTCTACTTTACCAAACACAATTTGTTTTGTGGGGGGCTTGTCTTGGATGCCACAAGCCCTCTTAGAAAGATCTCCACAATAKAAATCACTCCTCTTTTAGAGCTAAAAATCTAGGAGTAGAACTTTAAGCACAGCTCATCTTGCTCTGAGGGCAGGAAGAAACTTAAAAAGGAATGCTGACAGCTCTGGGAGGTGTTTCAGCTGATTCCATGTCAATGAACTGCAGGGCACCAGGCATGGCTCCACTCTGGCCATGTGGTCCCTTCTTTATCAATGGGGGGAAATTGAAAATGCCTCTTGCAAATGGGTCCATGGCCCCTGCTGATCCTAAATTATTTCAGGGCAGTGATTGAGTGCTCTTAATTAGCTGGGCTAGAACTGGAGCAGGGACAGGTCTAGAAAGCATCCATTGAACCTTCACTCCTGCAGCTGTGCCCAAATCAGCATTCTGATTTGCTGGTGGGTCCAAGCCTTTTGGTGAGAACTGGGGAACATCATTGCTTTGGGTTTTGTTTGGTTTAACTCAAATGCACTCAGTAATTTAATTGTGAACCAGCTTTTCTCCTACCTGTGCTCCCAGCTCCTGCTGGGAGTACCTGTGGGGCTTCTCACCACTCTGGGAGCTTCAGCCCCATGTGAACATGAAACAGGACTCTCCTAAATCCCACAGAGATGTTTTCTCTTGTACATCCTTGTACTGAACCACGATAAAGGCACTGACCTCTTCTATCCCAAATTTGCAGTTCATTTCAGTGAAATATCTGTGCAGAAACCCTCTGCACAGATGGAAAACTCTAAAACACAAGTTCTGTTCTTGCATAGTGTAATCAAATTCTGTAGTTGCCATCCAACAGAGGCATTTCCCATCCATCTTTGTGTCTCATGAAAACACAGGAGATATTTTGCTGCTTCAAGACTCCACAGTGTAAGAATGGCAGCACTGCAGCGAACTGGAAATCAGTTTTAAGTATTCATCTTTCTAAATATTCATATTTATAATTATTTTTAATAATATTATTATTATATCTCCTACTCTGAGAATAGTGAATTACTTACTGGCACCACAAAATCACCCCCAGCTGTTAGGATAATCCACATTCTCCATGGATGTAGAGGAAAACTCTCTTTTCACCAGATTTGCTGCTCAGCACCAAAGGAAATGAGGGTACCTGTTCTGAAGAATGGTTTTTAGAAGAAGAAAGGAGGAAAATCCTGTGGGTTCTGTCAGTATCTCTTCCCACTGCCACCCTCCTTTCTGCAGCATATTTCCCATTTTTTTTTTCTCTGATTTAATTTCAGGAATTCTTACTCAGAGGATGTTTTCCTCTGTTTAAATGACACCCTGGAAGTAGACAGCAGTGCTATTTAGCACTTAGCCTACATTGTCTTTATTTKATTTATTTCATTTCCATATTCATAGCTAAATGAGTGCTCTATCACGCTGGCTGTTTTGAACTCCAGAGAATCCCTTTATTTCACAYAGTAACTGCCAGGTATAATTACTACATTCATCAGCCTTTCCTGGAGTAATTGTCAGGAAAGTGGCAACCATGCCTGCATCAATTCTTCTTCCTCCTTGCTTTTTCCTGCTTGCCTTCCAGGACAATTAAAGGCTCTCTCTACTTTCTCTTCCTTTGTTCACCTCAGCCCTTTTCCTCCCTTTATTCCTCCCTTCAAAACTTTGGGGAGGAAAGGGAGAGACGGTCCTGATGTTTTCACACCTAGCAATTTGTTGTGGGCTTGTTTTTTTTTAAATTCAAATTAATTTTTTTAATTAAAAAAATTAAGAACTTTAAAATTAAAAAAAAAAAAATTCGAATTAAAACTCTGCCATTCTGTGGAGATGCCCAGTCCAGCTCTTTCACCAGTGCCAACACAAGAGTCACCCTCGTGTCTAAGGGTCAYGCTGGAGCAGAAACTCAAAATTGCCACATGGTTTGTGTGCTGTGCCTTCCTGTTCTGGGGAGGGGAGGAGACAGGAATCTGCTGCCCAGCCTGCGTCAGAGGCACGCTCAGCACAGAAAATTGGGGCTATGGACGAGTTATTGTTATTCTGAACTCACCTCGAGTGCAGCAACGCTCCCTGCCTGCCCTGCTGTCCCCAGTGACAGGAAAGCTGTCACTTGTTGTTAGCAGATCAGACAGTTCCTGTTCTCAGAGGAGTCGTAAGTAAGGCTAGATTTAAAAAACAGAGCAAACTTGGGCAGAAAAAGAACAATGAGCGAGGATGCCAAAATACAGTGAGAGACCACGTTATGGCATTGTCAGCATATCTTAAACCAAGAAAAGCTGAAAATCTCATAAGAGACCAGAGAGAAGAATTCAAAATCAAGAAGGTTCCAACAATCAACTTTAGGCTTTGAGAAAGAAATTCAAACATCTGTATTTTTTTTACAGAATTCCCCCGTTTTTTAATACTTTTCATTGGCAAAAATAAAAAGGGCTAAATAAATACAGAAATCCAGTAAGCATAGCTAATCTGCCCGCTGCCTTCCTTTGAAATTTCCTTTAATTAATTTATTAATTAACTTCTTTTCCTGATATTCGCTGTGGACAGCTTCTTCCCATTTTCCCAACTCCCTGCTCTGCTGGGCCTCCAAAGTCCCACACTGGCCTTCGATCCCTGCCCTAATCCACCACTGCAATTAATCTAATCACACTGCACACCAGTAGCCTCCATTAAGATTAAAGATAATCTTGCTATTTCACAAGATTAAAAAAGCCAGAGCCAATCTTAACATCACGCATTACTCCACCTATTCTGCATAAATTCTGTTTTATGAATATTAGAAAAGAGGAGGGCACTGGTGATATTTTTAAAAAGCAGAATTGAGAAAACACAGAGCAGTTTTCTGGGCTTTCCTCTGATCTCTCACCTACTCGACATTGGCACCAAAATGAAGAATGGCAAGAAGTGCACATGACTTCCACATCCTCAGTGTTACATCATGAAGGATGAAACAGCAGATTGTGTACAGCTCACAGTGTACAGCACAGCTGCTGTGCTGGGTGCAACTCTTCCCTTGCATAAAAAATGCCCTTCTCAACAAAACTGTGACTCATGAAAAAATGGACAGATACCAATGGAAACAGTGATAGGCTCATTTCATAATGGGACCTGCTGCTCTGGACTCTGACATTCRCCTGCTAAGTGGGTTTTTTATATAAATGAAGCACGTGGATCATTAATATTCTATTTTTGGATTACGGTTTTCATTGCCAAAATTTTTTCAAGAAGATGTCTACAAGAAAATATCTCMGCTGTAGAAAAGTGGGTTCTTGATGCTGAAGGGTTTCCCAGTACTTCAAGCACTGTCAAGAATTCCTGCCCACGCCAGCTGTGCTGTAATCACTGTTTCTTAATAAATCAGTAATCCTGATCTAAGAAAATAATTCCTCAAATGTCATTACCTGTGTCAGAATGCAGCTTGCATAACCTGATGTGTTACCCTGTCTGAAAACCTGGAGCAGCGCAAGGATTTCAAGGGTGGGTTTTATCCAAGGGCTTGGATCCCTGCAAAAAGCCTGACACTACAGCAGATTTTGGGGACATAATAAATATCCTGCTGAAGTTGGCCACACGAGGGTCAGGCAACAAAATCTGGGCAGTGCCCAAAGGAAGCTGTGCAAGGAACCCTCTTGAGTTTCCTGTTCATCATGGCCTAATGTTCTGTGTCACAAAAACAATTCACCAGTTTGAGACAACTGGCAAGCTCACATCACAAATAATGCTCCAAAAGCTGGCAGAGCAGGGCTGGAATTTGCTTCCAGTAGCATTTATTAAATATAGCAATAATACTAATAACAGCAACAACAACAATAACCCAAAGAAGCAAGGTAGGAACTACTAATTGAGCTTCCATCAAATTTTAAAAAAWTATTTTGCCTTGCTAATGAAAAATACATTGAAACCATCGATAAAAAACCCTGAGCTTTTCAATGGAATTCTTGAATATTTGCTTTTTTCCTCTTTTAAATTCAACACCTGAAACTTTTGTAGCACCAATTTGGAGAATTGTTTTCTGTAGTCAAATGAACYACTCCTATTTAGATGAGATCTTTACTAAAGAATCCACTCCAGGCCAATTCAGCAATTCTGGCAATAGCTGTAATGTAAATGCAAAAACATCTAAACCAAATGCAGGAAAAGAAACCTTTTAAATGGTGCTTATTTCATTCAGAGAGCTGCTTTAACGTGAAATCCTTTTGTTTTAAATAAGGCTTAAAGTTTCATCTTGTTTATCATRTCAAACCAGCTTCAGCAACAGCTGGAAATTCTGAAAGTGAAAGCACATTTGCAGAACTTTTGTTTCCACATTCTCTAATCCTGTTCTAGGAAAAAATCAAAAAGTCTGCACCTCCGTATGAGTACCCCCCAAATATCCACCCATTTGTAAAACTCAATTTATATTGCCAATACCATGGGATATTTAAAAGAAATAAAACACTTGCCTGTTTTTCTTAGTATTCCCAATAATTTCAAACCTCAGACACGTTATCATGCCCTGATGTACAAACAAGGCATCTCAGAAATGCAGTTTAAGTGCYAATGTTGGCATCTGGGAGTGACAACAGGGAAGAAAAACAGTGAAAGCCTTGCAGAACTTTTGTGACTCCATGAAATAAATCCATCCCTTATCACTGGTTAACTTCAGGGGGACTGGAGKATTCATCATTAAGTCAGTGCAAGAACTTTGTTTTGGACATAATAACTGCTAGAAAGCAAATAAATATTCTATTTTTTTCCTAATCCTGAAGGGAGTGAGACCCTCTGCTGCAACCTCTTCAAAATTTCTCCCTGAATATGGTCCTGAATAAGTTTAGAGAATACAGATAAACTCTGAGTAAATAAAGCAACCTTTTGCCCTCATGTACTTCTGTACTTGCTTATCTATAGATTTCTCTGGGTGTAACTGAAAATAAAATTTGGGTTTCTTGGTTTTTTTTTACATTCATAGGTAGGATTCAAAATCAATCTAGCAATGTACCACATAATAACATGCTTTCATGAAGCTTAAAAACTGAGATTCAGCATAAAATACTGTAGCTGAAATACTGAAATACCACTGTAGGGAACAGCAACTCCAAGGAAAACACATTCGAGATGGAAGGATAAACTCTCAGTTTTATTTACTGTAGACATAAAAAGTCAGGACCTAAACCTATCATGAGGAAATATGTACATTATGAAAGGCAGTAAATAGAAGTGGCTGCATTTTTCCACAAGCCCCCATATTAGATAGCACCACAAAGCACCAGGTCCAGGTAGTAAAACCTGTTTTTCTGACCACCCCTTCTAGAAGATCCTGGTGTGAGTGTTAAAGCCTGTAATTAACATTTTTCTTTCCATAGTTCCTTTTTTTGGTGGGACAGTCTGAGTCTTTTGGTAGCCTGACATCTCTCTCACAGCACCATGGGGGAGCTCACAGCAATATTCAAATCCTCCCCCAGCACAGGGAGTGAAAATGTTCCTCAGTCTGTTTGTACACAGATGGCACCTGAGTTCAAAGCCTCTCAAACTTCAGAATTGCTGCTACACGGCCACAAATATAACAGCAGTTACACAACCTCTCTGTTCAATAAATCTAAACAAACACACAAGTACTATGGACTTCTCATGCAATATTATAACATAAAAAATCCCATTTTATGCAACGCGCTGTAATCACGTATTGTGTAAAAAGTTTAAGACGAGATCATAATTCTGGGCAGGACTGCTCTGTGCAAATATGAAATTCTCTGCAAAGCAAATGCTGAAACTCGGAGGGAAACACGAGATGCAAGAAGAAAACTTCCACTGCTCTGCCTTATCCTATACATGTTCCATACAGCTGAAAGTATGACTGATGCAAATCACATATTTGGATTTTCTACACGCACGGTGAGTTAGACGGAATTCGGAGCTGGAGGTCTATAAAAAAATTCTAGGATTTCTGGCAAAAGGGAATCTAAAATATGTCCCAGTCTGATCTGTAAATGCTGAAACTTCGGAGGGAAACACGAGATGCAAGAAGAAAACTTCCACTGCTCTGCCTTATCCTATAAATTTCCATACAGCTGAAAGGTATGACTGATGCAAATCACATATTTCGGATTTTTATCCACACAGGTGAGTTAGAGGAATTGGAGCTGGAGGTCTGTAGAGAATTCCAGGATTCTGGCAAAAGGGAATCTAAAATATGTCCCAATCTGATCTGTGATAGAGAGGAAAGACATCAATCCCCATGGAGCTCATGAAATTCCAGCAGCCCGRAAAGCAGCACAAAGCAGACTATTTTACAATGGCATAATAATAACTGTGAGAAGACCAAAAGTAGAATCCATGCCTAATTTGAAGTGTAGAATAAACTAATACCAACTGCAACGTCTGCACCAAAATGTTGGCATTTCATTTGGAGCTGAAATATGTTAAGAAATTGATCACGTAAAAGGCCGATGAATATACTCCTCCTGTTACACTGGCATTTTGCACAAGTTTTAAAGAAAAATATGTAGGACTTAAGCTATAATACATGCTCATGGTTATTTAATTTCAGGCATTTAGTCTCACAGGGCAAGCAGTAATTCCTTTAGAGCCGGAGCCTCAATTTTGAGCATGCTAAACCCACAGCCATGCAGGAATCCAGCAGTAATTGCAAGGGAGCAAACTGTACAGAGGACTGAACTTTTATCACTGCAAACCTGATCCTTCTGAGACAGCACATCCACCACTGACCTCAAGGAAGCTGGGATTTGGATCTATTTTTTAGATTCTATGCATCTCCCACGAAACCAAGGAGTTCCTTTGCTGGCGTGGAGTGCTCTGTGTATTTTCTGTTGGGATATTACCTAATATTTATTACCCTGTGTTATCAGAAATTACAGGGAGCCTTTCAGCACTGCTGAGATTAGCAGGAAGCCATTCCTAACACAGGGTTAATCCCTTCCCTACACACACACATCCCCTAGAAGCATGTCCAGAACCCCACAGGGATGTTCACCCCACGCAGTGCTGGATGTACATCCCCAGAGCTGCGGCAGCTTTGTGTTTTGTAAATTGCTAATTATCAACCAGCAGAGTAGACTTTGGGATTCAGAGACTTGAATTCATAGACTTTGTCCTGAATGTGCAGCCTGCATGGCATGGAGGAGATCTGCTTAGTCATGAGGAAAGGGGGTGGCTTATGTGAGTCCACAGAGCATCTCCTGCTAGTCCATTCCAGAAATTCACAGCCCGGCTCTGGAGCCGCTTCCTTCTCCTCTCCTGTCTAAGGGGGATACTCCCCTGTTTCCAGGGAAAGCTTAAAAACTGCCAACTAAAGAAAAGAGGACACTGCTTAGAAGCTGAGGTGGTTTTTTGCTGCAGATTTGGAGATTTATTACACAAACCCCTAACTTTTTCTGTCATAATGCTAATTAGAYTCTATTACCATCGTCAGCATCATTTACTCTTGCAAGCATAAATGGACACACTGAAATTTTAAATTTCATTTTTTTTGCCTCAGTCTCACYCCTGCATTGTTTCTCCATTGCAAATGGGGAATTCTTTGCATTCTCACATCCCWGATCACACAGTATTGAGGACAGGGGCAATTATTCAATTATTTCATTTGAGTAAGAAGATGGCCCCAGTCTTGACTAGGCTGCTRGGTACTACTGCAACACGGGTAATTAAAAATATCTATATAGTTCATGTATCACGAATTTTAATTGGGGAATGATGTCATTGTTTAGTTCAGTTCTATAGAGTGGTTTATGAGAGGGCAAACAGGCCAAATAATATAATGGAAGGTGTGGGTGGAGTGGGAGAAAAATGTGAACATCATCAAATTGACTTCAGTTCTGTGAAAGTTTCCGGATAGSAAGACTGCAGAATAGGCCTTGCTTCAATTTTTTTTTTCCCCCTCTAAATTTAAAGAGCAAAGCTCCACGACAGATTTATTATAATTTGCCCTGCAGTGTGAGAAGAGCTGACAACTTTGTAGCAGGAGGAAGAGGGAAGCGCATGCTGCAGCAGAAGAGCTGATGCTGAAGTAGAAACTTAATGTTTCCTATGGTTGCCACATTTATTTTCTCCTTCCTATTTCCTTATACCTGCAAGACCTGGGAGTATCCCAAGCCCACTCACCACAGGGCAGAGTACCAGGGTGATAATTTGCTTAGCACCAYCATTTTCTACATTGTCCCTGGAACCTGAGAGCAGCACCACTGGAAAAAGGTGGACTACCCTACATTTAAAACAAAGCACAACTGGAAAAACTCCCTGGGCTCTTCTCTTTGTGGAAAATAAAAAGTGGAAGGGGGAAGAGACAAAAGAAACAGAAAAGGTTTATTATTTAATGAAGGAATCAAGTGATGTTTCATATTCCTGAGAATCCGAAGACAAATCTTARGGCTTTTCCATTTTTCATTCTGCCTTGGAAAAGCCTCACAGGGAAAAAGATGGGGGCAAAGAGGAGATTTTTTTCCCCAAGTACTCTGCAAATGAAATCTTTTAAAATGACCTGTTATTGGGAACCCCCAAGTTCTGTCTGAGGCGTGAGGAGTAGGACTGAGTACATCAGTGTTCTCTTGCTTTGGATTGTTTCTAACTCTTCCCCTTGTTAGTTCACAAAAAGTGAACTGACACCCAAAYAACATTTGGCATAAAGTACCTGAAAACCAGCTCCTGCTGTTAAAAAACTAGACACCACTATGGAAATACAGAGTGAAATATTAGCACTTATCACCTAATATCATGCTGGATTTAACAAACCGATTAGTGATTAAAAAATGAAACCAGTAGCAATAACTAATGGCAAGTGTRGTATCCATGACTTCAAAAGCCTGATGGAGAATTTGCAATTGTAGGGTGATTCCTCTTGAGTAACTGCACTGTAAACTTTTACTACTGAGAGGGACATGGGAACAATCCTTGTGAAAAAGCTTGTAAAAGGAACTCAGATRCTGAATATCAAACCCACACAATTAGTGATTCACAATTAGGCTGCTAAAAAGGGCTAGGAAAGATCTTCAACTCCACTCTGAGCAGATTACATTTAAAAAATACCTGAAGAGGGCCTCACCAATCAAGGTGAAAAAAAGTATTAATTTCACTTTTCATTATTTGGTCCAGCTTTGTACAAGATAGAGTTTTCGTTCCACTTTTAAATTTTTCTTGTTTTTACAATAAAACTGTTTTCAAAATTCATTTTATTAGCCATTGCTATAAGGAGGAAATTACACTAAAAGTAATTGAAACAGTGCCTAAATTTATTTTATTGACTTAGAAATGGACTTATGGTTATTTAAAAAAGTCCACAAAAGAGTCAGATTCAGAAGCACTGTTGATAAGGYGTGCATTTATCAGTCCCACAAGGAAGGTTGAAAGGCATAGCTTCGATATCCTTCAATTAAATTCTAATATTTCACTGCCTTCATTTCAGATTCGTTACATGGAKCACAAATTTATATCAGGAAAAATATTAGTTGTATATTCTGTATTATAATGGATGTTTCATTGAATGCTGATGTTAAATACATTGCATTATCCAGGAATTTGGCATTTCTAAGAAACACAGACCATCGTAAGGCTGTTTAGAAGTACAGAATCTCTGACCCGCTACAAGTTAGTGAGATATTTTACAAAACTGATGCCTAAAACCATTCAAATTCAAAAGCTGTCTGTGTAAAAATGCCTTTATTTTATATTTCTGATTGGTTATCATTCAAAGTCAGTGCCAACTATTTTTTCAGCTCTCTCTCCCCTTGACAAGCCCATGCTTATATTGTGCCACATGCCTTAACACACTGCTAGCAGTGATTTCTTGTAATCTCATAATTAAATCTCTGAGCAATTTTTGCAGCATTTTTTTTTTTTTTGTGACAGCCAAAGTGAGTAATGATGTCAAACACATCACTTGATGCACCAAATTCTGATATTAACGAGAGCACACCATGTGAAACTTCTTTTCAAAGGAGAGCACTCAGTATCATATGTCACAATTGCTTGGTGTACACTGGGAATTTTTGGTTAACTAGTAACAAATCATAGTAACCTTTTAAAAGGTAAATTACTTATTAAATGATATGCTGATTGCTACCAGAAAATAGATATTTTAAAATGGAACATTGTAACAGTGTTCTACAGCAAAAGCTCGTTCACAGATGGGGCAGCCAGTCACAAATACCAATCCAAACCCCTGGTTATTTCAAGGAGAATTAAAACGGATCCATCTGATTTAAAGGAACCTAAARTCCACAGAACGTCCAGAAATTGATACTTCCCTGAGCTTTTGATCACAATAAACACCAGCCTTACATCACTGATATTAATAACGCATCCCTGTMAAGTCAGCATAGTATTGTCGTGTGTACACAGGGCCACAAAGTTACAACACCACAGGAACTTGCACTCTCTAGCTGCAGAATACCCTGGGGAGAAATGACACCAGGAAGATTACAAAACGCTCCTGCGAACCTGAGGCATGCCATCAAGACACAATATATTTCAACATAGCATCTCGGTTGTTGCAGGCTGTGAGAGGCTCCCCGACTTTCTGCGATTGGGAAATTGAAGGAAAAAAAAAAAAAAAAAAAAAAAAAAAAGAGAAACGAGCCGTTCATTCATTACGAGAGCAGCCAGGTGAGCCCAGCAGTGTCCTGGCAGTGCTTCCCCCATGGGCGGCAGGGATGGACGGCACGCAGCGGATCCATCCCTCCATCCATCCCTCCATCCATCCCTCCATCCATCCATCCTGCCCATCACCGCCTCACCTCAGCGCGGCGGCCCCGAGCATCCCCCGCTGCCGGCCGTGCCGGACCCGCTGCAGCACCATGGACACAGCGCCCGGGCTGCCCGGGCCGGAGCGCCGGGAGCGCACCTGGAGCGCGGCCGGGGCGCTCCGGGCACCGCATCCCGCCGGGGCTCGGCCGGCGCTCCGCTCTGCCCGCTCCGCTCTGCCCGCTCCAAGGGGCCCGCCCGGCCCGGCCGGCACACCGAGCATCCCCGGCGGCCCCGGGCTCCGCGCCCTGCCCGCCCCGAGCCCCCGCAGCCCCGGCGGCCCTGCCCGCGGTGCCCGCGGTGCCCMCYSWGCCCGCGGTGCCCTCACGCCCCGCGGCTCCCTCAGCCCCGCGCTGCCCCCGCCGCCCCTCACCTCGGGGCCGGTCCCCGCAGCCGCACGGAGCTGGCGCTGTCAGTTCTCAGCGGGAGAAGCCGTTCCCTTCCAGCGGGATAAACTCCCCCGCTCGGCCCGGCCTCCCGGGCAGGGCCCGCCTCCCCCCGGCGCCGCCTCCGCCGGCCCACGGCGAGCGGGGCTGGCAGCGAGCGGGGCCGGGCCGGGCTGGGGACGGGGACGGGGATGGGGACCGGGGGCGGCCACGGGGATGGCGAAGAAGAGCGGGACGGGAGAGGCAGCGGGCAGTGAGGACGAGGAGGACGAGGAGGATGAGGATGATGAGGAGGAGGAGGCGCTCTCCTTCCTCGCTGTCCCCTCGGGCCGTCCTGCAGCCCGGCCCGGCCCGGCCCGCACAGCGCAATCGGCCGCGTGGAGCCGAGGGCAGAGCGCGGCCCCGCAGCGCAGCTGGAGTTTGATCTCTGCTCCCTGTAATCTCCCGTAACTGAAAATTCACTTTTTCCGCCTGCCGGCTGCTTTCTCTTTTGCCTTGCCARTCTGCAGCCGGCTCCGCTCCGCGCTGCGCGGTTTGCTTTGGCTGGGTCGCCTCACGTCAGGCTGTGTCCTGCTGTGACAGGAGWAAAGGCTTTTCTGACAAGGTTCTTAGCAGTAACGGAGGTAAAGCAAATTCTTTTTCACTTTTTTTTTTTCTTTTTTTTTGCTTGAGATTATCTCTGGGCGCTGTTCCCCCCTGCCAGGAATGCAGAGCCGAGCGGTATAGGCTGTGCTCGGTACCACTCCAGAGGCAGCAAGCCCCAACAAGCCTGTCACCTCCTCTATCTCAGCCTCTGAGGCTTTGAAAAAGAAGTTAGATGTGGAAAAAAAGGCATAAGATCAACAGGCTTTAGAGAGTCATCCTGGAACTCGAGGTGCCCCGGGATACAACAGTTTATCTTGAAAAACTCCTGATCCCTTGGACATCACTGCAAGGTTGAGAAGATCCCAAATTTGCCTCATTATGTCTCTTAGTCATCAAGAGTTTTGAAAGAGAGCCCACATTTGCTTTATTATTTGTATACTGAAGGCAATTTATAGATTAGGGCTGAACACGTCAAAATACCTGGACTACCTACAGATACTAACTTTGCCTCCAGCCTTTTGTTTATGAGAACAATCTCTCTGTCTGCAGAGGCTTGAAGCCTTGTGTTAATTTTTATGAGAATTATCTGTCTATTTGTATAGGCTTGAGGTGTTACCTCTGCCTTGACAGATCAAGGATTTTTTTTTTTTTCAATTTCTGCTTTTTCCCTTTCATCTGAATTTTTTAGCCTTGGAAATGTGGAAATATTTTTTTAAAGTGGTTCTTTTTTATTGTTTGGGTTGGGTATTTTAAAAATTATTTTAACATACTGCAGTAATAACCTATTCCAGTAATACCCTGGCTCAGAATTAGAAGCCAGGTCCTGAAAACAAGTAAAACAAACCCTCAGAATTACCATGGATGAACAAAGAGGCAAATGTGGGTAAAACAATCTTAACAAAGAGGTTTTAAATACCTTGGTTATTAATATTTCTACCACTTTACAGCAATAGCTGAGGTAGAGTTTCAAGAGAAAGTTAAAAGGAGAAGGATCTGAGCTGGACCCTCACAGAGTTCTGATTTATCCTTGGTGAGAGCAGAACTGCTGCTCTGCTGCTGGAGAATTCCCATTTAGTTTAAGGGTCTGAAAAAAAGGGGATCCCTCCCCAAAATCAAGGTTTTAACCTGCAAACTCTTTCCAACTCCATGCAACTGGAGGCATTCCAAAAATTGGCAGGTATTGATAACATCCAGTGGGGACTGGGCAGTCCTGCTTTGAGCCCAGGCTTTTAATAAAGGCAGAAATACAAAGCACACTTTGGATTTTAATTAAATTGCACGGGTGAGACAGATATCTCTGTCAGTCCAGAGAAATCAGCCAAACACAGCTTTCACAGAAATATTACAAATACACCGMCAGTCTATTTCTGTTCTAAGCATTATTTTCTTTAGCAAGTTCATCTTTTGAACAGAAATCATTTAAAATAAAGCAAAACCAGAGTGATAACTTATATCAAATTACTTAGATTTTGTAAATATACATTTTAGCAGATTGAGATAGGAAAGGAAAAGATTACTTAGTCTGATTTCCTGCTTAACACGGATTTTTAGGTAGGATTTGATATCTTATTAAATGTTTCTTTTGGACAGCTAATCTTAAGTTGAAGAATGAAGAGCCCATACATTTTCTCTGGTAATTAAATGTATGCCTTATTTATAATTTTAATTAATCTGGTTTTTTGGGGTTTTTTTTCCTTAACAGAGTGGGGTTTTTTCAGAAAAAGCCAATCATTTCTGTATTGGTAAAGAAATAAAACAGGCTACAAATGTATTATCTGTTCTGTAATCAAGTTGCTTTAATACAGTCATGAAATGGTCATAATAAAGACATTTATCAGTTTCTGGTAAGTTTTTGTTTGCATTGTTTGGCTGTGCAGTTTTTGATGATCCAGACTTTCTCCCCTGCTTATCTGAGAGGATTCCTGAGTTTGGCTGGGAGCTCWGAGAGTTATGAAACAAGAATGAAATGTCAGGCTCAGGCCTTGCTGAGCCATGGGCAGCTCTCCCCTAAGTTCAAAGACAAGCAGAAAAGACTCTCTCAGCATCAGTCCTGGTTTTAAAATTAGAAGATAATTTGCCTTCACACAAGATCAATTGTACTCTGGTTTTTTATTGGGTATAAAAGCATTAGTTAATTCTTTTCATGTGAAAGAATTGAATTTTGAACTAACTTTAATCAGCCCGTTTTTCGGGGCGAGTCTTTTTGAAGCATTTATTGCATCTGAAAAAAAATATTATTTCTGCTTGCAGTTATTACTGGCTGACTGTACATTATGTGTTTCAATTATTCAGAAAATTTGAAGTAGATTAAATTGAATCATATGGCAAAAATAGTTCTCACTGAGATGAGAAACTGAAATGAGGACTTTGTGGAATCTCCAGATGGATCAGGGTGCTAGCAATGACAAAATAACCTCCCCTGAGTGGTTTCATTTCTCTTTTCCATCTTGGTGAAGGAATTTCTGTGCAACAATTCCTAAGGAATTCCAGGTAGGCATTTATGGTTAGAAAAACTAATTTATTGGAGGTGATGCTGTGATTTTTGACAATTTTTTTTGAACACGCTGGCAACCTTGCAAGGWTTTCTACCCTTCCCCATCTCTGCAAAGACACAAATTCCAGCTTTTACTCACTCTTTATGTTTCCCCCGGGTTTGTGCTCAGTCTCTGGGTGCATTACTCAAGATTAAAATCACCCCTCACGCAGTGTGTCCCATCCTGGTGCTGTGGGGTGGAATGGAGAAGMAGCCAAACRTTTAACATCTAGAGGGCAATCTCCTGCTCTGAGAGTGCAGCCAGAAATCTGACAGCCTGAGCAGCAAGCCCTGATTGTGCAAATTGCATTGCTTTAAAGGAATGGAGTTTAAATAAGTTAAAAATGTCCTGTATTGCTGCCTTTTTTTAAAGTTACCCCYTGTTCTGTCTCTTGGGTAATGCAATATTTTAATTCATATGTCTGGTGTCCTRTTATTGATAAAAAGCATATCTTATTTGCCTCAGCATATCTCATTCTGTCTTAGCTGGCAGTTTTTGGTCTGGGAAGGCATGTTTTTAAAAAGCAAGTCATAATATCACAGCACACTCCTATCTGCAGCTTGCACACTCTTTTCTTGAAGGGAATTCCAAGTTTCAGCTGCTATCAGTGGCATTTTACACAGAGACATGGCAAAAACTGGGGTACACAGTGCATTCCTTGGGCAGAGGAGAGTGCTGGGTGAGTTTCTGCTGGGATCCAGCAGGAGGGAGAGAAGCAGGCACGGTGCAGATTTTGCACAGATAACTGCAGAGCGGGTCAAAACAAGAACCCCTTAAAAATGAGCCTCCTMTGCCTGAACTTCCAGGCTTGGATAAAAAGAGAGCAAAATCCAACCCATGCCTGCTTTAAATTCACTAAAGCCAAAATCACACCAGCCTGCCTACCTCTAATTTTAATGTTTTGTTTTCCTCACCTTCAGTCTCCCCCCAGCTCMTCTCTGATTTCATCTTGCAGGGAATAACTTTCTCCCTAGGACTGCCTGGCTCTTCTCTAGTGGGATGTGATATTGCTGTTCCAGTCCCATTCTGATTAAATGGGCCCGAATTGCACATCACAGACAGCTGGCWGGCAAAAGGAAATATGGGAATAAGGAGCTTAAGCACAAACTGYTGTGTCAGATGTGTTAATCCATCCAAAATTCATTTCTGAAGGAATCCTTTTAAAGCAACCAAAAGGTCGTTTTGAGCCTCATTTAAAACCAGTTTATCCAAATTTCTTGGCTGATTGGGCTGAGACAGATTTATGAATGTAACTTGACTTCAGAAATCCAGATTTCTACAATTATACATGCTTAGAGGTCTGAAATGAGGAGCTGATGCAACCAAGGCTCGGGGTTGTGCTAATCTGAGATGGGAAGGAGGTGGCTGGCTTGTGGTTAAAGCATGGGACTGAGCTGCTGAGAGGTCTTGCTTCTATTCCTGGTTGTGTCACTGACTTCCTGTGGGTCACTGGAGTCACTGAGCTCTGTCTCATTTTACTCATTTATAAAAAAGAAATAATATTGCATTGCTAAAGCACTGCGAGACAAGTCWCTGCTGTCTGTACCARMGTTTTATGCTCATTAYAGAAATTTGTGMCAGCAGATCACAACCATATTCCTAAAGTAACTCCTTTTGGATAATTTGCTGTCTTATACATCAATTCAATGACTCCACTAAAGACTAAAACCTCAAAAATACAAATTTTAACTTAAAATGTCTCGAGAACTTTGCTTGCAGGTTCCAATTAAACATTTGTTCACCGTAAGAGGATTGTGTTTTCCTTGTAGAGTATGAAAAGGTACTCACTCCTCAAAATTGTGAGAAAATAATTAATCCCCCACACATTGTTTCTTTTGGAGGACTGCTCATTTTTACTAATATACAAAGTAGAAATAATATTACAAGCTAAAAGCACTGCAAGACAAGTAATTCCTGTCTGTACAATTGTTTTATTCTCATTAATTTGTGTATAATTGTATCAGCAGATCACAACTATATTCCTAAATTTATAGGAATAGATATAGTTATAAAGTTATATTCCTAAATTTATATGACTATATCTAATATAATAAGCTATATTCCCAAATTGATAGGAATGTAAATAGTTATAAGTCTATATTCCTAATTTATAGAAATATATTAGATATAAAGCTCTATTCCTAATTTATAGGAAGATATATAGTTAATAAGTCTATATTCTAAATTTATAGGAATAATATAGATATTAAAGCTCTATTCCTAAATTTATAAGAATATATAATTATAAAGCTTTATTCACTATATTATAGGAATATATCTAATTATAAAGCTATATTCCCAAATTTATAGGAATATATCTAATTATAAAGCTTATATTCCAAATTATTGGAACATATCTAGATAAAATCTGTATTCCTAAAGTAATCCTTTGGATAATTTGTTGTCTTACACAGCAAGTCATGATTCAGTTAAGGATAAAAACCACTAAAGTGCAAACTTTTACTCAAAATATCTGGAGAACATTGCCTCCAGATTGCAATCAGACATTTGCTCACAAGGAGGATTGTGTTTTCCTTGTCAGAGTATGAGAAAGGTACTCACTCCCTCATAATTGTGAAAAAATAATTAATGCCCCCCCTCCCATTGTTTCTTTTGGAGGACTGCTTGAAGATCTCTTGGTACTTCCATTTCCTATAACCTTTGTCCTGCTTTATAGTTTTTATACATTGTTGTGATGGAGTTAATTTGAAGCACTATTTTTAAACCCCCTGCTTTTTACATATTTTCCCCAAATCTCCAGGGTGCAGGGATGGACATAGGAAATGCTGCCTGCCCATGAAATGCTGATGATGCTGTAGAACAGCAGTTCTCACTGCAGCTCCTAAATCCCAGGGAAATCCTGGAATGGGGAGCATCTCCTTGCTCTGAGGAGCAGTTCTCAGCATTCCTGTCATGCATCTCTCATTCCCATCACCACAATTTTCATTTTCCCATTCCCTGATCTCTCATTCCCATCACCACAATTTTCATTTCTACTGCAAAGAGGTTCTAAACCAAGGAAGTCAGGGTCTCTTCCAAATGTCCTGTGAATCAGACTTATTGACTTAAATGCTTAAAGACATTTTGGAATTATTTAGGGTGGGTATTGGTGACAAAGACTGGAAGAGAAGTAGATGACATTCAGATTATCCTACAGATTGAATGATGTCTGCTGAAATTCCTTCATTAGTCCTCACAGTGAATGGGTTGCTTGGCTTTTGATAAAAGACCAAAGATTGAATAGAGCAGTTTCTTGATTGTCTTTGTAATTAATAGACATTATTATAACCCTAAATGTCCTAAATCAATGTCATTTTAGTCCTGTCAGTTCTGAAAGGATCACAATAAAATGTGAGCATCCTTTTCTTACAGCTCACAAATTGTGCTGCAGAGGCTTCTTTGCCACAGGTGRTGTGACCTGACAAAATAAACACCAAACTCTGCCTTCTGATTTCATCCAGGCAGGAGTGGGAGATCCAGACAGAACCCAGGGAAAAATCACCCCAGGATTTATCCTTTTTATCCATTCCCAGGGTTGTTTTGTGTAAATGCACACAGATGCTCAACCCAAAGGCCCCAGATGAGATTTTTAAAAGTGTAATAAATATCTCCTTACTCCGTGGCTAAACCTTCATCATAAAAATGTGCAGGGAATTCTGCTGGGCAGAGAAACAGTGAGTTTAATCCTCACTTGAATTCTGCTTTGCAGAAGTACAAGAAAACAAAATATGGCCAGGCAAAGCAGCTTGAAATAGGTGTTACATTAAAGGCATCATGTTCCAGCCATGCAAATTGTTCTCCTGCTTTGTCTGCTCCCCTTCTCAACTGACTCTTGGTAGTCTTTCAAATAAGTCATTATTTTCATTTAAGATCTGAAGACTCCTAAAAAATAAAGTTAATAACTGGTTGTTAGGCTGTGCTGAGCATTAGAGGATGCCAGGTAACTTGAGCAGTGAATCAGGGGCTATTTTGGGGAGAAAAATATTACAATAATTTTCAGGAAATAACCTTTTTGTTCCAAAACAGCTGTCATTGAACACTATTATATCTACAACAATTAAAATTATCTTTGGTAACTTTTAGTATTTGGCACTGCTCCATCATTGTTCAGTTAAATATTTTTCAAGTGTTTTAGGACTTCTGCCCACTGTGTGCCTGAAACCCTTCATCATCACTGGAGAAGCTCCTGGGTTTGTCATGTTTTGCTCTCTCAGGATATTTGACAATTTCTGTGGAGTTTTTTTTTGCCATTCTATAGCAGCAGCCCTTCTGCTGACTCAACCTGAGCTCTATAGAATTTGCCTTTTCATGTCAAGGGTTGAATGCCAAAAAATTTTTTAAAATGAAAAAAAAAAAGTGCTAGCTAACATATAAAGTGAATTAGGAAGCATGTGCAAACATCCTGGTGAATTTAAATAGCTGGTTGGATCAGAAATGGAGGAAAAATAACACTGGGTCAGGAACAACACARAAAGCAGCCAGAAACCTGGTATTTCTAATTTAGGATATAAATACTCCCCGCTGAAAATTTCTTTGTTACAAGATGCAATTGATTAAATAAAGGCAGGTCTAGAGTAGAGGGTAGTGTTGGTTGATGGCTTTAATATGTTTCAAACCCCAATTAAAAATATTTCCACATTGCTGAGATTTCTTATTCCCTCTGATTGTAACTAGCTGATCATGCAAATAACATTTTTTTGTGTTTTTCAGAATGAAATTTGAGTTATTTTTATTGTAATAGCATTGTAATTGCTCTCTGTGGCTCTGAGTCCTCACTATTAGCAGAGTAGAGCTGAAAAAGCTCTTCAAAAAGTCTTTTATACACATGTGAGGTATGGTAATTTTTTATTAATAGCTCATTTGCATACTCTGGCATGTTTAGTTTTATTTGCATAAGTTCATATAGAAGCATCCTTTCTATGGGATGTGGAGCAGATGGCATCACACTCATTTTTCTACAGAAGTTTTTTCTCTGTGAACTTCATTAGGAGTGTTCTCTTCCCCTGTGGTTGTGTGAGCAAAACAATGAAATTCTGGGAATTTACAGAGGATTTGTGCTGATTTCTGGCTTTTGAGTTTTATATAAAGCAATAAATAATAAAATGCAGCAGTTCAGTACACCATGGAGTAGAACCTGGCAACCCACTGCTGTTTCAGTGAGCTACAGTAAATTTAATATCYATTCCCTGCTTTTACTTGAGAATTTTGGAGATTTGGGCCTGGTCATTGTTCTGTGCACAGTTCTGTGCTCCAGCAGCTGAACCTGGAGCCAAACCTGTGGAAGCAAAGTGCAAAAGCAGGGGTAGAATGGTAGGAAAGAAAATTGGATTTTGTTGGGAAATTCTCATGGTGCATTGTAATTTATTGTGCCTTTGATTTATTTATTTTTTTTATTTTCCTGCTCAAATATGCTTAGCAACAAACTATCCACTTGTAAAAACTTTTTGTGTTGGGTGGAGTTTGGCCTTTTTGCTGAATATTTTACTCTAAATAGACTTTGTAGGTAACTCAATTTCTGTCATAAATCACTGAAAAGCTGATTTTTAAAGGATAAAATACAGATAATGAAGTGTATCAAAAATCAAGATTATCTTATCATAACCCCTCCTCCTCAGAGTGTGACAGTTCCAATCAGGTCACAAMTGAAGTCACTTTTTTGGTACCAGCTGCTTTTCCATAATTTTGGGGTTTTTTTCAAGAATAATTTACACCTGCTTCCAGAGAGCAAAACATTTATTTAAATATGACTGGAAAACCAATGTACAGCTTTTCCTTCCAGCCAGAGCCCAGAAGTTTCAGCTCACTGGGGATAGTTCTCACTTTCCCTCCTAGAAATAGATGGGTCACTACTGAGAGCAGGGGGAAGTTACAACAGGAAAGATTTTGGGGGGAAAATGGCTTTTTGTGTGCTGGGACTTGGGCAGCTTTGCTCTGCAAGGACATTTTGGCAGGCASGATGAAATAACAAGGATTCATAGTGGAATATAAGAAGCATAACAATAAATGCCCAAGAAGTTTTAGATTTAATATCCCATGCAGTAACACAGAGCAGGAGTACTGCAGGATTTGAACTTCCATTAAGATCAGGAGAACAAAAGAGATAACAAAATTGCCTCTGTCTGTAGATATACATCCAGAAAATTACTAGAAATTGGGAAAAAAAGTTATTGGTTTTAAAAATTCAGCCTGTTCCTTGGAACTGAGTGATMAAACCTGCTGATCTTAGCTCAGGAGAAAGAAAAAACTTGGGGTCACTGCTCTCACCTGTGGCAGCAGCCTCCTTCCATTCTCTATTCGCTGGTTCCAGTTTCCTGTTTACTCATCATGCAGCTCCAGGCTGGTTTTGTCTGGAGTTTTATTCATAAAACCATATTCACATTCATTCATACTCATACTCATTTAGTCATTTTTAATTTAATTGATTTTTTTAATGTTGTTGGAAATTTCTGCTCCATTGATATTTTCCCTCAGCTGTTTTTATTTTGTAATATTCCTATTTTTTTAACTTGTGTGATGTGATGTCTGATGGTCTGATCCATTCACCAGCTCAGGTTTTTAAATGATCTCAAACTTTACTTTAAATTAATGTTTGTATTTTCGTGAAAGAGTTTCTACAAAAATATCTGTTTGTTTTTTTTTTCAACTAGACAGCATTAAAACTTATTTCCCAGAGACATTTATTTAYTTCTCTAATACTCTGAAACCACTTAAATTGAGAAAATAAATAATGATTTCTGGTAGCCAGGTGAGAGTAGGAATGTGCACGAGCTGCTCTGGGATCTGTGGGTATGGCAGCAAATCCACTTGTTAAATTCACCTCTTTCCATCTTTTAAAAATGATTATCTAAATACTTTATATTTGTGTTTCTCCAAAATCTGGCCAAGTTATTTATAAGACTAGATTTGATAATTATCCCTCACATGTCTAAACCCTGCTTTATAGATGTTTTTTCTGGAGTGCTGTTGGCTCCCAGCTACACTTTTCCTTCCCACTTTCCCACAGCTCTGCTTTTCCAGAAGCCAATTATCTGTTCCCCTTGAGCTTAAATAACAACCATTGAGCTGGTGCTGGAGCTCTTCTGACTGGCCATTTCAATAAATTATGAAACTTCCCCAGCCCTCATTTCAAATTCAAATGTGTGACTCAAAGGTAGAGAGCTGCCCTGGACTTAAGCCAGGCTTAAAATCCCTTTTAAGTGAGACAGGACTACAAAATTGTTTGGGGATCTTTGATTTGCTCAACCTTCACCTTTTACCTGTTGGGTTTCAGCTGCAGGAACATCAGCAGCCCCCAAGATTTTTTAAAATCCTCTTTTCACTCGTTGTTTCCACACATACCAGGTAAAAGAAATACTTCCTTATTCTAGAAATTTATGCTCATTATGTAGGGCGCAGCAATAACAACAAAAATCCCAAACACCAAACCAAAGCTGAAGTAAGAGGCAGAATAATGATCAAAAAGTCCTTCCAAAGGCTTTAGATTGATTTGCATAATGAGAACATTAGGAAAAGCCAAAGTTAATTGAAGAAGGGTTGACTTCAGATCTCTTAAATTTGAAATCACCCTTGGTAAAATCTGAGCTTTCTGAGTCCTGGAGACACCATGGATGTGCTGCAGTTTGCCTGAGCTGAGGGAAATGAATCTTCTCAAATTCTGGAATTTATTCCCTGCCTGAATGGTGCATCCTGTGCCAGGTGCCCCAAAATTRCATTTCTCCTGCCAAGCAACTGGCCAGTCTAACAAATGAAATTTCTAAATGAAGTTCCCCTGATAGAGGAAAAATTCCCCTAAAAAATGAGGGTAGCACAAGATTTGGTTGTCACCTTCTGACCTGCCATGTCTCAGAAAAGCCAGGCTGCAGGTGGGCAAAGCTGCATTTTGGAGAGGACCTTTCCAAAACAGATTCCCAGATTAATTTACTAATAAACCTACTGAACCTGAGACCATTCACATCAGGCCTTTTGCAGAAAGAGTTTTCTCAGTTATTGGATATCCAGTTTGGGTTTTAATATTTATTTTTAAATATTTTTGTTGTTGTTGCTGTTTATCCTCCAGTGCTAAAATTTCCAAATCTTCTTTGAGCTTTCTAAAAAGAGCTGCACTTCTGTCATGGGTGCTGTCAGCTSTCCTGGGAGTAGAAAAGCTGGAATTAGTGAGAAATGTTGATGAGGAACACAGCCCTGAGTTATCCCTTACATGCAACCTCAGGTGAGTGGCRCTCATTGGTGGTTTCTGGGCAGAAATGTTAAACATTAAAAATCTGCTCAATTGTGAACAAGATCCTTGGAGTAGATAAATGGCCCTGCAATAACTTCAGCTCCTGAAGCAGATGTTAATTAGGCTGGGGGTAATWTTTAAAGCATTGCCATAGCCAAAGTTTCCAGAATGTTTTCTGCTCAAAGCAGAATTTGGGAAATTCCTTTTGCCAAGTGGCATTCGTTATTCCTGAAATATAAGAGAATAAAGACATTTCCATAAATTATTGGTATTTTTTAGCTCCTTAAACCAGCAAGGTGGTGTGACCTTTTCAGGGATTTCCTTAAAGGCCAAAGCTGAGGAATAAAGCTGGATTTTGAATGCTACGAAAGTTTTCTGTCAGCAAAGCTCTTCTGTATTTTCTGAAAATTTTAAAAATATCTTTGTGGCATCATTACTTGTCCCCCAATGCCACACATGCTGACACGTGTCTGCTGTCACTGCCARYGAACAYTTGATATCCATGGGGTGATTTGTGSYTRAAGYACTGCAGYAATCAAGGCTTCAGCTCATTTCTGGCAGAAAGAGGAGCAGAATTTAAACTCTTGCTCCTTTTCTCAGAAGTGTGGGCAGGCTCTGAGGGGGTTCTTTGCCCCAGCTCTCTCTTTTGGTGGGTGATCTGCAGCCCACTATGGAAAACAGACATTCCTGAACTGAAAATAACACATGGAAATGCTGTTTTCTGCAGCTTTGCTTTCCCAAGTCTGAAAAGCCTTTTCAGACTCCTGTGCAACTAAAGCTGCCTGGATGAAATCTGGTGTYCAGACAGAAAAATCCATTCCTGCTCAAACCCAAACCTCTTCTTTTGTGCAGAAGGAGAATGCCTTCAAGAGTGGGAACTGTGAGCCAGCTTTTTCTTGGATTCCAGCACATGATTCCTTCCTGAGGGTGAGGAAGGTGCTAGAAAGTGACAAACTCATGAGGTGAGAGAAGCAGCTTCCACAGAGGTGTGAGGTTCTCAGAGATGCTCTGTGCACACTTGTTTTGCTCAAGGGTTAATTTACTTCTGGAAATGACCCTCAACTTGTCCTCCTTGTGGGCTTCTCCTCCCTGACTCCTCTTTTCTCTCTCTCCCTSATAGCTGTGCCCAATATTCCTGTGCTGGTGGCTCCTGGTGAAGAGTTAAACTGAGAAAAGGCCCTGGCATTTCTGCACAGAACCTCTCACATGATCAGGAGGATTTTGGTTGGTGCAGGGCTCTGTTTTGGGCCAGAATGGCCTTCCAGACATGGCAAGCAGCTTCTCATGTTTGGTTTCAACACCACCCAAGAATCCAATTAACTGACACGAGAAGGGATGAAATGTCAGTAAAAAAACAGATGATGGTTTCTGAATTAATTTGCAATTTAAATGGGCTTCTACATTGCAAAGGCCACTGGAGGGCTGTTGGTACAACCTGAGGGCATTTGACAGTGTGTGGGAAGAAAGGAAAAGCAGTTTCCAGCTTTGGTGTGGCCTGGAGACACCAGGGACTCAGAGTGATCCGAGAAGGTAAAGGTCATTGATTGGGATCAAATCAGATCAAACCTTTGCTGTCTTCAACACCCCCAATATTTTATTTATTGATGTGTCTGAGTGRTGAAGATTGGTAGTACCAAGGAATTAATTTCCTTCATCCAGAGTTGCTTCCATTCATTCTTTCCTCTATGCTGAATAATTTCAGGAGCAGTAAAATCCATGTAATCTTTCCCTAAACATTAAGTTTATCATCACATTTCCTTCCTGAAGCTACAAGAACATCACCATCTCCATAGCAAACTTCACACAGAACACTTGGCTTCAGAGGTATTTTATTATAGTAATGGTATTTTATTTACATTAGTACTTTTATAATATTCATTATTTTCAATGTATTTATTATAAAATAGTCAATAATTCAATAAATATAAAATGAAATACTTAAATTAATTTTATTATTTTTCAAWTTTTTTATTATAAAGTAATAAATACTTCAATAATTATAAGATAATAATTCATTTTATTTTGTTATTTTTTCAATTTATTTATCATTTAAAGGTAATAAATACATTCAAATAAATATAAATAAATATAAAATAAGATAATTCATTTTATTTTGTTATTTTTCAATTTATTTATTATAAAATAATTAAAATACTTCAATAAATATAAAATAAATATAAAATAGAGAATTCCATTAATTTTGTTATTTTCAATTTTTATTATTAACATAATAAATACTTCAATAAATATAAATAAATATAAAATGAAATAATTCAATTTATTGTATTACTTTTCAATTTAGTTTTTATAAAATAATAAATAATTCAATGGATATATATAAATATAAAATATTAAATCTATTTTGTTATTTTTCAAATTTATTTATTATAAAATAATAAATACTTCCACTAAATAGAAATAAAATCTAAAATTAAATAGTTTCCATTTATTTTATTTACTTTTCAATTTATTTATTTTAAAATAAACAAATACTTCAATAAAATAGAAATAAATATAAAATGAAATAATTCCATTAATTTTATTACTTTTTCAACTTGATTTATGATAAAATATTTTATTCCGTTCAGTACGCAATACAACTCCTGCATGACAGCTTAATTCAGTGTTGGACTCTATTTAATCCCAGCCCCCTGACCATCCACATTCACCCCTTTCTGCTCCTTCTCTGCTCCTCTATACAAGTGAGCATTTGGCCTGGCTGAGCTCCCAGGCTGTTGCGAACATCGGAGCAGCTCACTGCAATCCTGTGAGCAGCTCACTTGCCATCCTGTGAGCAGTCCTGCTCCAGCCCCGGGCCAGATCCCCCATCGGCTCCGGGGCCGCACCCACCGCTGGCAATCTGCTGACACAAAGCGAGCTGCAGCCCCTATCTGCAATCCAGATCCATCTTCCTCCCTCCCCTGATGGAAGGAAATTTTCCACATCCTGGGCGCTTTGTGCGCGGGCTGGCCGTCGGTGCTGCCACCTTGTCCCCCTGGAAGAGGAATGTGCTCAGGCAGCAGCTGGGATGGAGGGCCGGGCCATCCCGCAATGGGCCAGCGGTCACATCCCCTCCTGGCTCCTGCTCCAGCCTTGGATCCTGTTCTTGCATCCTGGGGCTAGAAAGTTCTGTTTACTGCAGCCTTCACAAATAGCCCCGGAGAACGAGACTCACAGAACACATGATAGTGAACCTCCCCAGGAGCTGCCAAGAGGGGAAAAAAATCCATTTCCTTCTCTGGCACTGCTGGGATGTAGGTAAGGCTGCACACAGCCCTGGCCAGCCAGAGGGCCACCACAACACTTGGCTGCCATCAAGGTGCAGTCAAGAAAATGTCTTTTTTTCTTGGACAATGGGGGTCTAGAATGACTTTTCTTGTTCGAGGAGGTTCTATAAAGAGAATAAAGAAAGATGGAATACAAACATTTAAGGAGAAAGGAAACCGTGGGCATCTCAATTCTCCATCTGCCCTGCAGGCAGCAAGAAATGCCACTTAAAATAGAGGGTGCCCTATGGAAAACATGGACAATGAGGGGTCTAGAATGACTTTTCTTGTCCAGGACAATGGGGGTCTAGAATGGGGGAGTCTAGAATGACTTTTCTTGTTCAAGGAGATCTATAAAGAAAAGAAAGAAAGATGCCAATGCAAACGCTTAGAGGAGGAAGGAAAACCGTGGGGTCTCAATTCTCATCCTGTCCTGCAGGTAGCAAGAAATGCCATTTATAATAGTGTGCCCATGGAAACCATGGACAATGAGGGGTCTAGAATGACTTTTCTTGTTAAAGGGGTTATATAAAGACATAAAAAGAAGGATAGAAAGCAAACATTTAAGGAGAAAGGAAACCACGGGCATCTCAATTCTCAACCTGCCCTGAAGGTAGCAAGAAATGCCATTTAAAATAGAGGGTTCCCTGAGTCCCCATGGAAAACATGGACAATGAGGGGTCTAGAATGACTTTTCTGTTCAAGGAGGTTATAAAAAAGGAAGAAAGAAAGATGGAACACAAACATTTAAGGAGGAAGGAAACTGTGGGCATCTCAATTGTCAACCTGCACTGCAGATAGCAAGAAATGCCATTTAAATAGAGTGCCTATGGAAAACATGAGGGCATCTTGCTTGTAGGCAGAGTATGTCTGGAAAACAGATATTCCTGAACTGAAAATAACAAATAAAAAGGTTGTTTTCTGCAGCTTTGGTTCCCAAGTTGTAATACTGCTTATGAAATATCAGTAACAGAAATTCTAACATGACTGGGAATACCCATGGGACGTTTCTGGAAGTGTGAAACAGCCAAGAGAATTCACCAGAATGTACAGGACTGCTACTCCGGGGTTCTGCTGGTTCTTCTGCTTCCCCAAAATGCTTTCCTTGCGTGGGAGAAGGACACAGGGGTTGAGGTGAGAAGCAAGGATGATATCCATGGTATTTTTCCCTCCTTTTCCCTGGAGAGTGGAGAAGGAATGGCACAGCTACCACTGAGGCTGGGCCTGGAGACCAACAACCCCTTCCAGGAGCAGCACCACAGAGATCCAAGTGCTGAAGGACTTGGTTTGTCCTGAAAGGGAGAGTGAATCAGGAAAGGGCTGCAGGGACAAAATGGAAACAGGGACACTTCACTGGGAAAGGGTGTGAGGGCCCCAGTAGTTGGTTGTTCTGGCTCTGGATTGAAGGCACTTGAGACAGTAATTTGTGTTCAGACTCAAGTGTTTATTATTTCTTATCAGTAAAACAGTCTCATTACTGTGAGTCCGGCAGCTTTTTATTAGAAGGCACAGAATGGCCAACAATCTCTGGTTACAAGGTCTTTTAAAACTAAACTATCCAATTAAGAACTGACACCTGGATTATTTTCCCTTTTAACCCAATAACTCATCCCACAGAGCTGCAATGCAGACTTTTCTGCCCAATTACAAAATGCCACCCAAACCCATGAAGAAGGAGGAAGAAGAAGCAGCATGAAGAAGAAACCCAGGATGACACCCTGTGCCCTCCATCTTGCTTTCATCCACAACATACTAAAAATCCCAAAACTAAATTTCTCACCAYGTGATATAACTACACTACTCTCTATAATCTATTTCACACTTRTGTGGATTCTAGTTTATCTTGAAGTCTGGGAAACTTTCTCCATGAATGAGGGTCAAAGTCAGAGCTTCCCTGGGGGTCAGGGCACCRCAGAGCAGACAGYGAAATATTCCCMGTGCRCTGGGTTTCCACAAAAGGGAAACAGAGGAGCCACACAAACAAGAAAGAAACAGAAAGAGAAAACAGATGAGTAGAGGAACTCCATCTTCTGGATGCTGTCATTYGAGTTCCCTCTGTCTGGTACAGATTTTAGCAGGATGGGTGTTGATGTTGAGTCAGTTAACAAAAGGAGAGCTGTGCTCTCACAGCTTGGGCAGCAGCCTGAGTGTGGCTGTTCTGCAGGCATGAGGCCTTTTCTGGTTTTTTTTTTTTTTTTCAATTTTAGTGTTAGTTTTGTTCATCTTCAGCAGCATTTACAACAGAATTAGTCAGAGACATGTTTTTTAAATTAAGCTTCAGTCGAAGAACAAATGGATTTAAATACCAGGAAAACGTGTTTCGTGAAACTTTGCGAAGTTCGATAAAGCTGAACTTAAAAATCCTACAGGTCCAGTGACACCCCCTYTAGAACCCCATTTCTTTTCCTCATCTCGATTTCAAGCAGGACTGCTTGAAACTCCCAGTGCCTTTGGAACAGCAGAGGGCTTGTGCCTTCCACACCTCGGGACCCTTCCACAACTTCACCTTCTCTCCCCAGAGCTGCCAATTTCGCTGTTCCAGCCGCCACGCCGGGGGAGCTGGGCATGGTGGCYGCAGCAGCAGAGCCCAGGTGAGGGGCACAGGGCCAGCCTGGGCAGGTGTGCCCTGCTGGGGCTCGGGGGGACCTTTCCAGGCTGCAGTGAGTGGCCAGCTGCAGGATTGCTCTGGGGAAGGGGAGGATGAGAGAACGAGCGTGGGCGGAACACGGGAACTCTCTCTGGTTGGCTGGGGCTGTGCTCCGAGTGCAAATGTGCTGACTTTTGTATGTAAGTGATAAATGTGCTTTAAGAATAGCACTGATTTCTTAATCCAGTTTTGCAAGTACAAACAATTACGATGCCTTGTAAAAGAGCTGCTTGGATCCCCTAGTCCCAATGTAACAAAGATCAAACTGCCTTGCAGCTCCTGCTGGTCGCTCTGGCTCCTGCTGGGGGGAGGAGGAGGGCAAGGAATGCCAGAGTTCAAAATCAAATATTGGTGTCTTATTTTTTTTGTATGAAAACACTCGAAATGGATCCTGCTTTTTTATTCTTGTAAGRACTGGTGGCTTTAAACAGAGTTGCTGGTTTGTTCTGCACACTCCATGTGAGTTTTCTGCCACCCCAGTGGGTATGGAAGTACAAGAGGCAGGAGTTTGAGCTCTTCAGGACAGAGCAAACCAATTCTCCATTAACACTTCCTACATTAGTGGTGGGATTGGCTGGATTATGCCCTTTTCAAGACACGTGGAAGACAAAAATATGTCATTGTGATATGTACGCAGCTGCAGTTTACTTTTAGGAAGGAAAGGAAAACACACAGTGATGTTTCAGCTCTATATGCCCAAAAGAACCTAAATGTGGATATTCTGTTTGATTTATTTATTTATTTATTTATTTATTGGATACTATTTTGTTAAAACACAAAATGTGCATTGCTGAGGCCCTCGCAGCTCAAGCCCAGTCCATGGTGAGCAGAGCTGCAGAGGCATTGGAGAGCACACAGAGAATAAACCAGCACAGCGTGTCACTGCTGGCAGGAATGCTCCTGTGTGCAGATGGATAATCCCAGGCCTGCTCTGAGCTGCCTTGCATCCCAGGGCTGAGTTATTCCCTGAACWCAGGGCTTGGTGCTGAAGGTGTTCYTCCTTTTAAAGCAGGGATTACAGAATCCATGGYCAAAACTGGGGGGGATAAAGTTCTGCAAATGGAGTTTTGTTTCTTTTAGCTGGGATGCTCCAGAGCTCTGAGTTTAACTGCAGTTGTAACTTTGCTTAGGTGGTGTGGCCAAGATCAGTTTCCGAGCCCATGGGTGGAAAAAACCCCAATCCCTGTTTCTCTTTTCTGTTCCCTCMATTCCCTTCCTTCTCCCTGTTGTGAACAGGGGGAATTGGCACTGAGGTGCACTTGGGCCAGGGCCGGAGGAACAGCCCCAAAACCCTCCTTCCTGCAGCTGCAATAAAGAAAGTGAAATGTGGTGAGTGCCTGRGCTCAGCCAAAGAARTGAACGAGGAATTTTTAATTGGATGGGTGTGGTTTCTTTTAATTTAGTGTTCTAGCTAAGGTTTTCCCTTTACAGAAGGCTTTAAAAATAATGCAATCATTTTCAAAAAGAATTTGTTATCAAAGGTAAGACACGGTGCATGATTTGGCAATATTTTTGTAGGTCACTCAGTTATTTGTAGCCTCTCTCTCTGTTACTTATTATTTCCTCTTTTCATATGATTTCTTGTTGAGTGTACATGGAAGTTTCCAAGCTAAGGCTGCCCAATCTGAGTCTTAACAAAAGAGGAAAAATGAGGAAATGATTAATTGTGTTTGAATTTGATCATTCTTTCAGTTTTAACAGCACTGGGGCTCTTAGCGTMGAGTGAGTTTGGAACAAGCACTAAGAGGAGTTTGTTGCTGTGGGACACTGGGATAACCTGGGATGTCCCCGTGGCTCTGGGCACAGGGATTGGAGGGATGGGGGGGCGGGATGGTGGGTGGGATGGGTGGGCGAGGATAGATGGGGTGGGATATGGGATATGAGATATGGGGGTGGGATGAGGTGGCATGGGAGTGGGATGGGAGTGGGATATGGGATGGGATGAGGGTGGGATGTGGGTGGGATGGAGGATGGGATGGAGGGGTGGATGGTGGGGGGGATGAGGAGCTGGATGTGGGGTTGGATGTGGTGGGATGGCGCGGGATGAGGAGCTGGATGTGGGTGGGATGTGGGGTGGGAATGGGGCGGTGAGGAGCTGGATGTGGGGTGGATGTGGGTGGGATGGGGGGGATGAGGAGCTGGATGTGGGGTGGGATGCTGAGCAGTTTGTGGGGCTGGGGGCAGGACGGGGTGTTGGGGCTGGGTGGCAGGCAGGATGAGGGTGGATGAGGAGCTGGATGCAGCTGCGGGATGGGGGGTGGGACACGAGCTGGTTGCGGGGCGGGATCCGGAGCTGGTGCGGGAGGTGCGGGATACGGATTGGCGGTGACTCCTGGTCGCTGCCGGACCGGCCGCTGGCAGCGGCTCTGCGGGGCTGGATGCCGGTCGGACGCGGGATGCGGTTTGGGATGCGGTGCAGGACTGCGGGATGCGGACGCGGGATGTGGGATGCGGGATAGAATGCGGTTCGGGCTGCAGTTCGGGCTGCGGGATGCGGTTCGGGATGAAGTCAGGATGCAGGGTGCGTTTGGGAAATGTTTTCGGGATGCAGGGTGCAGTTTGGGATGCAGTGAGGGCTGCTGTTCAGGATGCAGTCCGGGATGGGGGTTCGAGATGCGGGACTGCGGTTCAGATGCGGTTCTCGGGGGCGGTTTCGTCGGGGTGCGGTTCGGGTTCGGTTCGGGGGCGGTTCGGAATCAAGAAAAGAAAAAGCGTCGTGGGGCGGTTTTCGAGGCGGGTTCGGAGCGGTCGGTTCGTTCGTGTTTCGGTTCGTGGGGCGTTTCGGAATGCGGCCGCGGGGGCGGTTCGGACGCGGTTCGGGGCTGGTTCGGATGCGCGTCCGGGTGGGTTCCGGACGCGGTTTCAGATGCGGCTTCGGTACGCGGTGTCGGTATGCGGTTCAGATGCGCGTTTCAGATGCGGTCTCAGATGCCTGAGTTCGGGTGCGGTTGACGCGGTTCGATGACGGTTCGGATGCGGTCGGGTGCGGTTCTGGATGTGTCCGGGATGCGGTTCGGTGGCGTTCGGGAGTCGGCTCGGCGGTAGTTCGGAGTGGCGGTTCGGATGCGGTTCGGAGGCGGTTCGGGGTGGTTCGGTGCGGTTTCGGGTTCGGTTCGGGGCGGTTCGGGTTCGGTTTCGGGTCGGTTCGGGGGCGGCTTGGGTTCGGTTCGGACGCGTTCGGGTTTCGGTTCGGGGCGGTTCGGGCGTCGGTTCGGGGGCGGTTTCGGCTCTCCCGGTGGCTCCAAGGAGCGGCTCGGAGCGCCGCGCGGGAGAGCGCCAGCGCCGCCCTGCTGGCACGGCCGGGAGCGCAACCGAGCGGCGCGGCCAGACCGAGCCACGCGAATGGGGACAAATCCGAAACACAGGATATTGGGGACAAATCCCACACACAGGGAATTGGGGACAAATCCCAAACACAGGGACTGGGGACAAATCCCATCCACAGGGAATTGGGGACAAATCCCACGCACAGGGAATTGGGGACAAATCCCAAACACAGGGACTGGGGACAAATCCCAAACACCAGGAATAGGGGAAAAATGTCAAACACAGGGAACTGGGGACAAATCCCAAACACAGGGAACTGGGGACAAATCCTAAACACAGGGACTGGGGACAAATCCCAAACACCAGGAATAGGGGAAAAATGTCAAACACAGGGAACTGGGGACAAATCCCATCCACAGGAATTGGGGACAAATTCTACCCACAGAGAATTAGGGACAAATCCCTTATCCCAAACCAAGGGGCCCTCTCACTTTTCAACACCAAAACTGAGCATAGGAAATCAGTGTAACAGCAGGGACTGCCGTGGTGTTAACTCGGAGGAAGCTTTGTTTTAAAACTAAAGCTTTAAAACTTTGTTTTAAAATTAAACTGAAAGCTGCCTGGTCYAGATTTGCTCCACATATTCCCAGTTTTGATCTTCTAAAATCACCTATTTCACTTTTCTGCAGTATTTTTATGCTTTGGCACAATAATAAGCCGTCGCTCTGACAGATAACACAAGTTCAAATCCAAACCCCGGGTGGYAAGCTGGTACAAATAATTACAAATGAGTTAGAGAGCAGCCATGTGGAAGTCAATAGAATCGATCTGCTGCTGCTGGCACCAGCCGGGCTGTCAGAGGTGTTTGCCTGCCCTGCTGGGGCCGGGTGTGGTGGCACTGCCTGGGCTGCTCTGGGGCCTGGCAGTTTGTGATTCATGGAGTGCCAGGAGCTGGAACATGTGAGGGATGCATTCCCCAGAGCCCAGCCAGCAGTGGGATGGCTGCAGCAGTGACAAATCATTCATTCTACACAAGCAGCAGCACTTCCAGGAGCTCTGGGCATTGCAGGGGGCATAAGGAAGCAGACAAGTTAATTAATACATCCTGCTAATTTCCCTTCCTTTGTTTTTATTAAAAAAAAAATACTGTGACCCAGTGTTTTTACAGAAATTTTCACTGTGAGTTTTCCTTTCCAAATCCATGCTAATTATATGAATTATATATATATATGAATTTTATATATGTATATGAATTATATATGTATGAATTATATATATATATATGAACTTTTATATATGCGAATTTTAATTTTTATATATGAATATATATATGAATTATATATATATGAGTTTTTATATATACACACACACACACATATATATATATATACATATATATATACATACATATATATATATATGATATTCTATGAATATCAGGAAGCCAGCAGCCAAAGGAGAATTCCAGAGTATTTATCTCCAGTGTGAAATGACAACAGGCAAATCCATCCTGACCAAWTCTGCTCTGGGGAAGCAGAAAGGCTGGGCCTTTTCTGCTGCAGTGAGGTTTTGGCACGTATTTTCTGTACACTGTTACAAAAGCTGGTGAGCTGCAGTAAGGAATAACACAGAGTGCAGTGGCAGATGGATCAGAAATGTTGTGTGCACTGGGGGGCAGGAGGCTGAGGTGGGCTGTCCATCCTCTTGGGGATCAGAAAGCAGTTTTGGATGAAGATGCACAGAATTGTGAACATATACAGATAAACATAACATAACAGAAYATAAACATATAAACAGATAAGGCTGAAAAGTATTCCGTTCCTCAGACAGCACCTCACACTGATTTTTATTTATTTTTTGAATSTATTTTAGGAAAATCTGCTCGGAGCTGGGGCCCTGTGCTGTTCTCTGGGATGAGGATGCCACCAGGGGACCAGTTTAGGGTTAGGGGTGTCCCCAGTCCCCTCAGGGCTCTCCTGCTGCACCCCAGGGCTGCTCTGGGGAGGGTCCCAGAGCCTCTTGATCTCTGCTCCCAATATTTGGTCAGGCCCCGAGGTTTGTGTCTGTCACAACAGAACAAATCCAGCAGGGTCCCGGTGCGCTGCTCGTGCCTGTTCCTGCTCAGAGGCTCCTGCTTTTCAGGGGTTTTGGCAAAAGAGTTAGAGAGAGCTGGTCACAAAGGAGGTCCTGTCTTTTGGGTCATCTTTAGTCCTGAAATTCTCACTGGTTCTTGAAAATTACAGACCACAGGATTTGCATTTGGGAAATGGGAATTCCCTGCACTGTGAGTATACCTTGTGAAATGTCAATACACAGAGTAACCCACACTCCCAGTTGTTTAAAATGTAAATTATCCCTGTGCTGGACAGCAATCCACTCAGCAACATCATGGCCTTTTCTGGCTCAAATCCTCCCTACAGCACACACAGGATTTTAGCCCTCATTGATATTAAAGTGCAATTGGTTTGTGAATGCAGTGGGCTCCTTTTGGTTTGGGTTTTATGAATAGGAAATGTTTGCCTTAGCAGCAGGTGGGTGCCAATATTTCTCAGAGTAAACCACTCTCCTCAAAGCCCACTCTGCTCCAAAAAAGTGACCAACTCCTCCAAAACTGACATAAATTKGTTGAATAATTGCAAAACCACTTTCAGCACTGTTGCAGTGAGATCAGCTACATGAGCAGAAAATCACTTGGCCTTTGGTGAGCGTGTCAGGAGCTCAGTGCAAASTGAGCTTTGGATCAGTTGTGCTTTTAAATCACTCTGGATGCTGACTCAGAAGGGCATGGTGCTGAAAACCAGAGCTGGCACAAAGATATTTTCTGGATTAGTTGATGGATTGTATTTTGGAGCTGCATTGTGCAAACTGGGCACAAAAGTTGCTCTTGACTTCATCCTCATTTCATCACCTTTTCCAGYCTTACTGATCTCAACACAGAGGAAATGGGCAGACTTCAAAATTGGTTTTAAATCCCCTCCTAAACTTCATGAATGGAACCTAGAAAATGCAATTCCTGTTTGAGGAGAACAAGCAGACTTTCTGGAACACTGTACAACAAGTGACAAAGATTGATTGGTTTCAATTAATGTTTTTTTTCCCTTGTCCATGTCAATTTTATTCCCATATGTTTGTAATCACCCAGGATTTTTCAGAGCCCTGTTCTGAGAATGAGCCTAACTGGAWATGCAACTGTGAGATTTTGCCTCTTGTTGGAGGCCACTGTTTGAGGATGACCCAGCCCAGAGGAAACGTCTGCTCTGTCCCAGTGTGCTGATGAAATCCCAGCCTAGTGACGCCTGGCTGGAGCATGCACAGCCTGGGATTGCTTCCTGCCAGAGCTCAGGGAAGGGCTGAAATATTGGAAAGCAGGCACAGCGTGGCAAGTAAGGCTCAGTTTTAGTCAGAGGGGGCTGTAGATTTGAGAGCAGAGCTGCCAGCCTGAGCTGCACTRGGAGGTGAGGCAGAAACGTGGGCAAGCTCCGGGTTCGGTCAAACTGCCTCGAGTCTGCTCTTTACACCTGGGTGTAGCCAGTATATTTCTGAAAAATCCTTTCCTAGGTTTTTCCTCCTGAGAAGCTGAGAGGCCTCAGGAACAAAATGTAAAACAATGGTTATCTGCTGCTGTGGAATGCAACAGGTGCATCTGGGATTGGTCTCATGGGTTGTTTCTAATTAATGGCCAATCACAGTCAGCTGGCTCGACTCTCTGTAGCCGCCAAACTTTGTTATTCATTCTTTTTTTTTCATTCCTTTCAAGCCTTCTGATGAAATCCTTTCTTCTATTCTTTTAGTATAGTTTTAAATTAATATATATCATAAATAATAAATCAGCCTTCTGAAACATGGAGTCAGTCCTTCTCTCCCCTCATCCTCGGACCCCTGTGAACACCACCACACCTGTTCTCAATGGCAGGCCAGGGACAGGCAGAAATTTTCCTGCATCTCCTACTTCCAACACAAACTGACCAATTCTGTGAAGAGCAAACCCAAATACCCACAAATATTCCCTTTTCACAAGTCTTTCCTGTGAGAAGAAAAGAAGCATTCATTTTCCACTTCCCCCACAACTACAACCCTGGGTTCAGGAGAAATTTTGGCAACCCAGCCACAGTAATGTTCACTTGGGCTGGCTTAAAGTGATGGGTGCAAACTCATTGCTTGGAGGGAAGATGAGAAAACCCCCAGAWTTCTCCTGCTGAGTCCACCCAATGGTGAATATAATTCCATTGAATATAATTCCATGGAATGTAATTCCATAATATTCCAGCCCTGATGGCAGTAGGACAGGATAATAAAAAAAAAAGTATTTTACTATTTTAATTAAATATTTGACATAAATAATTTTGTTAATCATGGTGCTTTGGTGTAGAACCCAAAACACAGACCCATGATCAATGAGAATTTTATGAGGAGTTCTGCTTTTCAGACTTCTACAGAATGGACAAAAATTCTGMTTTTTTTTGAGAATGCCAAAATCACAGAGAAAAAAAAAAAACCAAAAGGATTGATGAATCACCAGAATTACCAGGAATGTTTGCTCTCCCAGTTCCATTTGGGRTCCAAATCCGAGTTTCCTGTGCTGTGCTGCACTGACTTGCAGCAGGAGCAGCTGCTGAGCCCTGCACACCAATTCCTGCTGCAGAGCAAACACCTGGGCTGCTGTGAGACACAACTGCTCACTCTGAAAATTTAAAAAGGTTTATTAAACCTTAACAAAAATACAGCAAAGGCCTACATAAGGAAAAAGCTGCAGTGCTGGGAATTGCCCCTCATGGCCAGTTCATCTTCAAGATGGATGCTCAGGCTTTTATACCCCTGGGGTGGCATCAGCCAGCCCTGGCCCCTCACAGAGTCTGTCAGGCAGCTCTTCTGTGCCATTTATCAGTGCACACTGCTGTCTTGTAACTGCATTGGGGGTCAGGGGTTGCCCTGCCTCACCCCCTGAGCACCCCCAAGCTTTTCCATTCCCAGCTGCCCCATGCAAGGGACACCTGTGCAGCTTCTTTGTACCTGTCCTGGATACCCCAGGCTGTCTGATGGCAGTAATACAGGGGGAAAGGGAACTATGGGGAGAACAGAGGGGATCTAAACCACAATAACATAACTACACATCACTAAAGCTTCTCTTAATATTCACACAATAGTTGTCATTGAATTGTGAGAGCCAATCATCTCACTATCCATCTATAACACTGGTGTCACTGACATATTTTCTGAAAAATCCCTTTACCAGGATCTTTTCTCCTGACCAGCTGGGAAACCTCAGCTTCTCCATGCTTTGCTGCTTTGGAATGCGATTTGGAGAATTGTTTACCCAGCATGTGAATTGTTTTTAATTGATGGCCAATCCCAGTCCAGCTGTGTCAGGACTCTGGTCAGTCATGGCTTTTTTATTATCATTCCATTCCTTTCTTTGCTGGCTTTCTGATGTGTCCGTTTCTCTTTCTTTAGTATAGTATTAATATATCAATATAATATGATATAATGTGATATAGTATAATATGATATAATGTGATATAATATAATATGATATAATATACTATAATTATATAATAATATATGTAATGTATGTATAGATGTAAATATGTAATGTAAATAAAACTTTATATCAATTATAATATAATATAATATAATATAATATACATATATATATAATATATATAATATGTAATATAATATAATATAATGTTGATATAATACTAATATAATATAATATAAATATAATATAATAAATATAATATAATATAATTATAATTAATATAATATAATATAATATAAATATAATATAAATATAAATAATTAATATATCAGCCTTCTGAAACATGGAGTCAAGATTTGCATCTCTCCCCTCGTGCTGGGGACCCTCAAACACCCCCAGGCACTGGGATGGCTGCACCACTGGCAGGGGACYGAGGCTGGGGAGCTGCTCCTCGGAGCTGAACCTGCTCAGGGCTCCAGGGCTCCTTTTTGGGCAGTTCTAGAAAGCATCACTGGAGGTTTCACACCTGGCTGGGCTCCTGGGCTTGCTGAGTCACCGGCAGGAGCAGCCAGGAGCTGATGCAAGGCCGCCCTTATCAGCGGAAGATCTGCTCTAATCACAGCCACACCTCTGGTTCCAGGGCTCCCACAAGGGCGCTCTGCTCCCCTCACCTCASCCAGCACCTCCCCAGCCCCTCCGTGTCACCCTGATTTTTTTAAGATTTTCTAAACCTTTCTGATGTTTGCGTTCTTGTAACGAGCTTTCTCACAAGCTTTATGTAAATAACTCGTTGCTTTGCATTCTTTTATGGYGGAGGAGAAATTTGATGGYCTGTTGGTTTGTCCAGTGTCATTGGAGAGGTGGCACTGTCACCCTCCAATCCACRGTCACTTRTGGAAATCTATAAATGTTGGAGTCAGYAATTRAAAACTCTCTTTTACCTTYAAAAGAGCYGCGTGTCCATGTRGRGTTATTTCGTGTCCTGTGGTGACACCTCATCCCAATGGCCAGCAGGACAGGTTCAGAACCTTGAAATGCTGGAGGAAATCTCAGGGTTCTGCTGGGTCTATCACAGAAATCCACAGCAGAAGCCCTTCCAAGCAGGGAGAGCCATTCTGGTATRTGCACGTGGGATTCTGGCTGCAAACAGCACAGAATGACCTGGGTTTAGCTGTAGCAGAAATTATTTAAGGTTTAACRGAGTGTAAAACAACAAATTCTCCATTTTCAGTCACTGCTCTGATTCAGTCCCTTCTCTAATTTTGCCCACAACATCAGATCCTATCYTTTTAATTAAGTCATTTGTGTGAGTGACTAAGTAAATAATGTTTTGTTACCGGTGGAATGAGGACCAGCAATGATGCTTCATTCACCTTGTGATCAGCTTGATTACTGAGAGAAGAAATTGTCCTAAGAATGTTAAGCTTGACCTGGTGAGAATTGTGATAAAAATTGTTCTYATTTCTAAAATAAATAAAAAAACAAACATTAAAAAACCATAAAAAAACAAACATTAAAAAACCCAAACTCAAAAATGAAACCAACCAACCAAACCAAACAAAACAACYATAAKAACYAAAAAGAACAAAAAAAGAACCAAAAAAGCCCCAAAAAACCAAAAAAACCCTCTCAATGCTAACAAAATGCTAAGCTGGATTTTAAATTGGCTATAGCATGAATYTAAATGAAAAAATTACATTTCCAAGAGAGCTGAGGGAAATGGGAGATCAATGTATTGCTTGTTTTACTTTAGAAGCTCTCCAGTTTAAAAAATAATTGATATTCCTTCTTCCACACCCTCCTGCCATAATTATGTAAAGAATCTGGATTATGGTTCCGACTCGATTTAACTGTTTTATAATAAGTCACAAGCATACCTTGCCTACTTGYTGAGATTCCTTTAAGGTTGTGCCAGTCTTTCCATTATTAAATCATGTTTAGTGTTATGTACTGGTGGCTTAAAAAAAAAAGTTCATTTCAAGCTTGAACTTGCTACTCATTCTCAGTTAGCCATTTGTGTGAGGGAGCACAAAACCCATCACTGCATGCAGCTCAACACTCGATTTCTCAGCTGAATGGAAATTTTGGCCTTTTTTAAATYTTCATTAATGAGGTCTTTAGTGTGTTAATTGGGAGAATAAACTTAAAAACAAGGAAGAGCTGTATTTTGTGAATATAAAATGTGTGTTGCCCCCATCATAAATTGGAGCCACTCATAGAAAATCTGACTTTTGGGTTGATCTGGAAATTTTAAACAGGYAAATTCAGATACAAATACAGCTACAGGTGCTCCAGTTACCCTCTSTCCTACTGTGGAATTGTTGGTTTACCTGAACCACAGAATTAGATGAGAATTGAAGACATTTGTGTGTCTTMTTGTAACATTTTTGGGTTTAGATTCTCCATGCACATCACCCATGTCCCACCCTCATCTCACAGAACTACAGAGACTTTGCACCTCAGCATCACTGACCAGTCTGTGGCAATATTTGGGGGTAAAAAAAAAAACCCTTTTGTTTTGTAGAACAAGGTAGAACTTTTTAATAGTGGAATTCATGTTCCAGGAGGGTTAAAAATAAAACATTTAAATCCTTTCTGTGCCRCTGGGTTGAGCTGGGTGCCCTTGCTGCCGAGTTTTTAGCATGATGTGCTGAAGGRCTGAAAAAAAAWAAGGATTTGAAATAMCTCCATCTCAARAGGATGRAGCAAAACACCTCTGAGAGAGGAGAGCAGAAATCCTCTGCCTGGCTTTGGTGAGGAACAAGTGTCCAGTGACTTTGACCATCCCTTCCCCAGGGGGCTGCTGCTGGCTCTGCCAACACCCATTTTGTGCCTTCAGTCTAAAATCTGACCTGCTCTGTGCCCCTGGACACAATTGTATTTCAGTCCCCGTTTGTCAGAACTGAATTCAAACTGAATTCAGCTTTTATTCAGTCAGCCTTTATGATCTGCTATTTGTAGAGAGAARCGAGGCCAATTAAGCCTCCAGTTTGTTGGGTTTTCTTTTCATTTTGGGGTTTTTTGTTTGTTTGTTTGTTTATTTGCCTGTTTTGGTTAAGGCTTTTTTTTTTTTTGGCTGGGGGGAAGTATTTTTTGGGGMGTTGATTATTTTTGTTTTGGTTTGGGGTTATTTTTTGTTGGTTTGAATTTTTTTTTTAAACCCAATTTTAGGCTTTTGCTGTAGTCAGCGAGGGGTAGGCTGAGAAATGCACCCTAAAACCTCCTTGGTGGGGACATTTACTGCGTGCTGTGAACATCCCTCCCTTCCCAGCCAAGCTCTGAGCCCGGCTGCATCCTGTGCTCACATTTAATCCTGTTTTAGTGTGGGATTGCCAAGTGGTCTCTTCTCCAAAGACTTCCTAGGCTGGGCTCTGCTATCTCCCACATCGGGGAGACGGATTCTGATGTGGCTGGAGACTCTAGACAGTTAAATTCACTCAAATCCACTGAAGGCAGCTTGCTTTTCAGAAGCTGCCGAGGGCAAAGTTTGGCTTTRTGCAGTTTGAGGGTGGGCTGTTTAACCTGGACAAGTTTCAGCTTGTTCAATTGTAATTTAACAATGTATTTTCCCCCCAGCTCGCTGTGTTCCTCCCAAGAGATGCTTGCACCTCCTTGCTGCATGAAAGGATGCCTGTATTTAATGTACATATTAAATAAGCCTGTAAATTCTCACATAATTTTACATTTAAAAGTCCCACTTGAGGTGTGTGTCTGTGTATATAATTTTGTTAGGTGCAGGCACAGAAATAAACCAGTCTTTGCTCTTTCCTTTTGTACCTCCTCGAGACATGTAATCTACAAAGCAGGAGAACTGCATGATCAAATGTGCCAGAGTGGAATGCATAATTATTCCAGAGGAGGGTAAGTCAGTTCAGAACTTGTACTGACATTCTTAAGGGCAGCAGGAGTCTTCTTGCCATGGAATTACATCAGCTCCCGTGGCCCAGAGTCAACACAAATGCTTTCCCTTTCTAGTAAAAAAGGCGTGAAAAATGCTAATGTCTTCAGAAATGTACCCTGGAACAAAGGTGAGGAAAGGAATATTTATTGGAGTGTGGTGCTCACCTGGAAGTGAACCTGGCTTTCAGGGGAGAAGGATTGAGACATCGRGCTTCTGAAAGAGCCATTTCAGCTGCTTTCACAGATTCAGTCATGACTTGCAAACAGACAAAAAAAKCATCTAAATAAGAAAAAAGAATGCTTCCTTGATCCTAGTTCAGAGACATTCCCACAGCAGGTGGGGCAGAGGCCTTTATTTAAATGGCAGCTCTCCTGCATACACCCAAATTTGTTACAGGTGATGAGCAAACCCCGCTCCCGCTGCACGCAGGCAGCAACTCCCGTTTCCAGGGGCTGAAAAATGAGTGTTTGCCTGGGACTGTGTGGTTACAGCAACAGAGGTGGAATCCACCCCGTGTGGAAACACCCCCCCATTCCCCAGGAGCTGGGAGGTGAAGCCTGCAGGCCTCAGTGCCAGTGAATTTATTGAAATTGTCACCGGGACAATCACCAGGGCAGCTCCCAATTACCATCACTGCAATTAGCCCTGCTTCAGCTGCTGGGGAGGGAGTGACTAATTTCCATTTCCCCACGAGGAGAGGGGAGGAAAGGAACATTTCCTTTCTCTTAAGCTGGAAATCTGGCCCTGGGAGCTGTTTGGTGGATCTATTGTGTGAGGCAAATGTGCCGTGGAATGGGAGCTGATGTGTCACCCTGGCAGCAGAGTTTGTTTGCACACTCTGAATTCCAGGGGCACTGCTTCAGTGCCACATCCTGTTCCTCACTGCACGAGGCCACTGGAGTTTGGGACTGAAGCTAGAAAATCATTGTATGTGGGGAAAACCTGCCTAAAGATTCCCTGTGCTGCTGGCACTGGGGGTGCCAAGCAAGGAAAGGGGGAAAAAAAGCAGCAGCTGGGCTTGAAGCAGCCCAAAGTCTGGAGAATTCAMTGATGATAGAGCCAGGATAGAAAATTCCTGTTTGAAGGAATTTTCAAATTTCCCTAATTTTCAAATCCTCTAATTTTCAAATTCTAATTTTCAAATCCTCCAGTCTGGAGGGTTTGCACAATCCCCACTGGCAAGAGATCTGCAGAGCAGCTCCAGCTGCATCTCCCTGGCAGAGGAGCTGCTCACAGCCCCTGCTCTCACAGTGAGGATGCTTTACCCCCTCTGTGGGGCAAAACCACTCCTGATTTCAGGGCAGGAGGCATTTTAGCAGAGAGGCTGTGAGATTTTATTACAGCAGGTGTGAATTAAACAAATGTCTCCTCGCACACTTTGATTACCTGAAGAGGTTTTGCCCAACATCTCCAGTGCCCACGGAAGAAGCCTTCAGTAGCAGAATTTGATGTGAAATTTGATGTGAAAAGAAGCATCAGCATCTTGCTTTTCCTTAAAACAGAGCTGTTAATCCACACAAATTACTGGGGGATCACCTTGACTGCTCTGAGTGACAGGAAAATGAAATCCCCTCTTTAGGAGGGCACAGTAGAGAAGCCCAGCTCTGGTTAATTTTAAGTTCAGTCCTATCCAGAGTTTCTTCAGCACTGCAGACACTCTGTGAGTGATGGAGCAGATCCAGCTGGGTAATTTTAYGTCCTTTCACTGCATCAGCTCTGGAAAGTGCCTGTCACTCAAACACTGGTGACAGACTTCTGAGAGGGAGCTCCCAAAAGAAAAAATAGCTGAATACCAGCCCACACGCTCTCCTTGTTTCTTTTCTTTCTCATCTGGAGAAACAACAGTTCTTTTGTACTGCCAGTGCAGGTGCTTTATAAATCTGCATGATTTTTTACCAAAAATTCACTCCTAGCAAAAAAAGCAAGAGAAGAACACAAGCAGCTTCAGTTTTTTACTTACTGTAACTATCTTCATGGTGCTGGGAAGTATAGGCATTGCAAGGCAATAAAAACCACTGAAAATCTTGTATTTAGGTAAAAAAATGGTTATTCCTTAGAGGCTATAAAGCCTTGGAGGAGAATTTGTCCTGGGAAACTCAAGTGTTGGATAYTGTGATGTGGATCAGCCTTTAAACCCCACATCCACCCTTGGAAGTGCAGAGCAATGCCACTGGTGAAAGAAGTTAAAACTTCAGGCCCAGTAAAAAACACAAARTCTGTTCATTTTYTTTTGTTTTGTTTAAATTGARCCTCTTTCTAATTTTTTTTGTGTTGTAATTTGTGGTTAAAAAACTTCCAAACATGTCTCTCCTGGGCTATCTTACTGTGAAACAGGGGCTGTTGTTTCTGTTGTTCTTCTTGGCTTATTTTAAWTCTAGAGAAATTACTTGATTCTTAAAATATTATTTGAATTTTTTCTCTTTTTTTTAAAAAAAAATTAATTTTATTATCTTTGTTAATCTTGAGTTAATTTTTGAGCTGCAATAATTTAGCTATGGAGGAGTAAATCACTGTTTCATGAAATTTGATGTGAAGTGTCATCTCAAGGTGGAATGCTCCTCCTCAGAAAAGAGGAGGAATCACAGAAACTGATGGGATTTTGCAAATGTGGCTGCTAATTTGAATAACTGAATATGCATTTGGAAAACTAATCACTAATTTTAGATACCTATTTTGAATCTTTTGATAGGAGATTTTAAAAAACACCTAAAATTTTTTGCTTGTTTAAAGGTGATGTCTAAGAAAAAGCATTTCCTTGTTGGAGACAGGTGCTGTCATTCAGAACTTAAATCCATTTGTGGGGACCCTGTGACAATTTAGATGATTTCTCTTCAATTGCTCTGAGTCCAAAATCACTTCTAGCTACTTTTGGTATGGAAAACTAAACTCTGCTGAGGATCAGAATTTGCAGGTTGTTCTTTGTTTGCGGCMCTGCCTTCTGAACAGCTTTGCTGTGCCAGGGGAGCAGAAATGCAGAGCACYGTTAAATTGCTTCCATGCTGGAATAGGGACCAGGGYCAGGGCCCAGGAGAGGTTTGGGCTGGATTTTAGAGAAGGTTCTACCCCAGAGGGTGCTMGGCACAGCCCCCAGAGCTCCAGGAGCTCCCAGGGGTGCCAGGGTGGGATTGCTGGGGGCTGTGCTAGAAGTAAGGCCGGTATTGGGGTTGTGATAAATAAGATTGGGAGGATGTTGATGGTTGAATAGGTTCTTTAATAAATTACTCTATTTGCTAGAGGTTGTAGGAGCCTGAATGGGCCAACAATGTTTGTATATAATTTAGGATTTTGGCCTCTGATAGCATGAGGAAGGCCACTGCAATTAAGATTGGGAGGGCTATGTTGAGGTTGATTAAGAGAGGGTAGTTAGTCATGGGAGATTGTGACTGTGTTCACAGGGGTCTGAGGATGAGGGAAGAGATGAGGATCTGACTCCATGTTTCAGAGGCTTGATTTATTATTTTATTATATATATTATATTAAAACGATACTAAAAGAATAGAAGAAAGGATTTCATCAGAAGGCTTGAAAGGAATGGAAAGGAATGATAACAAAAGCTCATGACTCTCAGAGAGTCCGAGCCAGCTGACTGTGATTGGCCATTAATTAGAAACAACCACACGAGACCTATCACAGATGCACCTGTTGCATTCCACAGCAGCAGATAACCATTGGTTACATTTTGTTCCTGAGGCCTCTCAGCTTCTCAAGAGGAAAAATCCTAAGGAAAGGATTTTTCATAAAATATGTCTGTGACAGGAGATGATTTGAGTTAAGCTTGGGAGAGGATTTGAACCTCTGAGTCAAAGGACTTTGCATTTTCCGAGCTCTGCCCCGCTAGCTGCTCCTTTTCTTGCACYTGGTGTGGTGTGGCAGCCTTTTGTAATTGAGTTGTGTTCATTACTTAAGGAGAATAGTGACCAGGGACAGGGCCCAGGAGAGGTTTGGGCTGGATATTAGGAAAGGTTCTACCCCAGAGGGTGCTGGGCAGTGCCCAGGGYATGWGCACAGCCCCAGAGCTCCAGGACAGCACTGCCAGGGGGGCCAGGGTGGGATTGCTGGGGGCTGTGCAGGGCCAGGGGCTGGATCAATGATCCTGTGGGTCCCRTCCAGCTCAGGATGTGCTGGGATTCTGTGCACAGGGGATGAGGCAGCTGTGATCAGCCAGAGGAGGAAGCTCAGTCCCAAGCATTGCCAAGCTGGGTCCTTTGGGGTGCCGCCTCCATCCAGGCCAGGCCTAGCACTGCTCCACCTCTGATGTTTCTGACACATCCAGCCCTGCTGGAAGCTGCTGCTGGTGGACAAGAGGAAATTTATTTGTGGTGTTCAGCCAAAGGGTGGCAGGAGCCCTGTGAGTGCCCAGAGAGCTGCAGAGCTGCCCCAAATTCATAACCAGGAGCTCCCCTGTGCGTGATCCCTGCGCTGAGCCAGGCCTGGCTCCGACAAGGGGCTTTGTTTTTGTCAGGTAGGAAGTATGCAAAGTACACCCAGTGTTTACAAAGTACCTCAGCGCTATTTTGACTAATTTTTACTGGAGAGTTAGTGGTTGTTTCAAAGCTGGATTAGTCACTTCGACCATAATTACAATCTCTTGAAATCTGCTTCAGCATTTTGAATTGGCTTCAGGCCTAATGGTCAGAGAACGGCTCCATCTCAATCTCAAGATTAAACTTGATTAGTAGCTCCTGTAGCTTTATTTATCTTGTAGCTTTTTCCTGATTTTTAAGTGAAAGATGAGTAAAGATGGAGTGCTGTGCACAGAAACCTGTGGCACTGTGAGCTGCCTGGGCATGGAAAAATGCAAGTGAAGAACAGAGCAGTGCTCCCAGGCTGGGGRTCACAGAGATGAGCCCTCACAGACACCCAAATTCCCACTGGAATTCCCTCCACAGCATCCCATGGGATAACTGRGTGCACACCYAGMGSAACCACAACRCCTTGGAGAAGCCAGACCAAYCAGACAATCCAAGCTCCAGCAGCCCCCCACAAAAACTCCTTTTTTGCCCCGGTTCTGTGCTGGAGGTGTGCTGCAGATGGAAATGCCTTAGCCAAGAGGCAGAGCCCGGGGAGGGGAGCGTGCAGCAGCTTGTGTGTGACACTCCTTGGCACGCTGGCACTGGGCAGGCAGCGAGCTCTCTGTGTGGGAGGAAACACCAGCAGCCACCTTGGATTGCATCATCCCCTCCCTGGCTTTTTTTTTTTTCTTTTCTTTTTTTTTTTTCCCCCTCCCCTTTCTTTCTTTTTTGTCTTGCAGATGGTAAAACAAAGGCTGTAGTGAAACCCGTTTTCTCCCAGGAAGAGGTGGGAGGGAATTTTTATATGAGCAAGAAACTTTGCCTCGAGTGGAAATCTGGGGCCTGGGCTAATGAAGTACCTGTAATTCAGATTGTGCTAAATACTGCTGAAACCAGGCATGTACTAATCATGGACCGTGCCAAACTATGCATAATTACTATGCTTTCTCTGTAGCAGTAATTAATTTGCGTTAGCAACTTTGATTAATCTCTCTAATCTAGAAGTAAAGTGCTTCTCAGACATGAAAGGCTCTCCAAGTGCTCAAGGTTGTTGTTGCAGCCTCGTGGAGGGTGCTTCAATCCATTGGGGGCAGGAAGGGGACAAAGCTTAAAAAAAARCAAAGTCTAGCTGATATTTATGAACTAATGAGTAACAAAAAGAGTTCTGTTTGGCCACAGAATTCATCAGCTAAGCTACAGGCTTCTGTCCACAGTGCCTTCCTCCTGCAAGGAAAGAGAATTGTCAGTCAGAGAGCTTCTCCAAGGGCTGCTCCAGACATGAGGGGCTGAGATTCCATCGCTGCAGTGCAAACTCACCCAGAGATTCACCTTGGCCTGGTTCTAGGCAGGGTTGCTCAGCCCTGGTCCCYGCTGTCGTGGTCAGTCCCACAAGGGCTGGCTGTGCTTCCTGGGGGAAGCACATRTGCTGCCCATTTTCCAGGAGGATGAGTGCTGAGCTCGCTGCCCCAGCCTGCTGACTCCAGAGCCACCAGGAGCTCAGCCCTGGCTCCTCTGCCCTTTAAACTCTCCACTCTCACTGCCACCCTCCCTGCACCCAGAGCAACCCTGACTGCTGAAAGGGTTTGTGCCATCAAAAGGCGCTTGTGATTCACCCAGGCTCCACAAGCTCCCACATCTCCAGGAGCTGACATTTCTGAGGCAAACAGAGGTGTCCCTACAATCCCACCGCAAATCCAAGGGGGTTTTTAAGTGACTTCTAAGGTGTTCTCTTTCTCTCCCTCATTAATCTCCTCTCCCTGTTAATATTATTATTTTTTTTTCTTCTTTCCTCTGTTAGCACTGTTTCCTGGCAAGGATTGCATGTAATGCATGATAAGAGATTGAGAATGACATGAAAATCAGTTGGAAATGGGTAATCTAGAGATTACTAACAAGCTTCTTTCAGTTTGACTCAGATAACTTTTGTTAAAATCTGCTGCTAGTGCCTCAAAATCTGGGATCAATTCTGTTTGCAAGAGTCAGAAAAAAATCTTTTAAACCACACAAGTCAGTAGAAAATGTAAATGTGATTCCTACAATTTATAGGGTTTGGGTTTTTTTATAATGCTGATTCAACAAAGGAATTCATTGTGATAGTTTATTTTCTTACAGCTGTAGTTTGTGTCCAAATATTTTATAATCATAAAGCTACCCTCTTGATATCAGTCAAAATAGACAATATATTGATGTCTAAACAAGCTTTGTAGAAGACATTTTTTTTAAATCAGGCATGGGACTTTACATTTATTAGAAGGTGTTCACAAAAATAAGGGTAACATCATGCATATTCTTTGCAACTAAACCCAGTTATGGTTACAGTCTGGAAATAAATTCTTTAAATAGACATATGGCYATACAGTAGTACATATACACTCTATTTATGACATTTAGTGTACTGATAACTCCCAGCAATACATCAGAAGTCCACAACCAGCTGATGGAGGGATTGGATAAGGAGGAAGAAACTGCTTCAATTTCTCACATTATTTATGTGGCTCGACAAGAATGTCAGTGTGAATGGCCTCCCGAGTCTGGGAGGCAAGAACAAGTCAAGACRATACTTCTGCAGTACAAAACATTTACACACGAAATACACATGCATTGCAATGCATTGGGGATGGGCAAAGCCAGGAGAAACCCCTTCCCCAATGCTTTATTAACACAGTTCTACAAAGGAGTCTCAAATAGGATTATATACTTCAGTCACAGTAAGGCCACAAGATTACAATGGATAAGGACCTTGGAATCAGACATTCTGTGGGAGCAATGGAACCCTTCCTTCTTTCCAGAGCTTTCCACGTGTTCCTGCGTGGCATCTCCCCCACCAAAGTCCTCCTGCTATTGATTCGRGTTTCTGTAGGTCGGACATATTGCTTGGTACAACAGTGAGCACAGTAGAGAAGGGTGCTGGCACAGGGAGAACAAAACCTATGGGACATTCAGACTCTACACGAAGCTGGCTAATCAGAGAACAGACTGGCAAAGGATTTCCTCAGGTTCCGGATGGTCTCAGCTTTGGCCTCGTCCTCGTTCACGGACGACCTGAAGAAGGAGGACTCTGTGAAGCTGAAGGCGTTGGTCAAGGACTGAGACTTGCTGCAAGACACAAACACAACAATTCTGCATGGTCACGCTGTCCCCCAGCCTCCACCCCCCAGCACTTGGATCAGAGGAGGGGAAATTCAGAGGAAATCACAGAAATTCCCACTGGAAWTCCCTGCACAGCATCCCAAGTGGAACCACAACCCCTTGGAGAAGCCAGACCAAASAGACAATCCAAGKTCCAACAGATTTMTCCCTTGGATTTGTCCCTGAGGCTGGACAAAAATTGGCTTTCACCCATTTTTGTTATGTCCCCCACATTCTGCACCCCTGACTTGAGAGTAAGGCTTGAGGATAACAATTCCTTCAAGGAACACAATGGTGTTTTATTTTCTTTTTACAGATCTGAATTGGATGGTGCAAATTAGAGCCTTGAGGAAAATGTGGGCCTGGCTACTAAATCCAAATCACAACCCAAGAGGATTGATAAATAGTTGTGTTTTGGTGAGGCTGCAAATGGTTGTGCACAGAGAAAAATCAGGTATTTTTTACAAGAGTTTGAATCCTAAACTGTAATGTGCTCTCCCTCTGTCTAGATGTACTGAACATTAGAGCCTTAATACAGGCTTAAAAGCATTTTATATTTTTGAAAAAACACTCCAACTCAGATATATTTTTCTTTTCTATAGGCAGTGCCTGGCAATGCTACTTCACTCTTAGTTCTGTCATGTAACTCCTGTGTAAGATCACATAAGCATGAAAAACATTACAAGGAAAACAAGGAGGAAAATAGCTATAGTCTAAAACTTTAACTCATGACTTGTCAGATAAAGTTACATCTGAAAAATAGGCTMGAATTGAAATAGAAGACATTAATGAGTAATCAGCTTTTTACAAAGACATCCCTACGTGGGTAAAACGAGTTACCTGATTTCATTTTTATCTCAGTACAATAGATTTCAGTTTTGGCTCTGGTAAAACTGAAGCACTTTCCTTATTCAGATTGTCTCAGACTCCTCATGGTTTGRAGCTCCTCTCCTTCTAAACTAATAATGTACAGCAAACAGTGCTGCAGGCGTTTTAGGTTTTTCATAAATTATAGTTGTGCTAATGAGAATAGACTGATAAATGTTTGTTTGTACTCACTGAAAGAGGGAGGGTGGGAAGCAGCACTTGACTTGATTAGTAACACAATAAGTAGCCTAATTAAATATTTATTCACAGATTAATAACATGTACATACAGGTTAGGCAACAGCATGTGGGTGAATACAAAGCATACACATGCAAATAGAGTTAATCCTACAGGCAGGAGATCTGAGCCTTGCTGTGGACCTAAAACTGCTTCTGAAAGTTAGAAAGCTGCTCTTATTATGGCTTGCATCTTAAAAACTTTCATTTCTCCTTTGTTATTTTATTTTAAAGTGAGACTCTTCCATTTGCAGAAGAGAAAAATYTGAACAAAAAGCTTAGAGGAGAAAGCTGGGAAGCAGCATGTGGCAGAGCCCTCCTGTAACTGTTCTTAGCTGCTTTTCTTCAGTGTCAGAAGTTAAGTTTCAAACTATAAACTGATTTCCATCTRGCTTTAAAAAATCCACCTCTCTAGTCTCTATAATCTGAAATGATGGAGGAATCAATTTGAGGTTTATGATCAGAAAACAGAATAAAGAAATACATTGTGCCAGGGAGGCAAGGGAAATWCTGTCCTCTTTGCACAATATTGTCATCCAGCACGTCTCTGGCACTGAGCTGGGCTCAGGGAGGACCTGGGGTTGTTTCCCACTGGTGTCAGCACAGGAGTGGGTGGAACAAGGGGATCTGTGRTCCTGGGAGGAAACAAAGCCTCTGTGCAGCTCTTTGTACATCCCAGACTGYGGAGATTTGTCTGAGACTCTCCTGGCAGTGGTTGTGTCAGGGCTGCTGTGCTGGAAAACTGCAAAGCTCTGCTGGTGCTTCCCTGGGGTTTCTGTTGGCTCTGTTTGAGCTCTGAGGGGGGATTTTCCCATATTCCTTACTGGGTGTAAATCAGTAAGGAACCTTCCAGAAGTGGGACAACCACTTTTTCTTTTTTTTTTTTTTTTTTTTGAGTTTTGTGCAGCCTTTTCTGGGCAGGGCTTGAGCACAACCAAGGGCAGCAGAGAGAACCAATTTGGCAGCCACTGTCCAACATGACCCAGCCTGGACTGTGCCTCTGGAAACAAGATCTGTTGTCTCAGTGACTGCAAGGTTAAAAGTTGAAGCAGATAAGACTTCCTCTTGGAGGGCAGGCTGACAGCACACCCAGCCCGTGAGTCAGTGGCACCAAAAGGAGGAAACAAAGACCAGAAAGATGATGGGMTTTCAGACCTGGCCAGGGCAGAAATTGCACAATGGGCAGATTAAATTTTGCACGGTGCTCAGGATAGAACTAATGCTAGCAGCTTACCTTACTCCATTAACAGAGATTAAGCTTTTTGAGCTGTTTAATCTCATTTTAAATTTGGGACTAGAACTAATGCTAGCAGCTTACCTTACTCTATTACCAGGGACTAGGATTTGAACTATTTAACCTCATTTTAAACTTGGGACTAGAACTAATGCTAGCAGCTTGCTTTACTCCATTACCAGGGACTAAAAACTTGATTTAAACTTGGGACTAGAACGAATGCTAGCAGCTTACTTTACTCCATTACCAAAGACTGTTTTTTGAGCTATTTAGCCTTGTTTTAAACTTGGGACTAGAACTAGCACCAGCAGCTTTACTCCATTACCAGGGATTAAGTTTTTGAACTCTTTAGCCTTGTTTTAAACTTGGGACTAGAACTAATGCTAGCAGGTACCTTACTCCATTACCAAAGATTAAGCTATTTGAYCTATTTAGCTTCACTTTAAACCTGSGACTAGAACTAATGCTAGTGGCRTARTTTACTCTATGACCAGGGTCTAAGCTTTTTAAACTATTTAACCTTGTTTTAAACTTGGGACTAGAACTAACACTAAAGGCTTAGTTTACTCCATTACCAGGGACTAAAACCTCCTTTTAAATTGGGACTAGAACTAATGCCTACCTTACTTTACTCCATTACCAGGACTAAAAACCTCCTTTTAAATGTGGGACTAGAACTAATGCTACCTTACTTTACTCCATTACCAGGGACTAAAAACCTCTTTTAAAATTTGAAAATAAACTAATGCTACCTTACTTTACTCCATTACCAGGGACTAAAACCTCCTTTTAAACTTGGGACTAGAACAAACGCTAGTGTCTTACTTGACTCCATTACCAGAGATTAYGCTTTTMGAGCTATTTAWCCTCCTTTTAAACTTGGGAACCACACGTTCATTTTCCCCCTGGCTGTCAGAGCATCCCCCCAACCCCAGTTAGACAGAATCTATGCCACGAGGAGAGAAGAAGACCGGATAAAGCGACTCTTACTTAAGCTGCGGATGCGACTGAGGCTTCTGCTGTGGCGCAGGCTGTGGCTCTGGCTGGGGCTGTGGCTGTGGCTCTGCTTCCTTTGATAACCTGGAGCTGGGAGGACCTTGGGCCTGGGGCCGAGGCTGCTGGGTGGTGGGTCCGGGCGGGCGCTGGGGCTGCGAGGCTGCGGGCTTCGCTGCCTGCCCCGCGGGGAACACGCGCTGGGGCTGCAATGGCTCCTGGCTTTGGGATTGCATTCCTTGGGGTTGCACTGGGCCCCCTAGGTTCAGTACAAGAAAAACTTCATAATGTTATAGTTGCAAAGAGGCCTTATTTAGAACTTCAACACTTTAAAATCATCCTCTCCAACGTGATTAACTCTACTTTCGAGGCAAAAGTCTACTCGCGTGTGCTCGCGTGGAGGCAAGAGCACTGCTCGCGCTCATGAGGYACTTGCTGGGAGCCCCCCATGAATCAGCCTTAAAACTGCTAAATAGCACCCCATTTATCCCAGGTACTGACTTCAAACCAAATCAATGGAGGTACACCCAGAACAGTTTTGGCCCAAGTCAAGGAGAGGCTGTGKGGTAACTGAACACGGTAGTAATATCTAATTCAGCAAGACATTCACTATTTTCTGTGTAGTTATTGCAGATATTTTCTTCCTCCAAAGTCTTAAAATCATTTCTGTAATATTCCTCTTAGATTCACTCTTACAGCAGTAAAACACTATAATTTTCTGGCTGGTTGAAAGTATTTTCATAACTTACCTAACCCCTTAGTGAGATATGTCAAGAACATAAGAAACACAAGAAAGTCACTACAAATTCTTTACCAGGAAGGCACTTCACTGGCAAACTACTGCATGAAGTGGGAAACCACAACATGCAGGAGAGACTCAGGCTGTGCAACCCARGGCTGGAAGATGCTACAGTTTCATCCAGTGGGGTTTTTTCTGCTTTCTGGCTGAAATAATGCTGTGCCAGACATCAGGGCTTGCTGCTTTTATCTCAGCTCCCAGGTCTGACTGGGGCTTTCTGGACTATGGTTGTTGTAACTGAATTTTAACCCTCACATTTGAAAATGCACTCAGGACATCTGACTTGAGGGGAGAAAGGATGGGATGACATTCTGAGTATTTGTTTGTACAGTGCTTCACTCAGGATAAGAGCTGTTGTAAATACCACAGAACACAACTGAGCTAGATCTTCTGGGAATTTTTAGTCTTGCATAGATATTTAGTGCAAGTAAAACCCTTAATCTGCTCAAGTCTCTCAAAGCAAACCATCATATCTACATGTACCGCTGCAATACATTATTTTTTTGTTGTTGTTGTTTTTAAATTGCTTTTACAGTTAACTTTCCCCTTACTACATGAATTCCAGTGTGTGTGTGTGAGGACAGCACGTGCTGATGCCTCAGTGAGTTTTAACACAATTGTAGCAGTGTGTTGTGGTGTAGAAAGATAAATAGCACGTACTGAATGTTAAGGAATGTGCCTTCATTGTTTATTAATTTGAACCACTTTTGTAGGAAATATTTGAAGGTGATAACATGGTCTTGCAACATCTTAATAAGGAGCCTTTCTTATTAGTCTCCTTTCACTCAATATTGAAAACCAGAAAGGTTTCTTTCCCCCACTTGTACGTACAGGCTTGAATGCCAGAAACTTTACACTGAAGACAGATATAACTTTCTTTTATTGCACATTAAGCTGTACAAGAGATTTCACATAAAAGATATACTGCTGTCACATTTCCAGCGTTTGCTCACTTTCTTGCAGCTGGGTTGTACAAAAGGCAACAATCATGAAAGAAACTTTTACCAAAAATAACTCAACAGAACTGAACATTAAGCCTACACTGTAAAACATCTGTTCCCTGTTACCCACAATATTGCACCTAAGCATGCTGACATGCAGAGAGACATCTTGGCTTGTTTCTTGGCTGTGGGATGTAGGAATTGTGTGTGCCCCTGCGAATCCTTCCCAGGGAACAGGCTGGAATCCTGTCTGAGACACCCAGGTCTTCCACACACACACACACACCACACAAATGTCCTGTGAAAAGCACTTGTGAATACTGGCACTACTCCATGCAAAAAATACCAACTGCTTGCAAGGAAAATCGGTCATCAGATTCAGTTCTCCACCCCAGGGCAGTATGGTTTGTTCTCTTTTAGGGTATCTGGAGGAAAGGATTTGTGAACCTGATTTCTGGGTGGGATTTCCTTGACATAGAACAAAATAGCCAATGCCATCGTTGGAACGATCACTGACCCAGACAAATGCTGATCACTAAAGCAAAATATTCATGTAATTTACTGATAGGTAGTAAACAGTAGCACTTACCACAAACATTTAAATAGCTAATAATGCATACCTTAATTCTCATCTCACCAGCCAGCTCGTACAAATAAAAGAAACACTAAGAATGATGAGACTCACTGATAACTTTTTCCAGTGTTTGTAGGGAAAACAGACGTAGAACATCAGGCTGTTTTCCCTTTAAACATAATTGTTTGCACTAAACTAATGGCCACTACTCATCTTTGTACATATTCAAGATGAAAATTATAGTTTTGTGGCTCGCTTGCAACTCAGCTTTCTGGTATGCCAGCAGCGTGCAGCTTGTGATTCTAGGCTAGATTTCTCCCAACAGATTAACTGCCTGCCTGTGGAGCTCTCATAGCACTGCTTATGTAAAAATCACAAAGAATTTACCTACAGAAAATCTAGCAGTTGTCAGGCACCTCAAGTCCTTTTGCATGTTTGATGTCAAGCAGTTCTTAGAAACCCTATTTATGTGGATAACGTCGGGACTGGATTTTCTTTACAGCTCTCTGGAAACTTGCAGGMGTAAAATAGGAGACCTGAGTTGGTAAAGAAAACCACTGCCTTTTTTTGCCTTGCATTTTCTAACCCAGGATCCTCAGCTGGTTAAAGGTACCTTGGTCTGCCATCCCCTCACTTCTCAGTATTTGCAATGAAATGAGCTCTTACAGGAAGTTTAACAGTCCTTGAGGTACTTCTCACCAAATAACCTGGGATTTAAATCTTAGGTAAGTATAAGATTTTTTGAAAGTATTTGCATTAGTTTTCATTAAAAATCTCCATAGATTACTAATTCAGAATGACAACAAAAGGTACTACTTAATTGAAACAGGATACATTAAATACTCACACTTTCACTGAGATATTGCACATAGGTGGCCCATTTACATAGCTTTGTAGTTAATAATTTAATGCAGAATTACTAAAAATATGAATACCAGTATGTAAAATAGAAGATATTTTAAATATTCCTTGGGAAGAACTGTATTTTATGGAGTCACCAAAATAGCAGACTTCCACTCGCATAGAAGTAAAACTCAAAGGTTAATAAACTTTATAAAATTATAAATAAAAAGCCTCACTAGCAAATCCTAATCTAGACTTTAAAAATATATCTGGATCACCTACCTATTGGTCATGCACACGCACAGAAAAATAAAGGCTATGAGTACAGTGTGCACACACTCACAGAGTAAGCAAAGGGACGGGGGGCTTGCACCTCGGGGGGATTGTACTGAACAATACCAAATACTCCAAAAATACTGTCTAACCATCCAGGGTGTACATGGCACTGGGCTCTAGAGAGGCACATTCTTTGTACACTGTTGACAGCAGCCCTGCAATCACGAGTTTACAGAGGAAGGTTGGAAAGCATTACACGCACAGACAGGAACAAGGAAACAACCAGACGGGAGAGTTGACACTGCATAGAAAAAACACAGTCCAGGTCAGCACTGAAACAATGGCAAACTGAACAAAACTGGGATGCTTGCATTCAGATTGTTTGTTTCTCTGATTTCAATTGGGTTTTGTTTTGTTTTTCACTTTTCATTTTTGCTTTAACCCTCGCTTTTGGTCTCAGTTATCTAAGTAGCCTGGACTTGTTTTGGTCCTACTGCAACGCCATTACAGTCGAGAATGTACTGTAAACAACCTTGAGGTGGTGGTCGCTGAGGTGGGACTTTGTTTGGCTCTGGCTCCTTTAGTGATCCACTCTGGAAAATACATTTGAAAACAGAAGAGAAAAAAAAAATAAAATTAGAGTAGCTCGGTTCCAATTTRCCACTAATTTGTGTTTATTTTCATTAGAAAACTCTTTATTGGTGGGGCTGAACTTGTACTTTAAATTTATTCCAGATACCATTTTTTAATTTAGCTGCTGCCTGACATGATATATGAATCCTGGGCTGGTCCAAGGCTGAGCTCTTATAAAAACTGTTTTCCCTTTGCAGCATGTGATCAGGATGCAGGGAGTGCCTTCCCAACCTTACCTCCATCTGGGGAAGGACTTTATCCTCAGTTCCCAGCACCAGCAACCATTTTTTTTGTATTTCAATGCATCTGCTCTCTCTCCTTTTTTTTTATTTTTTTAGGACAGACTGACTAGGAAATGGATTTCAACAGATACCTTTGTGTAATTTAGGAAATAATTGATTGTTAATTATGTTCACTTGTATCCAGAACTACGTTTGCACAGCAGGAGTTTTGCCAGTGATAGTTTCACTTTGATTTGCTGGCTGTAAGTGGGGAGGGAGGTGGGCTGCTCCAGCTTCACTGTTTTGCTAAGCAAAATGAAAGAAGAAAGCAAAAACCACAGACAAATAATAAAAATAATTGAAATGACTTCATGCTTCTCCATCTGACATGTTATTAGAAACACATGTGATACTTCACTTTTCCAAACAGGAGGTTGATTTGGCAGCATCCTTTTCACATGGATACTTGTGAAAGGAAAAGATGGGCCTGAACCAAAACCTTGGAGCAGAACACCCTCTGGGAACAGGAGTATTTGAATCCAAACTTTGTCTTAGGCCCATCTCTAACATTTTGAAACGTGAAAGATGTTAAATCATTGTAGATAATAGCTTGGGATTTTTTTTTTTTTAAGGATCCAGAAATCAAATTGCCATCTGTCAAGAGGAAAAAAATGCAGAATTTATTAAAGAGCAAATGCAAAATCAATTAAACGTGTTTCTTGCAGAGCTTACTGGTTTTTTTTTCTGATAGATTTGTATTTGATCCCGCTCCTAGTACTTTATTTACAGAATAAATCTTGCTCCTGGTGCTCTGAATTCCTGCCCAGCAATGCAGCTGTTGAGTTCTAAATGGCACAAGAGCCCTCCAGTGCATGCAGCTGCTGCAAGCTGCATAAATAAAAGGACACAGGGCAGCTCAAAACTCTCATTATTCAGCATTACCAACCTGCAGGAGCCCAAATGAGGAGCAAAAATGATCCTCACAAACTGTGCCCCTTGGTTTACCTGYCCCAGTTACACAGTGCCTGCTGAGCATCACTAAAGAAGTGAGGATATGTAAAAAAATAAGAAAATTTTGTAAGGAAAGATAAAYCCACCAGAAAACGRCCCAGTGCTTTAGTGTGGGTTGGAGTCCTCTCTTAGCATCACTGAAGGGGTGAGGATATGTAGAAAATGAGAAACTTTTGTYAGGAAAGATAAAGCCACCAGAAAACGCCCCAGTGCTTTAGTGTGGGTTGGAGTCCTCTCTTAGCATCACTGAAGGGGTGAGGATATGTAGAAAATGAGAAACTTTTGTGAGGAAAGATAAAGCCACCAGAAAAGGTCCCAGTGCTTTAGTGTTTCCCCCTTGCTGTGATGTTCAGGGGCTGCTGCAGGAGCTGCTGGGCTGTCCCGGGCAGAGTGTTGGGGGTAGCACTCCCTGCAGCCTCTGCCTGGGCACCAGCCCGGGGGGAAGCTGAAAGCAGCCCTGGGGGAGCAGCTCCTGCCTGTGCCAGGGCTGGGATGCTCCTGGCACCCCTCACRCTGCTGCTGGAGCACTGGGATGTGCACAGAGCTCTGCGAGGGAAACCACCAGCAGRGAGCTGCAGGAACGCCCAGAGTTCCTTTTTGGAGTCCCAACGAGCCCACGTGAGTTTGTTAGAAAGCACACACCAGGTTTAATAATTGTGATTGGCATGATTAGCACCTGATGGGCTCCCTACCCTTCCCAAGGGCCACAGCCCAGCCCGGGGCTCTGCAGWGGCACAGGGTGCCCAGGGAGGATATGGGTGTTATTCTTTTTTCACTAAAACTAAAGGCTGTGCAGGTAAAACTGCTGTTTGATTCAGAAACACGGGCTGGCAGCTGAAATCACATGCACTGTAATGCTGGAGCAGCACTGCAGGGCCCCTGTCTGCCCCGTGCCCTGAGGCTGGAGCAACTCTGCCATTTGTTCTGGCTCTGAAACGTCTCAGGTTCTATCACACACGGCACCAGCAGCCCTTACGCAATCTGCATATCTCTCATCTCGCAAAGAAATGATTTTATCCAAACCAAGCTTTCAATAAACATTGTAGGAGCTCCCTAATCCTTCCCTCAGCTCTCCTCTGCAGTGCATTCTCTGCTGAAGGTGTAGTTCCCCCTCCCCAGTCCCTGACTGCAGCTGTCCTGATTTTACCACCCACACATCCTTTTTTTTTTATTATTTTTTTTTTTCACCAGCTATCACCTGGTGCTTCCAGGAACCTCACCCACACTCCAGGCCAATCACATGGGTATATTACTTTGGCTAATTAGCCAACCCACCCAGGCTGACCCAAAAAGTCTAATTAGCATTACATTCCTAATTGAGAAATCTTACTCATGGTTTTTCAATGGTCTGTAGTAATCCAGCCCTTTCCAAGAGCCTTCCTTTCAGACAGTCAGAACCTTGATACTTGATATTAAAGGCAGGCTTTGAACCAGCCCTGTTTGCTGCCCTGAGCCAAGGCCTTTAATAAAATCCAGGCTSCTTCTGGAACACCAGCTGCTGGCAGATGAGCTGCAGACTGTTCTCCTCACCTCTGCAAGGTGCTGCCAGAGCAGCTGTGGGAGCTCCTCTCRGAGCAGAGGTGCTGGACCAGACCTGTCCTGCTCATGGATTCACCCCTCTTGCTGATTTTCTGTTTTCTTTTGCTGCCCAACCTCCACATTCACCCCCCCCTCACCACCAACTTCTTGCAGCACAAACATGTTTTGGAATAAAACTGCTCTGCCCAGGCAGGCTGCTTCGAGCACTGCAGGGAGCAAGGGTTAAATGCAGGGTTTGGGGTTCAACAATTGCAGGAATCTAGGGTTAAATGCAGGATTTGGTTCAAAAAATAGCAGGAATCAAGGGTTTAAATCAGGATTTGGGGTCAAAAATTGCAGGGAGCAAGGTGTTAAATGGCAGGATTTGGGGTTCAAAAATTGCGCGGGGAGCAAGGGTTAAATGCAGGATTTTGGGTTCAAAAATTGTGGGGAGCAAGGGTTAAATGCAGGATTTGGGGTTCAAAATTGGGGGAGCACAGGGTTAAATGCAGGATTTGGGGTTCAAAAATGCAGGGAAACAGGGGTTAAATGCAGGATTTGGGTTCAAAAATTGCAGGCATCAAGGGGTTAAATGCAGGATTTTGTCGTCAAAATTGCAGGAATCAAGGGTTAAATGCAGGATTTTGTCGTGGAAAATGGCCTTGCACAGGTCCTCATTTGGATACTCAGGGCTAAAGAGCAGAATCTGGGGTCAGGACTGTGCCGGATGTTGGGCAGAATCAGTGATACAGGAGTGTGTTTGGGACAGTTTAAGGCAGAATCGGGTTGTTTTGGATGGTTTAGGAACTAAAGAGCAGAATCAGTGGTACAGGAGTGTGTTTTGGAATGGTTTGGGGGCAGAATCAGTGGTACAGGAGTGATGTTGGAATGGTTTGGGGCAGAATCAGTGATACAGGAGTATCTTTGGGATGGTTTAGGCAGAATCAGTGGTACAGGAGTGTCTTTGGGACAGTTTAAGGCAGAATCGGATGTGTTTGGATGGTTTAGGATAAAGAGCAGAATCAGTGATACAGGAGTGTGTTTTGGGATGGTTTGGAGGCAAGAATCAGTGATACAGGAGTGTCTTTGGAAATGGTTTGGGGCAGAATCAGTGATACAGGACTGTCTTTGGGATGGTTTAGGGCAGAAATCAGTGGTGCAGGAGTGTCTTTGGGAATGGTTTAGGGGCAGATCAGTGGTGCAGGAATGTCTTTTGGGATGGTTTTTGGATTAACCTGAGTGAGGTGTGATGGCTGATGGCAGGTGGAGCCCCTTTGGTTTCCATTTTGTGGAACACAATTTCCACATCCCACCCAAATTCCCAAGGAGAAGGGGTTGCTGCAGTTGACAGGAACATTCTGTGGGGCTGCCTAAAGGGGCTCTCCTGCTCACAGGGGTTTGCTGTTTATATAACTGCCCCCCAAAAACAAAYAGCTTCACTTGGGGAAGCCTCCAAGCCACATGAATGCTGCAAATCCACTCCAGGGATTTCTCAGCTCTGGGTAGAGCAAYTGAGGATTTGGCTGCATAATGACCTTTAGGAACATTGGCTAATTAWGCCAGAGCACAAAGCCCACTAATTATCTAGAATGTAAATGTCTCTAGATGTCCCTGTGGCACTTCCTTCCTTTCCACACTTACCTGAAACTGTCTCCTTAGAGTTTTAGAGATAGAACTGGTAYAAAAAGCTGTTTATTCTTCAAATAAGTTGCATTAGGGTTTGATCAAGGCATTACTTCTCTTTCTACCTTTATATAAATGCAGATTGGATTCACAGACACTTGAATTTTGAACAGTCTGAAGAATGTTGAAATGGGTGGGAGCAAAAGCAGCAACTTGGCAGGGAAATAGCCCTTGGGCAAAAGAGATSCTAAACAGAGTCCCAGCAAAAATTGATTTTGATTTGGCTGAGGTTGAAGACTTTGTGAACTGTACTTGGAGCACGTAGAGTTGTTTTTGGGTCTCGTTTGGTTTTCTTTGCAATGCAAGGACAGGAGCTTTTCATAGGTATTTCAGTATTTGTGGGGAAAGCCGTGTTTTTCAGGTCAAGAAGGAGAGAGGGATCAATTGAGAGTTGCCAGAATATGAGCTGAGTTAGAGCTCATAAAGGAACAGGAATAAATAGTAAAACATTTAAGTAAAAAGAGAAGTAAAAAAAATGTGATTGCTGAGGAGAGAGGTCATTGAGAGAGTTTAAGTGGAGGGGAAATAGTAAATGAGTGTTTGAAGTGTTAGAGATGATGATAAACACAGGAGGAAGGGCAAGATGGCAGGTGGGATAAAAGCTAAAAATGAGAGGCAGGTAAAAATGAAACATTCTTCATGTCAGAAATGAAAACCAGCTGACTCATGGAATACAGAATTCCAAACCAGGTTTTGAAAAATTGGGAATGGCCAAGTTACACTGGAGAAGGTAAAGCACTAATACTGCATTGAGGGTAAGGAATACTGCTGAGGAAAGAAACAGTTATTGGACAAAAACTACTGGGAAGGACATTAGTGGGATGCAGAACTCGAATAGATTATTAATTAATTAAGTTGCCACAAAAAAAGTAGGTGTGTGCTACTAAAACCTGTAGATGATGCAGGGCTGGAAGACTGTGGGGCCAAAATATCCTAAAGAAAGAATGAAATTGATCAGTGGAGCTAAAAAAAATTCATAATAAATTTTAATAATAAATATAATTACTAAAATATATAGAATGTATATTATTTATATTATAATTGATATTATATTTATATTATATTATATTAATATTATTTATATTAATATTATATTATATTATAATTATATTATACTATATTTTATTAATAGTATGTTTATATATTATATTATTTATATTATATAATAGATGAAATAATAATATAATTATGTTAATACTATAATTATTACTATAACTATATTATTATAAAAATATAAAATATAATTTTAATTATAATTTCTTCTATAATAAGAAATYAATCTGTCACAAAGGCAGAGCTCACTCACTAACTGAAATCTAATGGGAACAATTTGTGCAGTGAAAACCCCAGAARCTCCTCACAACTCAGTGCAGCCTTTGGAAGAACCCATCTACTTAGTTTAGTAAAATAAAGGGTTTTTATGAACAGAAACTGGGGCATTTTCAAGCCAAAGGCCAAACCAAGATGAAATGAGTGTAAACTGAATAAACCTGGGCTGCAAATAAGCACATGCTGTGTCATTTAGCAAAGCAGAGAAATCCTGAAGGGGAGCATCCAAAACCASAGAATTTCCCAGTGATTTGCAGCCTCCTGCTTTATCCCTCCAGCCTGCAGTGAGTGGGGCTGGGGCTCCCTGGCTCAGCCCTTGCCCTGCTGCAGGAGGCTCTGCCCAGGCGATGCAGCTGCCCCACTGTGTGCCCCTGAACAGGGCTGGAAACGTTGGGTTGTGCTTTTTTCTACCCAGAGATGGGGTAACTGAGAGGTGTTTTAAAAACTTTCATTCTATTTTCAGTCTCATGAGACAATACAGATGTTATAATTCACACTATCAWAATTAGAAGCTGAATATTTCTTGATTACAAAACACAATAAGTGTTTCTTGGTTTGTTAGCTTTTTGCTACACTATGCTCTAGATACTTTAAAGCTAATAATCTAAAATTACTCCTTGTAGGTCCAACTACAATACATCTTTCACAGTTCCATTTCTCTAAAATATCTAGTCTTATTTACAAAACCATCCTTTAAAACTTTTTTTTCTAACTGTATTTCTCTTTCAACAAATCTGTCTTATTCTAGAGCATTTCTAAGTCAACATTTCTTATCTCAAAGTTTACATATAAATACATACTATGTGAGCCTTCTGTCAGGCCCTGAAAACTCTCTACAAATCCATTTCCCACAATAAAGATTTTGCTGTTTGCTGGTTTTTATATTCCCTGTGGACTGAGAGAAACAGCTACAATGGAGAGATGAGATTTTAAAAATCCACCTTCCTGTTGCCTGTGCAAGAGGGGCAGCAAGAGGAGAGTTCTCTCCTGCTTTTTACACAATTTTGGAGCGCTCTGTCCAGCCTTGCCCTTCTGCACTGAGGAAATCTGTGTGCAAAACACACTCAGCAAAAATGGGGCCAGCCTGGGGTTGCTTTGTGCTGAAGTTGTGATAAAGAATTCAAAAACTTCAAGCAGCTTTTGCTGTTGCCCAACCAAYTTTCCAAAGAAGCTCTGCAAAACCTGTCAGGGTCTTCCCCTGGGTGGGTAGGAAATGGCTGCTCAGAGCAGAAAACAAGCTCAACAGTGAGAATTTTACTTGGAATAGTATTTAAAAAATACACTGAAAAGGGCTTAAAAAATTAATTAAAGAGTATTCTAACTTGGATTTTACAGACTGTTTCCCATCGCTAGATAACGAATTACTTCCCTTCAATAGCTTCCTTCTTGAATCGGTCTTAAAAATCATAAAATCATAGAATGCTTTAGGTTGGAAGGGACTTTCAAGATTTTTTTTTCAAAATAATATCTTTTTTCTCCAACTGGGCAGGTGGCTCAGGGCAGGTGAGCACCCAGCAGGAGCTCAGCGCTGTTCTCATGGACACTCCAGCGTTTTCCATGAGATACTGGAACAGCTCAGTTCCCACTGTCCCTTCCAGCCCTATTTTCTGCTATTCTGCTGCACAAAAAATAACCCCATCTCTCAGTTTGATGAGGTTTCTAAAGAAACTTCTCAGGGAAAATGCATTTCTGAAGTGCCATCAACTATGGAAGCTTTCTGCTTCCTTCCAGACCCAGGCAATAATTGCTATGGACAAGGACGCTTTTTGAATTTCATCTTCAGCTCTTTTACTGCTCAAAGAAATCAGATTTCCACTTGTGCTTTTGGGGCAGGGGACACTGAAACCACGCAGTGGCACAGCAGCTTTTAGGCAGCTCTTTCCAGGAGAAGACAAAAACAGGGAGGGAATTTGGGATGGCAGCGAGCTCCCCCGTGTGCTGACACTGGGTGTGAGTGGAGCTTGGAGCAGGGGAACAGCTCCAAAACATGGAAAAGCAGGGAAGAGGGTCCAGGAGATGCAGGAGAACACCCTGGGACTGGCAAGGAGGATTTCTCTCACCTTTTCCAGCCTGCAGAGGAACCTCCCCATTCTCAGTGGGTCAGGTGGGGCTGAAAGTGCCAAAATCCTGTGCTGAGGGCTGGAATTGTAGGGAAGATTTGACCCTTAAGCCCAGAGATTTTGGGTGATGCTGTGCTGTGTCTGCTCCTCCAGTTTTAACAAAAAGAAGGTTATTTTTATGGCTGRTTTGAAATATGGGATGGCAAGAGATCCTTGCATGAACAGGAGGAGCTTAAAGGCRGCAGAAGTTCACCTTGCAGAGATCCATCGCTACTGGATCCACTCAGAGCTGAAGTTTATCCTTGGAAATTAGAGAGGCTGGAAAAAAGATGCTGGAGCAGCCTCAAGCCCAGTCTGAGAARCCKRATTTTGTGTTTTWAGGGTCACAGTGGAGTGGGAGGGGMCACTGAAACAGGCACTGGGAGAGACAGCCGAGCTGTCCCTAAATAAAGTGAATTTCAGGGCTCTGGTGAGAACCAAACCCAACAACCATCCACAGCTCCTCTTCTTGCTCCTCATGGTGCTGCTGCTGCCCTCAAACACCCACAGGAGCTCTGGGGCTGCTCTGAGCTCTGAAAAGTCTCTGCTAGAAGCTGAAAGACTCTGGAGGGGGATTTTTGAAGCCGCTGAACACAAGTTTGCTCTGCTGGCAGCTCCACAAGTCCATCCCCACATTCCAGAGCTGGAAGTGTGTCTCTGTGTGAGGGCTGCTTATTTTTATTTTTTTCTATGGAAAAATCAAGAAAAGTTGAAAATGAGCTGTTCTGGCTTTGGATTCTTCCATAATTTCTCTTGGTGCTTCTCCTTGTTTAAAGATTTTGACACACATGGTCTTTATTGAAAATAAACCATGGCAGGGATTTCTGGGGAGAGGGGCAGAATTCCTGCAAGTCAAACATGGAGAAAAGCCAACCCCCTCTGCTTAACTGGGTATGATTTAAAGGTCAGAGAAATCAAACAGAACAGTCAAGTGGAGACAGGGAATGATAACAAAAAAAAAAAAGTAGAGAGGAAACACCCAGCACGTTGGGGAAAGGAAGGGAGACCAAGGAAAAACCTCCAAAAAACAGAATTTCTGTTAGATTCAGCTTAAATAAACAATCGGAGAGTAAAAATAGATGGAAAATYATATAAAATAATAATAAAAAACCCAACAAAGGATGTTATCTATGACAGCAATGACAGCACTGTGACAGAGCAGAGGGGTCCAGCCTGGGCTGCCCTGTTTGTGTCTGGGGCAGCTTTTCCCTGCCCTGTGGCCATGGSCTCACTGCTGCCCTGGCTCTCTGCTGGAAAAGGATGGGCTTTGCTCTAGAATGGAATGAGGAGAATTCCTGCAGTTTCCAAAATAACACCTGTGGGACCAAAAAGCTGCTTCTCACAGAGGTTTACCAYGAACAGACAGGCCCCTCCATCGTGGTGGGCTCAGGGTTATTTTCAATCCCAAATATTTTKTTTCTTCTTGAGGGGAGGGACCATGGAGTGCCAGAATTCCCAACACCACTGGGAGATGATCAGGAGATCATCTGGCAGGAGGCAATAAAAAGTCAGGAAAAGCATCACTTTTTTGTGTGAATGAAGACAAAAAGAGATTATTCATGTTGTTATGTTTAAGAGAAATATGGGGAAGTATCAGCTGACTATAATAATTGTTTGGTTTCTCAATTTTACCAGTGCTTTGTGTCTTTCTGAAATAAAAAATTAGCACTGAGGTTGAAGCACTGGATCCTACAGGCAATTGAGATCATCCAAATCCTCCTGGCCCTGAAGCCTGGCCCTGTCAGGGGCTTTTTCCTTTGGCATTCTCTTCTAACCAGTGCTTTGTGAGCAAATTTTTGTTTTGCCAAGCTTTTGATGGCTTTTCTGCAGAAATKATTTCTTTTCCCAGGTACACTGCTGGTGATAGGAATTCAATATAGAGTACTCAGAAATTAAAAAAAAAATAAAAATCAGGGTACACCCAGAAAGCTTCATTTAATTTGGACAAATTTCTGTTGATGTCAGTGGAAATTTTGACCCAATAACCCTAAACCTTTCATATATGACTTTTAGTGTATTTTTCTATAATCTTAAGGCCATCAGATCCCCTCAGAAGGGCACCCTTGGTTATTTCTTGGCACGTTGAACCAAGYTGAGCAGGATAACCATTATCAGTGMTCRGATTAAATCACCCTCCTTTTGTGGATCCATTCACAGGMAAAATCCCAGAGTTTGTACAGATTTATCCCCAGTTATTTACCTGAGGCTCAACCCCAGCTCTGAGCAGCTCCCTTGGCTCTCACTCCATCTGCTGGTGCAGGGGCTCAGGAAGGATTTTAAACCAATTATTTTCACTTTCACCATCGGTTCCATTCCTGCTCAGTTATTTACATGTTGTGTCCTTATCAATATGAAAGCTTTTAGGGTTTATTTTCCAGAATGAACTTTGTATTGCAATACCTGCACGTGGAGTTCAAATGCTTAAAATAAATCAAACTTTGTTAATGGAATAGGGACTGTTTTAAATACATGAACATCCCTCATGCAGCAGTTCCAGCTGGGTGCTGCCTCTCTTGGGCCTCTGTCCCTCACAAGCAGAACCTGCCCTGAGCTGGGGTCTTGTTCAAAGCTGGACAAAATAACCTCAGTGTAGGGAAAAAAAAACCCTCCATCATTTTATACTTGTGATAAATAAACGTTACTGTGCCCCAAATGTGGCCTTTTAMAAGGTTGTGGTGAGCTCAGGCTCCTACTTGTTTATTTTCTGCTGCTTTCCTTAATTCCCTGTGTTTATATTGGGATCTAAAAGAGTAACAGCTGTTCTTTTATTTTCACTAATATAAAAACGAAGAGTTTAAAACCCCCTTTTGATCAAAATAAGAACACAAAGATAAACATTGTGTGTGTGTATATATACACACACACACATATATATATACAGAGTTATATATGTGCACATGAAGGTAGCCAATTAAAATATATTCCATATTAAAATAATAATAAAAAAAAAGAAATGCATTAGAGTAATATGATGAAAAATTTTGGAGTATGGAGCATTTCAGCTTTGTAAAAGAGATAGAAAAATAGATTTTTAATGTGATACAGCTTATGGAATAGGACGTAATGCATTGTATAATAAATAATAGATTTATTCTATGTATTCCCCAAGTCGTTTATTGCAGAAGAGAAGCCACAAGGTGTCGCTGGGATGCAAATAACCAAAATCCTGCAGTGAGGGGGCACCACCTCCAGCAAAAACGACAGTTTTCAGAATGGCTTTTGACTGAAATAACCTTTGGAACGTGTTGCATTTCAGGCTGTGTGATTTCTGTGCCTCAGCAATATTTTTCTTTGCTCTTTGTGAGTTTTGATGGCAATGGTTTAGATTCTCTACCAATATGTTTAGGAAGGCATCCACAAAAACTCTGTAAGTATTTTAATAAGAACTGTAATTTATCTTACCAAGGATGATAAGATAAATTACAATTTATCTTACCTATGATAATACCTACCTCACTTAACAATTTATCTTACCTATGATTTAAAAGGGCTTTTATGGACAGTGGACTAATGCTGAATTCTCCATTTCCAAATAGCTCCACAGGGGGATCCTTCCCAATTAAATGTGGTCCCTTCAGCTAAGATCAAACCAAATCACTGCATTTTCTGGTCATCATKAAAACTTCAGTGACTGGAAGCAAATTGCTGCTCATCATAAAAAATTCCACTAAATCCAAGAGATGGAAGTGAAAGAACTGTGGCTGATCCTATGGAAATCCAGGAACGGGGAGTTTGCTGATGGATTGATTTTCTCTCTGGAATTCACACTTTTGTTATTTACACTATGTCCACATGCGGTTCAGTTTTCTGTCTGCCCATGGAGCAACAAAACTGGATAAACCCCAGCATGGAAAGGGTCAGGGAATGGAGAATACACAGATTATAATTGGTTTATTAGCACGGTGCCYCTCCTTTCTTTGACAGCACACAGAACCAGGATGTGGCTGGGGATGCTCTGCTCTCTGTGCTGTCATCAGGCCGTGGGTATTGTGCCTCTGGAGCACAAATTCCTTCCTTCTTCCCTTCCATTAAGGAAATAAATCCCTTATTCTTTCATGGGGAATGCAACAGGACTGAATGAGCATTTCCCTAACAGGATTTCCCTCAGCTTCAGCTGCTCACAAACATTTGCATTTATGGTGATTCTCATGGACAATGCCATTTTCTCTGCAGAATTTCCTCCAGCACAATTCACCCCGGGACCTGACAGGCAGCTATGAGTGGGTGTTTGACCATTTTTATTGTTTTATACACAAATGTAATGGTTAAGGAACGAGCTCTGCAAACCCAGAGCAGAGTCACTGGGTGGTTTAACCTATTTTCTTGATTTTTAGGGAAAATTTGAAAGAGGCTTCTCTAAAGATCTGTCAAAAGTAGTCAAAGAGGTTAGAAAATATGGGAAATCCACAATTTTGTGGCCTGCAAGTAGAGCAGGTTTGTTGATGGAAAACTTTTAAAATCATATTCTTAAAGTTCCATTTTCAGCATGGTGTGGGGTAAAACAAATGATCATGATTTAAATAACAGAAACAGRTTCATTTTGATGGATTTTTACCATAACAGGTAGAATTTCTGGGAGTCCAAATCTTCACCTGCCCAACTTCTCTGCCCTCTGTGCACCAGCAGAACTTGCTACAGAYTCTGGGCAAGAGTTTGCAGATAAATAACCAAATAACACAGAAAACCCATATTGAAGAAATCTCCCCATTCAGATATCTCAGGTTTAATGGGTTTAACAATSCCAGCCCTGCCCTGTGAGGTTTCCCTCTGGAATTTGCTGCCCCTGGCACTGTGACAGGAGAGCTTTGCCAGAGCACTGCAGGGCCAGCCATCCCCACCAGGACTTGGCTGCCCAGTGCCAAACAAAGGCTGATTTTCCCAATCATTGATTTGTTTCCTGATGGATGCTTAATTGGAGTGGGCCTGACCACTGTGGGCATTTAGAAATTGAGGCATGTTTTTATATACAGTCCACCCAGTCTGGACTAAAATAGAAACACTTCTGAAACCCCCAGAAAATAAAGAAATTCAGAACCTGGCACACCTGGAGRTGCATTATTGAGCACAGGCTGCTCAATTAAAAGCAGAAGCAGCAAATCTCAGCAATTACTCTTTGATATCTCCAGTATTTTGGTTTCTACACGTGCACAGGGTAGGTTTGGGATAAATTAGTGGCTTTGCATTTTGTGTCACCTGTAGAAATGGGCAGTTCTGCCCTGCAGATGAACTGGGTGTTTCTCAAGAATGGGAAATAATTTCTTACATTAGGAAAGACTGTTCCAAAGTGAAAGGGGCAGCTTTGTTTTAACAGGCTGATTTTACTCTTAGCAAAACCCAGCTACAAATTAACTGTGCATGAAGAGGTATCTGCTTTAAGTTCTACAAARGTGTTTCATGATTTTCCCCTAAAGCTGGGAAGATTAATGGGTATTTGCAAATGGAACCTTCAGCAGAAAGTCAGGTCCCCATTTCCTACCCTAAACTAGTACAACAAGGCCAATTTTAAGAGTCTGATTAACTGAGAGGAAAYCTAACAGATATTGCAAATATTCTGAAGGAATATCTCTGGTTTTCACTYCATTTTTTTGCTGAAGTGTAATCCCTAATGTAAGGATAGGCTAAGGAAAAGAAGATTAATGTGGAATAACATCTTGTTGCCATCAGCAAGGGCTGAATCCTTCAGGAATAACCTAAACTAAAAAGAACCAACCAGAATTCTGCCGTGCCAGAATATTGTCTCTGCATTCGTCCCAAACTCTGCTTTAAGAGCAGAAACCCCTTTCCATGGACATGCTGAGTGACAGCAATGCCTGAGGAATTTAGGAACCTTCTAAAGATGCTTATTCTGGACTCAGGTGGGCAGGTTTTCTTTGGGAATGATTGGGAATTTTATTTGCCTCCAACCAACAGCCAGCTCCTTTGGATGACAGCAGTAACAGTGAGCCCTGCTCTTCCCTGGCTGCTCTGAAATCCAGGACAGCCTACCCAAGACCTTACATGTTCCCCCAAAATGTGAAATATCAAATATGAATCTATTCATGTGACAGCCATGTCTGTTACTACTTTAAATTTTGATTTATGTTGCCTTGTATTGACTGGATAACTCTAAATTTGCCTCTTTGCTTCATTTTAATATCTGTTGCTCCTAAAAGGAACTATTTTGGCAAAAGGTGATTTATTTTTTCCCCTTCTTTCCCTCTCAGTGCCCTTTTTACAATGGACTTGAGTCATGTTGGATGGAAACTTCTCCATTGTATGTGGTTCTGTGGCTGAAACAATTTTGTGCTTAGTTTCAAGTGGCTGCAGCATAAATAGAAGCCACACCACTTATTTTTTCATGTGGGATGGGGTATTTTTATACCTTAAAGTATGATGAAGTATTTGAAGAACAAATTAGTCACTCTGCCCCAAGAACTGGTCTGTCTGAGGTAGGCCACAAAATTGTTCTCAAATTGTTTACCTGGTGTGGAGCCTGCTGGGAGCAAAAATAGATCCTTGATTTAGGCTTGGTATTTAGCTATTGAGGCTTGGTAATTCCTGGCTTAGAGTTTGGCTGGTTCTGGTGTTCAGCTGATGCCTGTGGAGTGAGGAGGTCCAGGGCAGCACCAAAACCCTTCCCAGGTCATGGGCAGGCTGCATTTGGTTCTATTTCACCCACAAACTCTTCTAGCTCCTCACCACCCTCATTCTCAAGAACTGATGTCTAATCTAAATATCTTAAAGCCATCCCCCTGCCCCTCAGTCCTGGTAGAAATAGGGATTTTTAGATCCTTTTTAAGTACAGACCCCCAGGTCAGCATTTGTTACTGGCTGCTATTTAATTCCACCCAATTCCTTACCCATCCAATTCCACCCAGCCAATCCACACCTCTCCCAGATTTTCTGTTCTTTTACAAAAKCACCACACTCCCCAAAGTTATTAAAAGGATCACTCCAATAAACTCCACGTTTTAAAAGTATGGAAATGGAAACACAAAGGTGGCTCCTGGGAGCCAGCTGGGCCAGGGGCAGAATTCTTCATCCACACACTTTAACTGTCAGGCCATGCAAATAAAAGAAGTGAAATGTGCATCTATTTGCAACCTTTGGCCCATGTCTTCTACTARGCTGAWCATATTTCAGGAGCTTRCTAGATTTCTGAGGTATTTTCATGAATTGTAGCACATTAAAAAAAATTATAGCACCATTAATTTCTCACAAGAACAAGAATTATTCAGTATTATTTTTGACATCCTGAGTAAAAGGGTTTTCTGTGACAGTGCTCCTTACTACTTCCATGATATTTTATCTGTGGGACTGAAAGGGAGCAGTACAGAGCCTGGTAATTACCTGAACCCACAGGCAGAAACACAGCAATACTTGCACTTCTTGATTCTATCTGGAGACAATCTCTTTGAAATAGAAAAAACTGGTAAAATGTGTTGGTAAGTTCCCAAATCCTTGAGGTTCCACAGGTGTCCGAAATCTTGAAGGAAAATTTTGTGCTTAAAATCATAGACCAAGATGCTCTACTTGAACTGAATCTTCTACTATGCTGAACAAATTTCAGGTGCTTCCTAGATTTCTAAGGCATTTTCATGAATTGTAGCACATTAAAAAAAGATTATAACCTCATTAATTTCTCACAAGAACAAGAATTATTCAGTATTATTGTTTGACATCTTCAGAGCAAGCATTTTCCATGACAGTGCTTCTCAGTATTTCCATGATGTTTTATCTGTGGGACTGAAAGGAAGCAGTACAAAGCCTGGTAATTCCCTGAACCCACAGGCAGAAACACAGCAATACTTGCACTTCTTGATTCTATCTGGAAACAATCTCTTTGAAATAGAACAAACTGYTAAAATGTGTTGGTAAGTTCCCAAATRCTTGAGGTTCCACAGGTGTCCAAAAAACCTTGTGCTTAAAATGATAGACCAAGATGCTGTATTTTAACTGAATTTAAATTTAATTTTATCCTACCTGAGGCTGCTGAGTGGCAGTGGGTCTCTGAGGAGATGGAATAGGAGTTTTGGACAACATTTGGTTCATTTTGCTTACGACTAACTCYGTGATGTGCTGCCTGTCTTCAGCCTGGTGCTCTCCAATCAGGGGCATGGCACAGTCCATCACCTGCAAAATGCAACAGGACATCAGTGCTGGGAGGGAAATGCTCCTCAGCCCTGCAGGAGGGCAGGCTGTGCATTTACAGCAGTGCTTTTAGCAGAAGTACACAAGAATTACYGGCATTATGTGTTCCATCAGAAAACAAACGAGAGAACAGCAAGTTTGCAATGCCTTCCCCTCCCCATCTCCCACCAAAGAACCTTCCAGAAAAAGCTTCACTTCACACCTGGGCACKCACCTTGGGAACAGGGAGAGGAAGCACAGGGCTGACAAGGACAGTGAGATTTCTCAGGCTGTGCAGTGATCTGCAGGAGTTTCAGCTGAGCTTTCCTCCCTTCCCTGATTTTGGGGCTCACTCCACGTCCAGGAGCTGAATTACCCCAGGGAAATGCAGAGTTAGACTTCAGCTCCCTGGCACTTTGGGGAGTTTTGCTAGGGAGATCTGGATCCTTACTGATTCATGAAAAACTGTTAAACTTTTCAAGTTTTTCATGAATAACTCTTCGTTATTATTGATAACCTTTTTTAAAAAGTAGTGTGGCTGCAAAGAATAGGGAAGGATTTCTACAGAGAAAGCAGGATGGCAGAGAGCAGATAAAAATGGGCACATTTCCATTCTAAACATGACAGGTTAATAGTGCTCTGTGGTTATTTATCACACCCATTCTGATGAATAAAACCAATACTGATTTCTGCCACTTCAGTGGGTCCCAAGCACTTGTTATTTCTCCAGAATATTTGTTATTTCTCCAGAATCTTTGTTATTTCTCCAGAATATTTGTTATTTCTCCAGTGTATCCAATTCTGCCACATCTGTGTTTGTTTCAGGGGAAATAAGAGCATAACATAATCCCAACTATTATTCACAAGGGCAGTGGGCATTCCTGCTTAGAAAAATAATAGGATTTCATTCACTTTGGAGAAGCTGCAATCCTTTRTGCACGTGCATCAGGGCATGTCCARGTCACCTGCAGTGCTGCACTCTGGTGTTTCCCACAGGTCTGGGTGGAAGAATTTTATCTGAGGGTGCACAGGGATGAGTCTGAAGAGCAGGAACACACCCACARTGTGTGGATCCCTCCTGAGGTGGAAGGGATTTAGAGGCAGCAAAACTCTTCTCAATCCCCCAACCTCCACAGAACATCTCCTTTATTAACAAAGAACAGAGTTTTGCCTTCCTTTTTTTAGGTTTTCAAGGGTTTCTAGGAATTAGACACAGAAGTTGGGTGTTTAAAGAGATGTTTGGATTTAAAAGAACATTGCACCTTGCAGTAGTTGGYAAGGATTTATTATTTACAAATAATATCAATCTTGAGCTCTTCAAACTATGGTGAGAGCTATAGKAATTCTTCCTAAGTGACAAAAGAAGATTTTGTTCCAATAATGGGATTAGCTTGAAGTCCCAAATCATTTCCATGATTCTTCTGTTTGTTCATTTACAAGATTCACTGGCATTGTGTGTTGGCAACCAAAATGTTGGCAATGCTTGTGCTGGGATTTTCAGATTTAGGAGGTCTCTGAGCTTCCTCACAGCCAAAAGGCTTGKAAATAACCCCAGAGTAAACAATGCACAATAATTGAACTCCAGAACAAATGTTTCCTTAGAAATGAATGACTGGTTTTGACTCRAGGGCCACATCAACAGCAGAGAAGAGATGTTTAATAAGTACACTGAAAGGTTCTTTAAAGTTTACCATCTCTTTTAACAACCATAAATTTAAGTGGAACTTGCCAATGTTTTCCATTAATTGAGAGAAGAGRTGATCAACCAATAAGAGTTGATATTTCTGGAGGGGTAAAATGTAACTTTGCAGGTTGAGTYGTCCTTTAATATTCATTTCTGCTCACTCACTGATATTTTAAAAATGGTATAAACACGTTCAAGATCCACTTCCTTGTACCCTGAGCTGTTTCTTGTGAGAGGAACTTGCTTGGTGCCAGGACTGTGAAGTGTTAATGATGACTGAATTTAGAATGTTTTGGTGTGAAGGGCATTGGATGTTTGCTTCTTCACTGCAAACCATCTGATTTTCAGAGCAGGAGTGATGTGTGGGCTCTAAAAATCTCTTTTAATGAGAGTTTTTTTAAAAAATATGCACCATAGGGTGTAGATGAGCCCCCCTCTTACCCAACATCAGTTAAAATTTTCACAAGCAAAAAACCCTCCCATTGTTTACCACGCACTTGCATTAAAACAATTATTGGAATGACTGTGAAATAAATTGCCTCCAATAAATCCTGCCAAAGGATTAGGCAGGATTAAGATCTGGAGGATTGGGTTTGGACTGAATTTCTGCTCTCGAGTGCTTCTACAACTGCAAGTTCACACATCAGCTTCCTTTGGGAGGTACTGCCTTGGTGTGTAGCAGAACTGGTGGGAAAAGTGAAAACCAGGAGCCTTGAGGTGTCAGATCTTCATGGCCACTCCAGCAGAGAAGTTTTTACACTCCTTGAATGAAGAATTTTCAGGCATAGTCACAAATGGAGGCAGATTCAAACAGATTTGGCATTAAAACCAGAACCATTTGTCCTTATCAGTCTCTTATCACTTGGAKAGGTTTTGACCTTGTTAAAATCTTTGGGTTTGTTGCCACAGGGGCACYAATATTGTTGGCCAAAGATGTAGAACAGAGCACCTCTGGCACTCCCTGGCAGAGCAGCTGAGATCCAGGTGGATGCTTGACATGGTGATTTTTGGTGTATTTTCTTTTCCTTTCACAGAATACAGTCAATTTTCATTCCTGGTACAAGAGTTAATGACAACTGTTTTATATTTTGATTTTATATAAATGTATCTTGAGAATATTTTSGGCAACACCAACAGCTTTTAAATCCTGTGAGTGACTACAGGAATGTCAGGCTGGCATTTCCCCCCCTCAGAAGATTTGACAAAGTTTAAACATACACAAAGCTCTCTGTTTATAAATAGTCTATTTACAGCCTGTGCTAGATTTAAAATCTCATTTAAACCCAACCGAGCCAGTTTTTAGTTCAGCATATAGTTCAGCTATTTAAAATATTGGAGTTTCCCACTAAGAGGATTTCACAGAAAAAAAAAAAGGACATCTGTAATTTATAAAATCAAATACATTCCTTTTGCAGATGCCAGTAAAAACATGGGTCACTATGAATTACAGTCCCTTAATTCATATCACTGTGAACTTGATACATTTTTGTATCAATGTACTTTCATTTCAGTGGCCAGTTCCTTGGGATGAATTTCTTTTATCACCCAGGGACTGACTGTAAATATTAGTGGGAAAGGTGAATAGCTAAAATTTGGGATACAAGACAGACTGGCAACACAAGGAAGAGAAATTCTGTAATTAGGAAGGGAAATGGGATGGGATTTCTAAAGGAGACAGAGGAATTATATCAGTAARTGCAAAGTGATCGTGGTGTTTGAGGGAGAAATTCCCACACCCAGCTCTGCTGCTCACCCCCAAGGATTGGCATGTGCTGGGCAGAGATTTGGGAAGGGCTGGGAAAAGCAGAGCTGGGGAGGTTAAAGGAAGGGCAAAGGTAAAGAACCCTGTGGATAAAGTGGGGAAAAGGCATTTCCCAGGATGCAAGAGGAACACGCTGGAGCAGCCAGGGGGCTGTCAGTCAGTCAGTCTGGCAGGACAGATGGACCTCCTGAGGGAAAAGCCCAGGAATTSCAGGAGGAAACAGGATAAGTGGTAAGTACAGGGGCAGGGGGAATGAAATCAGGGTGATTTTGAAGGTCCATGCTTGGCAGAGTGAGAACTGAGCAAAGCCATTCCCTTTGGTGGGTGAGTACAGCAACGTTCCAGAGCAGAAACGATGAGAGACTTCTGAGTTTGTCAGTGATTACAGCTGGATTTGGCTCCTTCCCTGAGCTGAGCASAGGAATTCTGTTCTGTAGACAGGAGAAGTAGCTGAGCTTCTGAAGAATTTGAGGCCAAGAGCAGAACTTTCCATACAATTGTGCACAAACACTCTTTCTTCATTCTTCTGTTGGTTTCCAGTGGAAGTTTTCTTCTTGAAATCCTTTCTAAGTCAAAAACACCACTTGGGAGCTAATTTTAACTTAGCTCAGGGCAAAATGAAGCAAGTGGGAAAGACACCTGCAGCAGCCCATTTAATCTAAAACAAAATTTGGGAGGCCACTCTGAAGGATTCTCTTACATTTGTTCTCTTTTACTGCTCTCATCACCACTCTGAGCTTTTATTTACTTTCCCAGAGTTTTGCTTTTCCAAGAATGAAACAGGAAAGATAATATTCASTGGGATCAGAAATATAAACAATTCTCTGCTCCTTCTAGTACTGAAACCTCAGAAGTGTTAATTTTAAAAGGGGAAAAGTCCATATATTTAAGAAGTTAAAAGTTTAATGGACCTTGATTTGATGTCTCGTCAGGAAGAAGAGGGGAGGCAGTTAAATTGCTGCATGCTGCAGTGATGTGTTAATAAAAATCCTGTTTCTACAGCTTGTCTGGTGCTTGGCAGCTGAGAATTCCCACTGAGGGGGAAAGAACAGACACCAAATGAAGAGATGAGGCTGTTACATGGAATCATAACTTGGTTCTCATCCTGATCAACCTGARAGCCCCTCTGCTTAGCTGAGCCAACCTTTAATTAGTTCATTCCTCCCTAGGAGGAGRTGGGAGCCAGGTCCTTGGAGTAGGACAGGAAGAACCACTGTGTTCCTCTGGGGGAGGCAGTTTTGTCCAGGGAACCACACCAGGTTTAGAAAAGGCAAAAATCTCTTACATCCCCCACCTACAAATCTGCTAAGAGCTCAGACCTCCACAGAACAACACAGGGGGTTCTGGGCTTGAATAATAATTAATAAMTTTGTCAAAAATTAATAATTCTGTCCTCTTCAGCAAAACTGGAGATGACAGTTTTCTGGAGAGCAGAAAACTGGTCTGGATATCTGAAGAAAACTTGGGTAGAATTCTCCCCTAATTCCCATTCCCTCCCAGGGTGGGTGACACTGGCTGAATGTGCCAAGTGAAAATCAGCAAGAACAAATCTGCCAACGTTATTTCACCCATTAGGGAATCTGTGTGTTCCTTGTCAGGTGAGCTGTGCAGGATTAAGGTGTCAGTGGTACCCAAATCATCTTTTTATTCCTTGTTTTTTCCTTGTTTTTTCCTTGATTTTTTCCCTTATTTTTTCCTAAATTTTTCTTCACATTTTCCTCATTTTTCCTCATTTTTTCCTCATTTTTCCCTCATTTTTCCTCATTTTTCCTCATTTTTCCCCTCATTTTTTTCCTCGTTTTTTCCTCATTTTTCCCTCATTTTTTCCTGGAGCTGCAGCCCAGGATTTCTGGACTGTCTGTCCTGCTCAGCTCTCTCGAGTGCACCATGCACGTGCCAGCTTTAATAACTTTTATTTTCCCATGCTGAAAGGACACAAAAGGAGAAAATTCTCCCTATCTTGGTGCAGACAGTTTTCCATTCCTCATTGTAGCCCAGAATTCTGTTAAAACTGCAGTGTAAGAACTGTTGATAACCTAATWTTTCCAGATGTTCTGGTGGATGTGAACTTTGCAAACAGCCCCACATTTCCATGTCTTTTATGGATTCTAAACGTCCTTGCTGATGAGCATTCCCATCTCCAGGACAATTCAGCTGATTCCAGACAACAGCAGGAATTATCACACTTCCATCCACTCTTTTTCTTTTTTTTTTTTTTAATTGCAAGGTCTATTCTGCACCCTGATTAAAATGCTCTGCAGCTCTGAGAATTCTGGGCTTTAGAAATTATGTTTGACTGTGGCATGGAAAATCAAGGGATTTGTTGAATAGCAGTCTCAGTCCATTACAGAATTTGCAGTGGTTATTTCATTTTTTTAAAGCTTTCCCTTTTTGCTTTATCAACTTTTTRTGGAGTGAGGAGATTCTGGAGATCCTTGCCCACCTCCTCAATAAAATTCTAGGAACGTGGAAGGTGCTGAAGAAATGGTGATAGGAAAGTGATGATAACTTGTTTTATGGCTACACAAAACGATATTTCTCCATAAAAAAACCTCAAAGGAAATGAAAAGCTTCAACTTTTCAAAATTACCTACAGCAGAAACTTCTGATTCATGAGGATTTAGATCTTCAGGGCAATATTTAGGCTACAAAAAAAAAAAAGTAAAGTTGTTTCCACTTCATCCRTAATCTCCCTTTCCAGGGCAAGGTATAATTTTGTTGGGGTTCCCTTGGGATGGTGCTATCTATAAACCTTCCTGGAAAAGCTGCTGAGGCTGCTCAGGAAAGAACTCATCAGAGTTGGCAAAATGTGCCATCCACATTTGGCTTTGTTTTGCACTTTGTGTACATTTCCTCCAACACCAGAAGACATTCCCATCCATAGGGTTACATTTTCCAGCAAGTTTTGCCACTAATTTGGACCTGTGGCTTTGTATCATGATTGAAACAGTGCTCAAAAATACACAGCCTTGCCTGAAACACAAATAAGCCAATGCCCAGCTATCAGAAAGSTTCTTTCCTTGCCTGTTTGTCATATGTAAAGGCAGATATTGAAAAAAAAAAAAGCAGGATTTCTTACCTCAAAAATATAATCTTTTCCATCCTTCCCATGTACYGCTTTAACAGCACAGATGTCCAAGCCACCAAATATTTCAGAACAGGTGTCAACCCAAAGCTTGTACCTGTTTCACAAAAATAAATTGCTCTGTGAGTGTCTCATCAGGCTCTTGATTTCCTAGAGGCTCACCTAATAATGTATTTAATATCACATTCAGCCTAAATTCAGAATTTTCACTACATTGGGTGGGCCTGGCTCCTGTATCAGGAAAATGAGTGAGAGGCTCCATCCCAGATTGTGGCCCAGCTGTTTCTAAAGGAGCCAGGATGGTTTTATTCCTACAGCACTGAGTAAAAGGAGAAACCCAGGCAGGAAAACCCTTCAGGTGAGGCAGAAGGACCAAAAATATGACATTATGGGGGCAGTGGAGCATGCAGACAAGGGTTATGTTCTTCATGTAGGGTTATAGACAACTACAGCACAACCCAAGMGGAATTTAAAGAATTCCAAGGAATTCTACAACTCCTAAAAAGGCAATTTCATACAGAYTTGGGCACAAAAATTCTTCAGTTTATTCTGTAATGTCATGGTAAGAGACTGAGGGTGGACTCTTTACCCATCCTACGAGCAGCAATATGATTTATTTTCATTTTTTCTCCATGAATAGAGAGATTGTCTGGCCAACAAGGGGGTGAGGAGGGATTTATTGAGAAGAAGAGTGAGGCAGTTCCTGTGATTCCTGTAGCTCTGAGAGCCCAAAGGCAAGGCCACCAAAGGCACTGGGAATGTTCAGTGACTCCAGCAGGGCTGGGCAGGGAGGAAATGYTCCTGGAATGATGCAGGCTGATGTCACCAACTGAAGGGCATGATTGGCTAAAAAACCCCATTTTGAAAGCATTCATTGATCATGAATTTTCCTCTTGGCTCACTGTTGAGTCTAAAGCAGAGCTATTTCCTCTTCCAGCCCCTCTCCTGCTCCAGCCCTGGAGCCCTGATGATGGATTTGCCACCTCATAGTATTTTCCACAGAAAAAAAAAAACCCTGCTGTAATAAACAAAGCATTTGATTTCATTGTGGGATCAAAGGAAATTCCTTGCTGGGCTGAGAGTCTGATTCAAGTATAAATATCTTCAGTAACAGCATCCTTTCCAAGTAAACTTATTAAGTCACATTCTTTATATTTTCTTCTATCAAATCTGTTCCAATGGAAAAGTTTTTCTTTTAAGCAGAATACAAAGAAATTGATTTGAAAAGATCCTGATGGTAATATCTTAGCAATGAAAATAATTTTTTTTCCTGTGAGAAACATGGGTTTTGTCCAATATAAGAGGGTTTTTTGGATGCCTGACAYTTTCAACATCTGTAGATGCACTGGCTGACTGGACTTTTTGCATGCACMTGCTTATAAATAATTTTATTTCTTTTTTGGCTGTAAAARATTGTGTATCTTAGAAAGTCATGGGGACAACAAAACTTGTCTTGAACAGTAAATATCTGGASTTGAAGTGGAAACAAAACCGAGGACATTTTCTCTAAAACACTGGGACATCAATCAGATTTATGAAAGTATATTTAATAGCCCATCTTCTGCCAACAAACACAGAGCTGGAAAAATCCATTTGGAAAGAGAGGTTTTGGATGGAGCAGCCTGGGGTGTTTGAAACCCAAGGCTTGCACAGTAGGTTTGACAAAAGGTCATGGGCCCTCTTRTCCCAGAGCCAGTGGGAGCAGCAGCAATAAAGGAGAAAGATAAAGGATAAGGATTGAATCCAGGGCAAATCCAGGTTGCCAGGGGAGGTGGCACAGCTGGCAAGCCTGCTCTGGGCAGCAAGGAGCTCGTGGAAGCAGGTGAATGAGGAATTGTGACCCCTCTCCCTGTCCTTCTGCCACTCTCAGTTCTTTCTTTCTGTGAATTTCCCCCTGAGGTTTGTGTCCAGCCAGCAATGCCACCAGGCAGTGCTTCAAGGCACATCCCTGCCCATCCATGGGTGTACTAAAACCAAAATTAAAGGTTGCTCCAGGGGGCAATACCAGGTGTGCCAGGGGAGGTGGGCACAGCTCTCTGGGCAGCAGGAGCTCTGGAACAGGGGGAAATGAGGAATTGTGACCCTGAAATGTGCTGCTCCTCTGCTGCTCCCTGTCCTTCCTGCCACTCTCTTCTTTTTTCTCTGAATTTCTCCCTGAGGTTTGTGTCCAGCCAACAATGCCCACCAGGGCAGTTTCCAAGGCACTTTCCTCTCATCCATGGGTGTATTAAAACCAAAAATGCAGCAGATCTGTGCTGAATTTTGGTTTATACTTTTGCTGTGCTGTGAGCCCTGCTGCAGCCCTTCAGAAAAGTCTCTTTTCCTGTGTGCCCTGCTTCTGCAGTGACACCCCCAGAGGAGCAGGGCTGTGCCTCACCCACCTTTCTCTCAGGATCACATCCACCTTTTCTATGCTTTTGGCCCCACCAGCACAAAGGAAGTTTGTTTCTTTTAAAGGATAAAGATAAAGGATTGCTCCCAGGGGCAATACCAGGTGTGCCAGGGGGGTGGGCACAGCTCTCTGGGCAGCAGGAGCTTGGAACCAGGGGTAAATGAGGAATTGTGACCCCTCTCCCTGTCCCTTCCTGCCACTCTCTTTTCTTCCTGTGAACTCTCTCCTGAGGTTGTGTGTCCAGCCAGCAATGCAACCAGGCAGTGCTTCAAGCACTCCCTGCCATCCATGGGTGTATTAAAACCAAAATTAAAGATTGATCCCCGGGGGCAATACCAGGTGGGCCAGGGGAGGTGGGCACAGCTGGCACAGCTCTCTGGCAGCAGGAGCTTTGGAAAGGGGGAAAAGGGAATTGTGACACTGAGATGTGCTACTCCTCTGCCTCTGCCTGTCCCTTCCTGCCATGCTCTCTTCTTCTTTCTCTGAATGTCTCCGCCTGAGGTTTGTGTCCACCAACAATGCTCACCAGGCAGTGCTTCCAAGGCACTCCCCCCATCCATGGGTGTATTAAAACCAAATGCAGCAGATCTGTGCTGCATTTTGGTTTTAAATACTTTGCTGTGCTGTGGAGCCTGCTGCAGCCCTTCAGAAAAGTCTCTTTTCCCCTGTGTGCCCTGCTCTGGGCTTGTGACACCCAGAGGCGCAGGGCTGTGCCTCACCCCCCTTTCTGTCAGGTTACACATCCACTTTTCCCATGCTTTGGCCCCACCAGCACAAAGAGTCTGGTTTTGTGCTGGTGTGTTAATGGGAAAATCCCCATTCTGCTCTAATTGACTTCACTGAAAAACAGGAGCAGGAACAGATCTCAGGGAGCATTTCCAGCATTCCCAGCAGGAGCAGGGCCAGGGYAGCATTTCCCATCCCTGGCCCTGCTTTCCTGGGGGCACAAGTGGAGTTTGTGTGTTCCAGCAGCCCACGGGCTGTAATTACACWGCCCAGAGCTCACTGTGCCTCCCCTCCCAGGAACACATAACCTCACTTTCTGCAGGGAGGTGGGAGGGAATGAGAAAGAGAAAATAATGTGGCTGCAGGCCATGCCCAGAGGGGAGATCAGTGAGGACACAGTCTAGACAGGGCTTGGACAGCAGGGAGCTGGAATTCCCGTCTTTCTTTCTTGTTTTCACCTTTCCAGGGCAGGCAATGGTTCTGTTCCCATGTCTCTCTCAGCTCCTAAGAGGCACCAAGTTGTAGGTTCCAGGCTTTAAAAAAAAAGCCCCAAACAAACAAACCAGGACTACTGTTGAACTTTAAAACACCTCTTAAATTCCACTTTCACTGCACAGAGTTTATTTCAGCTTCCACTGGTGGCAGCCTTTGGAGAAGCTGAACAGCAGAAAATCCATAGCCATTCAAAAGCCTCTGAGATTTTGTTTTGCAGGGAAAAGAGGTTTATGGGTTGTGGAGCAAATGAGGGGGACTGAGAAAAGAGTTCTGAGCTTCAAAGTGCTGCTGCATGAATGTTTTCAACTGGACTGCAGGAATTATCCAGGATAAGAATGGGAAAGAAAAGGAAAAGCACAGTAAACCAAAGTACAGAGCTGAAATGATGGCACAGGGGAAATAAAGCTTCAGTGTATCCCAGCAACAGGGGAAAAAGCCTCACAGTGCACTTCAGTGGAAATTTATAAAATGAAAAGTAAGGAGTTTGGGATTGAAAGTAGAAAAGAGAAYTGGGATTTAAATAGGCAAAGTCCAGACTGGAGTGCTTGGTTATGCAGCAGGATGGTAGGATGCAGAAGGAGGAAAGTTTAAAAGAGGTGTGAGACTGGTGGGTAAGAGAGGGCAAATGAAGCAGGAGAAAAGACTGACAGGACAATCTGTGAAATTCAGTTCTCTGAAGGGAATTCCAGACATTTCCTAGGAGCAGATGTGGATGCAGGAACCCAGGGGCTCACGTAACCCCCAGGGCTGTGAGTGTGGGTGGGTAACTCTGAAGCCACGTGGAACTCCTGCCTCTGCTCTTTCCCCTGACTGAGAGATTCCTTTCCCCCAAATGAACACAAGGCATGCACTCACTGTGACTTATGTACCAAGAATAGGATTCTTTAAAAATCCACTTCCAATAAAACTCTGTTAATTTTTTAATTACCTTTGACACGAGACTCCACTTACTTATCTGACATAGCAATTTGTTCCAGCATGGCAGAGCCCGTGTTTGTCTTCCAGTTCCCGGATATGGAAGTTCTCCTGAAAGGGGGAAAACATTACAAAGGCAGCCAGTGGTTTCACATTCCCATCATCAAATGCCCCTGCTTTTCCCATGAGTGCAGCAGCAGTATTGACACRTTTTCCCCAGCTGGCAGCTTGTAACAGAGCATCTGAACCGTGAGGGGTTGTAAGAGCATTGTCAGGAATACACTTTGTACTGGGGGTACAAAGAATGGCTGGGAAATTTCTGTTCCCCATTTATTTATCTAACTTGTTTTCTAAAAACCCAGCCTGCTTGGATGAAGGGGCAGTGTTGGAAATGAGCTGGTGCCAGCTACAKAGGCACTGAATTATCTGTAACACACTGGCACTGCAAAGGTAAATGTCAAGAAGCTTCAGCTTCTCCTTTCAAACCCATCCCACTGTGTCCCAACACTCAAAAAGCAACACATTTATGTTTCTAACACCTCTGAAGTGATTTCAGGTGTGTTCTGGAGCTGGATTTTGGTTCCTCCTCCAGTGTTCACTCTTTGCTATTTACTGATATAACCTAAACATGCTGTGTCAGTTCACCTTCTTCTGTTTAACCTCTAAGAAAGAAAAAAATCCATGTGAAGGTTTTTTTCCTCCTCAAACCTTAGGAGTGCTCCCAGGGCTGGGAAGATTACTGCTTTGTGAAAGCTAAATGCTGTACTGGGAACAGGCCATGCATACAAGTTATGAAGTGTTTCCAGTTAGTAAAATCAAGGGAACATCTGCAAAGCATTAAAAGTGTATCAGGCAGCAGCCAGAGCTCTCTCTCCATTTCCCATTAAGTTAATTATGAGGGTCAGTGGCAATTGTGGGGGAATGTTGACTTTTCTCTGGGACCCTCATAAAATTTAAAGCATAAAGTTCTTCTGTGATGCCATGTCCTGTGTTGTGGAGGGAAAAGAGAGATGGGAAGGGAAGGGAAGGGAAGGGAAGGGAAGGGAAGGGAAGGGAAGGGAAGGGAAGGGAAGGGAAGGGAAGGAAGGGAAGGGAAGGGAGGGAAGGGAAGGGAGGAAGGGAAGGGAAGGGAAGGGAGAAAGGAGAGGAAGGAAGAAGAGAAGAGAAGAGAAGAGAAGAGAAGAGAAGAGAAGAGAAGAGAAGAAAGAGAAGAGAAGAGAAGAGAAGAGAAGAGAAGAGAAGAGAAGAGAAGAGAAGAGAAGAGAAGAGAAGAGAAGAGAAGAGTTGGTGATTTCTGGCTCAGTTTTAACATGGTGTTTATATACATGTGCCTGCTTAAAAATGAATAATTTTAGGCTCATTACTACTCCACACAGACATTTGGCACCAGAGAGAAAATCCCACAAATCACAGTTCAATCCTTGTGCAGACTTTTCACGGGAATTCTTCAGAATGAACCATTTTAGGTGTCTTTTAGAAAGGAAGATGTGACCAAATCAGGAAAAATGGTTATCCTGAAGGCTTTGAGCCAGTATTTAGCTCAAGATGCTCAGCTGCAGTGATGGAATCCCAGCACCACTGACTAGAGAGGCAAAGGTGGCCAGATTTAAGCCCGGTTTTCCCTCCACAGTGGAGAAAGCTCCTGCAGAAGTCTCCAAGTGGATGCTTGGCTGGCTGTGAGGATGCTGCAGGGGTCAGAGCAGGGCTGGGGAATGCTGTGGACACAGAATTCACTGGTGGGATCTCAGGAGATTGTGGGTTTGACACAGATGAACTCCAGAATGAGAGATCATGGTGAACTGATCCAAAACTACCCACCCAGACACCCTAAGCCCTAGAGATYATTTCTGTAATTATATATATGAAACATACAGGTTTCCCACCCTTCTTCACGTCTGATAATTGCCAGGAGCCTTTCACATCATTATTTCCTCCTCTTTAYCCAAACACTGAACAATAAATAAAACAACTCCTACACCTTTAAGTGCTTTACACTTGGGCTTAACATGTTTGTACTCGATTTGGTCTTTGCAAGAAGGAAGAACTGTTTTAGAATTGCTAAACAATTCATAGTAACTTGAGCTTCCCCTTTTCCAACACCTTCCTGCTTTATTTAGTAGCATTTGCAGTATCCAATCCAAATTGCTGGGACAGGGACTTGTCATCAGAAAAATATGTAGAGATGTCTGCCTACTATTCTTGGGTAGGCAGCCTGCTCTGTGGTTTGATCCTCCAGCACTATTCCTCTGCTTGATGTGCTTTACTTTTGGTTTATTGACCTTTTGATCAAAGAACTRGAAGCCTTGGACTGGCAGTTCTGCTTTTGGAGGGGAGATTTAGGTACAGAGCTTTTGTACTTCTGTTTTTCTACATGGTGTGTGACCCTTTTAAACTGGATTTCCTTGAAGTCAGCTGAACGCTGCCTGGGTGCCCAGGGCAGTTAAGTGTGTGTCACACAGCCTCCAGAGGGGCTGTGGTATTTACAGGGATCCAATCCTGCTTTTTTGGCCATAATCTCTACTGACAGACGATAAGCACCAGTGTTTGGTGACTCATGGATCCACTTAAACCACAATTTCCCACAGAATTATAAACCCGAGGCTCTTAATAACTCTCTTTAAACTACAAAAACAAATGTTCAGCTGGTATTTTTTGTGGTGGCTCTCTAAGTYCTCTGTTCCTGTGTCACAGAGCAAAATGAGAACCAGCTGTAGAYCAATATTCTACTGACATCATGTATATGTATGTGCACATGAAGAATTCTTCAGACATTTGGTAAATCTTCTCCTTTCCACGCTGCTTTGTAATAATGAGCTGTATTTCATTTTGGTGTGTGATTTAAGTGCATGAAAGAATCTGGAGAAAAAAATGATCACTAGGCTTTTAGCATTTGGATGAACCCAGAGTTTCTGAGTAGAAACTTAAAAATAAATAAAAAGGTAGGAGGAACAGGCTGTCATTTTAACTTATTTTTGCTGTCCCTTAGGCCAACTGCTTCTTCTGTAGAGAAGAAACATTTATGTTTCAGAATGATAAATTTACCGTGGTTGYCTCTTCCAAAATTATTCCTGACGCTGAACAGCATTTAAATTTCAAGTCAAAGGGGGGAAAAAAAAAAGTGAGGCTCTCTTCTACAAAATGCTGTGGTCCAATTTCTATCACAGGGGATGAGCCCAGTGTTGCATCTGGTACCTGGCCATGCATTGGAGCCATCAAGTGCTGGGCCTTATCCCTTTCCCACTCACACTAAAGTGGAAAAATCAGCTCTGTTTATTTGGGAAGGGGAAGGATGGGCAGCACAACACAAGGAATCTGCCTGTCAAAGCACTGACAGGAGAGGAAAGAGAGGAAAAGAGAGAAAAGAGAGGAAAGGCCCATGCAGGCCTGCAGAGTGGCCTGGGAAGGTGTGTGGGGAGAAGCGGCCTGGGAATGGGAGCAGGGCCAGAGCCAGGCTGGGAATGGCTCTGAGGGGGATCCAAGGGCTGAGGGACATCCTGGGGACATCCTGGGAATGGGAACAGCTCTGGCATGAGGGGACAGGACTGAGGGACAGGAAGGTTGGAGCAGGCTGGGAAACCAGCAGGACTGGAGCACGGCATGGCCCAGACAGGGGGACAGAGGYGACACTGATGGGGCTGCCAGAAAAGCAGGATGGGATCCTCAGAGAGGGGAAAGTCGGGTCTGGAGCAGCAGTGTGAGACAAAKCCACAGAACTGGAATGAGCCCTCCTGGGAAAGCTGGGGYARAAAAGCTGTAGCATCTGCTTAAGGTTCTGGAGCCTGCAGGGACAGGTGGGGAAGGCCCAACACACCTGAGCTCCACAGGGACCTGAAATCACAGGCCTGTATCACCAAAAGCACAGTATATTCCAGAAACCTCTGCATCCTTGTGAGATGTTTGGGTGTCCTTGCAATGCTCAGTGAATTCTGGGTTCAGAAGCACCGGGTGTCCACATTGAGGGTGGGTCTGACCATGGGAACTGTGCTGCCACCAGATCTGTGCTCTCCCGAGCCCCTGACGTGGGAGGGAACGGGGATTTCTGAGCACTTTTGGGAGTTTTGGGTTTGGGGAAGGCCAGACCTTGGCTGTTCTTTCCCAAGTGCCCCCTCAGTGCCAGGGCAGGGCAGAGCAGCAGATCCTGTGCCAGCAATGTCTGGGGGAGAGCTCCAGAGTGTGTGGCCCTCCAATATCAACCTAAGCAGAGAAATTCTTCCCCTTCTCCCATGCTGGACTAAAGTTTCTATTTCCTCATGGCTGTTCTAAATTATTTGKTTCTTAACATCAACTCTGTTTTTTTAAATTATAAAACATTTTATGGATTTGCTTTAACCCCACTCCAGCTTCAACTTCTCTCAGTGTTTATGGTTTGCTTGCAATTCTTTATTGATAAAGAACCTGACTGTACCTTACAAATGATTTACAAGGATTTTCTTGTRCCTCCAATGTTCAGGAGTTCCTTGAGAAATATCCCTGTGTCTGGATGTGGGTGTGGACATGTAACTGTGTATTTTTATCCATGTTCTGGTACATTTTCCCTGCCTCAGGATGGTAAGTGTGAGGGAACAAAGGCATGAGATGACCTAACTTGTCACAAAATGAGAAACAAAACGAGTGTTTGTCAGATTATCCTGCCTGATAATTGAAAGACAGTAAAAATCTGCATAAACYCAGATACCAGAGCTCAACTGCTGCATCACAGCTGGTTTGCTGCTCCAGCTGAATGTCATCTGTGAAGCTGAAACATCCCCTGAGCCTCTCCTTTAGCCATGGCCTTCAAACAAACACCTGGAGTCCATGAGAAGAGGTTTTCATGGGGAAGGGCACTGCAAGATTGGATTGTGTCTTTGATGGGTTATGTTGAAAGGAGGGAACTTTGTTCCATTAAAGTGTGACAGTTCAGGTTTTTCTGTGTGAATGAATGCCATCCAACTGATCTCAGAGGGGAGAAGAAAAATGTGAAGAAAATTTGGCCTTAAATTGATGAAAAGGTACAAAGAAATCGGAATTAACAAGTCCTCTGTGCAACCAAACCCTCTTCCAACTGCTCCTTTCTTCTAATTAAAATAATGACCACAAGTTAGCAGCAAAACCCCTCTGGCAGGCTCACCTGGTGTCTCATCCTCCTCCTCCCAGCCACAACCAACTGATAAAAGGAATTTGGATAAATCCAGAAAGTTCAAAATACTCTTTCCATAGAGTGTGACAAGGGAGGCACCATCTCAGAYACTCCTCCAACACCCTTTAATCTCACTGGTGCTTATCAACTTTGAAARGAAAGCAGGAAAGAACATAAGGATTTGGCTCACATGTATGCCTTGTAGTTACTGCCTATTTTTTGGATCCTGATGTCATATTTGGAGTCTATGAAGGGCTCAGTGGTGGCGTAGGTCTGAGTGAGTGCTACCACGCTGGCTATGTCCTGAAAATCGTAGTGGTTGTCTACCTTGATCTGGAGCCATCAAGCCACAAGAACACAGACAAAAGAAGAAAAGAGTAATTAGGAATAAAATGTGGAATTCAGTTGCAAACGGCATTTGTGAGAAGCATGGTTTTGAAAACATTAAAAAAATCTGATATTTAATCTGATTTCTAGGTTCTGTAACATTCCTGCTTTAAAACATCCATTTTTCTAGGCAAAATATTACCTGCTCATTTGGAGAAAGCAATTTGCAGGCACTGGAATTTTATTTTTGTTTGTTTTTTGTTTTGGTTTTTGTTTGTTTGTTTTTGTTGTTGTTGGTTTTTTGGGGTTTTTTGTTTGTTTGTTGGGGTTTTTTTTGATGTTAGTCAATTATCGATCTTCAGGCCTCAAAATTATTTTTTTTTAGGTGTGACATGCAATTCCAATGGATGCAGATTCTTGCTGGTTCTCTAAATTGCTCTGGCAGCTGAATWCATGTGGAGCCCACCAGGAATTTTGACATCATCCCATCAGCTTTTCCCATGAGGGAGGAGCTGAAGGGTCCTGARATCCTGAGGAGGGCAGGAGCACKGAGGGCTGGCTCCAGGCAGCAGATWTTATTCTCATTTTTCCATTATTCTCATTTTTCTATCATTCTCATTTTTCCATTATTCTCATTTTCCCCTCTGCTCTGAAGGAGCTGGGCTTTCCAGGGGTGGGAATTCCAGGGCTTTCCAGGAGTGAGATTTCCCAGGTGTGGAACGCTCTGCTGAGGTGTGAGTGACACTAAACCATCAGCTTTACACCTTGGAGGAACAGGGGCATGGACAGGTGGGGAATGCTGATCTAGGGGAGAGGAGAAGCAGATTTTGGAGGGCAGAGGGAGGACAGAGGCATCACCTCTGGACAGGGAGAGCAATCCCTGTGGGGATTAGAGCTGGGCAAGCAGGAGTGAAAGGGGCAGAACAGGGAAGTGGGGCTCTGATCCAAAGGGCATTTCAGAGTGGTGAGGAGCAGGCAGGCTCAGGATTGCCCATGGTGTCCAACATGAGGAGTTTGCAGCTCTTTGCAAGCCCAGCACACCCTGGRTGCTTCTCCTTCTCCTGGGACTGGYGAACCTGAGGGCCACYGCTGGGAGGTGGCACAAMAAAGGGAATTTGGTGGAGATAAAASCCTGAGGTCTAAGTATTTGTCCCCAGCTCTCWGATGGAGAAAGATACAGAGTAATTTGCCATCTGAGAGCCAAAAACCAGATCTGAGGTCTGGTTTCACCTCGATTTTCTGAAGACTGACTGGTCTGTGTGGGTTTAAGTGGGACCTCTGGAAATGCTGCTGCCAGCAGTGCCCTCAGGGAGGGCTGGGCTTCCAGGGGAACCTTCCTTTGCTCTCTGATTGCATTCAGTCTTGGAGGGTTTGAAATATTTCATAGCTAAAAGGAAAAATCATTTCTAGACATTTGATACAAGGAACATTTCTGTGCATTATTTCCCCTTTRCTCTAAATGAGAGGTGAATATCCAAAGTACAGCATAAACATTCTAACACTTCACATATGCAACCCACAGAAAGTGCAGTTTAATTAGTGGTTCACTCAGCCCTCAATTAAATTAGCTGCTGGACTTCCAATCATTTACTAAATATGAAACAAAGCAAAACAYTCATAGGCAAAAAATAACATACAGTACAAGTTGTAATTAAATCAGTTTTCTATCTGAAAATAGRGGCAAATATTATGTTCATGGAGCTTTGGAGATTCAGGATGATACATGTAAGTATTCTCTGATTAACTGATTTAAAATCTAACCACTTCTAGCCCTGAAGTGTTTTTAGTGAGTGAAGTTACCCTGCAAGGACTAGGAGTTGGCACTGATAGCAGTGAAAATGGGATTTAAATGCTCTCCCACTGGCCCTGCACTGTGAGATAAGTGACACCAAAACATCTGTACTCACCACTGAAATGCAATTACTTTGGAGAAAGAAAGCAGCAGTTATACAGAGGTATGAAACAATCACAGACAGCACATCAAGATAGGAAATCAACGTTCACTACCAAGCTGAAACCAACAAAGAACCAAGGCAAAACCTTCCCACACTCCCAGCTCCAAAAKGTTGGATTGTGCAACAGACCTTGACTCTTGAAGGGTTTCAGTGCAGACAATACATTAATAAACAAGGTTTTGCTTGCAGAAAGCATCTCAGCACAGTTCAAAGCACATCCCACACAGGGCAACTCTCAAACTGCAAAGGCCAAGTTGTAAAAGTACTTTGGGCATAAWTTTCCTAGAGAGAGATGCTTTCTTAGCATGGACAGGCAGAGATTTGCAAGGGGAGATCCAAGACACAGATAAAGGTAGAATCTCAGGGGAGGAAGGAGCATGCACAGGTAAGGGACAAACCCCAGGCTCCCAACATGCAACAAGTAGCATCTGCACCTTTCCCATGCCTGAGTGAGCATGTCCAATCTTCACAACAACAGGAAAGGTTGGCATTGTGAGCTGGGGGAACAAAACAGGAGCATTAGAGGAGAGAGAGACCATGAGATTAAACAGCATCATTTAGGGAAATTATTGAAGCATGGTCATCATGGAACCAAAGCTGTTCTGAGCCTCAAACTGCTCATCCTCTGTGTTCTGGTGACTTGCTGGGTGTATTTTCTGAGTACAGTGTTTTTCCCAATACAGTCAGTTGGTGTTGTTAACTTTCKTTAATCTTAACATTTTTTGTCTGTCTTTTAACTTCACTTTTTAAACTGAATTTCTGCTGTTTCCTATTTTAAGCTTAAGGTTGGCATTGTGAGCTGGGGGAAAAAACCAGGAGCATTAGAGAAGAGAGRGACCATGAGATTAAACAGCATCATCTAGGGAGATTATAGAAGCATGGTCATCATGGGGCCAAAGCTGTTCTGGCCATGTGGAGCCTCAAACTGCTGGGTGACTTGCTGGGTGTATTTTCTGAGCACAGTGTTTTTTCCCAATACAGCCAATTRGTGTTTTTAACTTTCCTTAATCTTAACATTTTTGTCTGTCTTTTAACTTCACTTTTTAAACTGAATTTCTGCTGTTTCCTATTTTAAGRTTWGCTTCTGTGTTTTCTGACCCACAAACTCACACTCTCCAAGGCTGTAATCAGCAATGATGCCATATTAACCACCTTTTCCCCTTCATTTCCACTATTTAGCAGGGCTGTAGATACATTTTCTGGCCACTCATGAAAGCAGTGATGTCTAATTCACAAAAACTTGCTTTAAAGGCAGCTCCTAGCTTGTGCTACAGAACATCTGAGTTTTCTAGGGAAGGCTCCAGCTTCTGCCCAGAATGCAGGGAATAATTTGGAATAATRCAGAAGCATATGAAAACACTTTATCCACTGAAATGGGAATGTTTCTGTCTCTCAAAAAGTGCTATGGATGACCACTTTTACTTCCATCATTCACTTAAAAAGTTTGAGCTCTCCCAGTCATGGCCATGGTTGGCCCTGCTTTTTTTCACTTAAAATTTGCATCTATTGAACCTCTATCACTTAAGCACAAACCTCATTTCACAGAAGAGGTTTATAACTAGGAATAAAAAGCTGAACACCTTCAACATGTAATTAAACTGGGRAGCAGCAGGACAGTGTTACAGGCTCCAAACCCTCCCTTTAGTGRCTCATTCCAGGGCAGTAAATACAGCCAGAGGCAAAGCTGATGCTCTGGAACATAAACTAAGAATTGCTGGAGGTTTTATGAGACACTGACTGGTTTCAGAATGACCAGAAGCACTTGCATGACACAGTAAAGGTCACCCCTACAGGAATTTAGGAATGAAATTCTTGCTGAACTGCAGCAACCAAAGTTCCTGCTTAGTCAACATCCAGTCACTGCTGTATCACTTTCAGATTTTAAACCAGGCTCTTTTTTTTCAATTCTTGAGGGTAGGAGGGGAACAAATCATTGCCAGAGTGGAGATTCATCAGGGCAGCAGCACATTTCTGTGTCTGAGCTGCAAACCACTGCAGAGGGGTTTGTCATGGAAATGCTGCAGACCTCTGAGCYCAGCAGTGCAGATGGCACTCCTGTAATTAACAGGGCCACGGATCTTCCTGTGATCCCAGAGCTGTGGAATCCTCTGTGGCCCACAGCAGCCAACACATCTCACATTAAAAAAAGAAAAAAAAAGAAAAAAAAAAGAAAAAAAAGAAAATGAAAAGAAAAAATATCTCCCTGTGATCCCAGAGCTGTGGAATCCTCCATGGCCCACAGCAGCCAACACAACTCACATTAAAAAAAAAAAAAAAGGAAAAGAAAAAGGAAAAAAAGTGCTTTCTCCCTCAGAAAAGTGCAGTAACATCATTTTCTCTGGACCCTGATCCTGAGATTCCACGTGCTCCACCACGTCCCAGCACAGACTGAGGGAACAGGCTCTGGATGCTGCAGCTCAAACTTCAGAGAGGAAAAAACCAGGCAGGCAAATTTCAATAATCCCAGCACTTCTCTTGTTTGTAGCTGTCCCTGGGACAGGTTCATGAAGTTCAGCAGTTGTTATTTTGGGGTTTGAGCATCTTTTCCTTTATTCCTGCCCTGATTTTATTTATCCCAGTTTTCCCTCTGCCATGGTGCAGCACCTCTCTGCCACCAACCCATGGCCAGGGGATTGTTCTGCCAAGGAAACCTGAAYTGTCCCATGGAAATGAAAGAAAACCTGGCCTCAATCCTCCCATCCCACTCCCAGTCTGCTCTTTTTCAGGCACTCCCCAGACTATTCCTGCATTTCATGAACATTATATGTGATACAAGTGTGATAGTGACAGTGAAAATTTASCAGCTCCATGGATTTCCCTTTAATTTGCATTATAATTACTGATAATTATCATTTATATTATAATTACTGCTACAAAAGCTGTTTACTTTGTAAAGTATCACTGAGGGGAAAAGGCCATTTTGCAAAAATATTGTGGATTTTTTGAAAGCTTTCTTAAAACCAGGAAAGTAAAAATTCTACAAATTCTAAACATTCTAAAAATTCTACATTCTAAAAATRCAGACATTTAATTCTGGCAATTAAAAACTGAGGGGAAAACCCCAAAGAGCAACCAGAGAAATTGAGAAATCTGCCAAGTTCATGAATGTGAGAGATGGAAAGGTCTGCACTGCATAAGCCCTTCCACACACATATAATATACACAAAATACAGCAGAATAAAAAATAGGATTAGCAGGAGTTCTAACTTAAATAGCAAGGCAATAAACTACCATTATTAATTAGACAGAAAGCAGAATATTTGGCAAAGGTAGAATTAAATTTTCAAAATGTATAGTCATACATGAATATGATTGGACTGGTAATAAATATTGGTAGCAACTGGAAAAACTCCTGGCTGCTTGTGGAGCACATATGCAAACAGCTGAGGAACACACTGACATTGGCCAATCCAATGCCATTAATCAAAATAACAACAGTGAAAATTCAAATTTTATCCAGGGAGGATAAATGTCACTTCTAGGTGAGCATGAAAATCTAAAAAGTCAGTTCATTTCATTATTCCCTTATTGATGTCACAACAGCAAGAATAATTATTATTAATTATGATTTCTTGGCGTTTCATCTGCTAAAATGAAACTTTTAAAATTTAAGAATTTTCTGTACTATGAGCTTAAAAGGCAAATACTTTATTGTATCAATCTTCAGGATCTGGCCACTTAATGATTTCATAACTGTGCTTAGCTTATTTTTGCTGTAGAAAGGAATATTCTAGTTGGATAAAATTCCACAAAACCTGCAGTATGACCCTGGCTAATCTGTGGAGCAGGTAATTCAGTGACCCAGTAGGTGGCTACAGAATTAACCAGCACAGTCCCCATCTGGATTGGTGTTTGCATTTTTCCACATGGAGTGGAGATCCCTACCCTCCCCTACTGCAGAAATTGTCTGGAGTTTCTAAGTCTGGTTAATGGAGTGTTACCCTGTGATTAAAAGTCTATTAATTTAAAATAAAACCCTCAAATTTCAGCTTCATACACTACGGTGCTCAATGGTTTATAAATTCTACCGCAATTTAAATATTTTTGAACATCTTCAATACAAGCTGGGTTTTTTTCCCCAAGAGATATAATTTGAATTCTTCTAACCTTTATAAATATTTTTGAACATCTTTCAATACAAGCTGGGTTTTTTTCCCCAAGAGATATAATTTGGAATTCTTATATACCTTTACTTTGAATTCTTTTAACTGAGACATAGTGTGAAATATAATCAAAGACTTCTATAAAAATAGAACCAGGCAAAGATTATCTGAAAAAAAAAACAAAAAAAGAGTCAAAAAACCCCTCTGCTGGCAACAATACAGACAACAGAGTTTTCTGAAGGTGGTGTTCACCCTGCTTTCATGTCCTCGGGGTTGAGCTGACTAGAAAAGCCACAACAGGAAAAAAAAAAAAAAGAGGGGGCGGAGAAGCAGTGACAAAAAACCCCAGATGTTGCATAAACATGACTTACCTCAAGTTCAGTGTTTAAATATTTATCTTTCCAATAATCCCCAAGCAAAGTTCATTTAACCACTCTAGTTCCATGTAATTTATTTGTGGAATATGCATCAGCCTAAATCTAATTTTGCTCTGCTTACTTTGGAGAAAGGAAATTAAAAGTGAAATAATGAAGGTGGCCTTTTATTCCTTTTCTTTCTTTTTTTTTTTTCTTTCCCAGAAACAGGCAGGAAGAGCCCTAAATCAATAAACAAGCAGCAGATGTACTTTCTCTGGTCTGTTTGGTTTGCAGAAAACACAATTTCCAGATCAAGTGGGGGCTCAGCCAGGCAGGAGCTCTGTCAGCAGCAGGGCCAGCCCAGCCCTGGCCCCTCAGCACCAAACCCCACCAGCTGCTGGCCTCAACAAACACAGGCACAAGGTTGGGGATGTGCAGCCACATCTTCCCCTTGGCAGCTAAAATCGGGTGTAAAACTCTCTGTGCAAGCAGTGAGGTTTAATACCCCCGAGCCAAGGGGSAGGCTGAGGTGATTTGTGTTATCTTTTCAGCTAGGGCAGGGAGGAAATAAAAGTTCAAGGGGATCAAAAGAGTAGAGCTTCAATTTATTACTGGGAGAGGAYATTGTGCCTGATCTGTGAGTCCTTGACCCAAAATTGAAGGTGGAGGTGGTTTGTGAGCTAAGTGCAGCACAGGTCCCAGGGCCACCTGAGTTCCCAGGGCCACCAGTGGGGATTGGTGCAGAACTGAAGTTCTGAGCTCCCTTTGGGACTGCCACCACCACCTGGGGAGGCTGGAGCTGCACAGAGCAGCCCCCTGTGCCCCCGGAATCAGCCAGGGCTGGAGAGGATCCTGGGTTATGGGGTGACACCCCCAGACCACCAGGAGATCCCCCTAAAACGCCTTCGTCCCCACAACTGGTGTGTGCTAAAAAACCCCAGTGATGTAAATGAACACAGAGGGATCTGATGGCAGAAAGTCTGCTGTTAAAAATCCCTGATTTTTATCTCTGCTAAAACCCCCAGTGATCTAAATGAACACAGAGGGATCTGATGGCAGAAAGTCTGTTGGTTAAAAATCCCTGATTTTTATCTCTGCTAAAAACCCCAGTGATCTAAATGAACACAGAGGGATCTGATGGCAGAAAGTCTGCTGTTAAAAATCCCTGATTTTTATCTCTGATAAAAATCCCAGTGATCTAAATGAATACAGAGGGATCTGGTGGCAGAAAGTTTGCTGTTAAAAATCCCTGATTTTTATCTCTGCTTAAACCCCCAGTGATCTAAATGAACACAGAGGGATCTGATGGCAGAAAGTCTGCTGTTAAAAATCCCTGATTTTTATCTCTGATAAAAACCCCAGTGATCTAAATGAACACTGAGGGATCTGATGGCAGAAAGTCTGCTGGATAAAAATCCCTGATTTTTATCTCTGCTAAAAACCCCCAGTGATCTAAATGAACACAGAGGGATCTGATGGCAGAAAGTCTGCTGGTTAAAAAACCCTGATTTTTATCTCTGATAAAAAACCCCAGTGATCTAAATGAACACAGAGGGATCTGATGGCAGAAAGTCTGCTGGTTAAAAATCCCTGATTTTTATCTCTGATAAAAACCCCAGTGATCTAAATGAACAGAGGGATCTGATGGCAGAAAGTCTGCTGTTAAAAATCCCTGATTTTTTTTCTCTGATAAAAACCCCAGTGATCTAAATGAACACAGAGGGATCTGATGGCAGAAAGTCTGCTGCTTTCAAACCCGCACAGCGTGGAAACAGAAATTGTCATTAGGAAGGAAAACACAAAGTGTAATTGCAGTGAATCAATGAGAGCAGCTCCCTAGAATTCCCTAGAAGAAACTCTGAAGACAAAAACTCTGCAGAAYCAAATTCTATTTTGATTCTGGCGTGTCAGTGTTTAATTCATCCTCCCAACAACTGTTTGGAAAACTGCTGCCTCAAAAGTCAAGTAACTCTTTGCCACCTTATAAAACAATTACCCAAATTGCTGTGCCTTTAAACTGTAAGGATTTTTTGCTGTAGTATTTCAGAGGTGACAGCTCTAAATTCCCTCCTGTTTGAAACAGGCTGTAGTTCATACAGAGGTACTGGAAATTCAAATCCATAAAAGCTCGCCTATTTTGTAAAATACTATTCTGAATTTTCAACGGGATTGTACAGGATGTGTAGCGTGACTTCATCAGGTAAAATGAAAGTAGATTTTAGAGGTAACTGCAATGCCAAAGGAGAACCAGGGAGGAAAGAACAGAATCAAAGCATTGAGTAGAACACAGATAAATTCTGGGTTGTTGGAATCTGAAATGCAAAGAACCCTCATAACCTTGGGCCTGTAATCCAAAGCTTAGAATTAAACACAAGATTTGATCTGAGACCTTGGAAAAGGCTCCCAAACTTGAGTGCTAGAAGCAACAATGTGGATTTATAGTTTAAAGCAGAGACACGTTAAGCTAAGTAAAAGAAAGTTTAGAGCTTTAGAGTTTAAAATATAGAAAAAAATAAAAGTAGTTACAAAGGTAAACAAGGAGTTTAGAACGCAGCACTGTAGGTTTGTGTGTCATAACATGATTGGCTAAGAAAGCTTACACTGTAGCATGAATCCCTAAAATTAAATATTTGAAGATTAGGTCAAAAACATTAAGATCCTTGCTAGGAGTGTTTATATATATAATATATATATATTAATAACTCCTTAAAGTTATAATAATTATAACCCATATATATTAATTATATGAAAATATATATAACAATAACTCCTTAAAAAGTCTTGTCACTAAGGGTCTTGTGACCTTCTAAACCATGCTGTAATGACATGAACCAAACTCACCCTTCCTACCTGTGTAAAAGACAAGAAAAATAAACCACATCATCCAAACAGTTCAGAGGGCCCGTCTCAAATTCCTTCCAAAATTCCCCACAAGTGAATTATCACAATGGGTGTGGAAAATCCTGCGTGCTACCACTCTCAAATAAGATTCATTTGCCACAATGAAGAGAAAATCAGGTTGATATGGATAAAAATTTGTGCTCTGTGGACTGGCAGAAGCTAAAGCACGGAGCAGGCAGCCCAAGGTGAGCGGACTCCAAGTGCCTGGCAGCTGCAGGGACAATGAGGGGGCTGTGGCATGTCCCATGGCAGTGAAAAACCCTCCCAAAATCTGTCTGGGCAATCCCCGTGCAGCAGAGTTCAGTGCTCCTGAGCCAGCTCCCAGGCTGAGTGTGAGCTCACAGCCAGCASAGCAATGCTGTGAGCAGCACCAGGATGGACAGACTGACGGCTGTCTGTCTGTGCTGCCTCTCTGCAAACATGGGCTGGGCTGGGCAGGCAGCAAGGGCAGGGGGAAATCCAGCACAGCCAGGCACAGGAGATCCTGCGTTAACCTGGCAGCCTGGTTATCCTTGAAAAATCCTGAAGTTTTCCTCAGGTCTGGGTTACCTCAGAATTCCTGGGTTATCCCCAGCCCCGGGTCATTCCCAGCCCTGGGTTATCCTGAAATCCTGAGTTTTTGTCTCAGTTCTGGTTTATCCCCAGCCCTGGTTTCTCCTCAGCCCTGGGTTTCCTCAGCCCTGGTTGTATCCCCAGCCCTGGGTATATCGTCAGCGTCCGGGTTATCCTGAATATCCTGAGTTTTTCTCATCTTCTGGGTTATTCCCAGCCCTGGTTTCTCCCAGCCCTGGTTATCCTGAAAATCCCGAGTTTTTCTCATTTTCTGTGTTTTCCTAACCCTGATTTATCTCCCAGCCCTGGGTGTTTCCTCAGCTCTGGGATATCCTGAAATCCTGAGTTTTCCCCAGCTGGTTTCTCCAGCCCTGGGTTATCCCCAGCCCTGGATTATCCTGAAATTCTGAGTTTTTCCTCAGGTCTCGGTTATCCCCAGCCCCGGGTCATTCCCAGCCCTGGTTATCCCAGCCCTGGGTTATCCTGAAATCCCGAGTTTTTGTCAGTTTCTGGTTTTGTCCCCAGCCCCTGGTTTCTCCTCAGCCCTGGGTATCCTGAAATCCTGAGTTTTCCTCAGTTCTGGGTTATTCCAAACACTGTTTTATCCCCAGCTCTGGATTTCCTCAGCCCTGGGTTATCCTGAAATCCTGGAGTTTTTGTCAGTTCTGGTTTCTCCTCAGCCCTGGGTGTTCCTCAGTCCCTGGTTGATCCCCAGCCTGGGTTATTCCTCAACTCGCGGTATCCTGAATTCTGAGTTTTCTTCACTTCTGGGTTTATTCCCACCCTGGTTTTCTCCCCAGCCATGGTTATCCTAAAATCCTGAGTTTTTCTCATTTCTGTGTTTTCCTAACCCTGATTTATCCCCAGCCCTGGGTGTTCCTCAGCTCTGGGTTATCCTGAAATCCTGAGCTTTCCCCAGCCTGGGTTATCCCCAGCCCTGGTTTATCCCCAGCCCTGGATTATCCCTGAAATTCTGAGTTTTTCCTCAGGTCTGGGTTATCCCAGCCCCGTCATTTCCAGCCCTGGGTTATCCCCAGCCCTGGGTTATCCTGAAATTCTGAGTTTTCCTCAGGTTCTGGGTTATCCCCAGCCCTGGGTTATCCTGAAATCCCGAGTTTTTCTCATTTCTGTGTTTTTCCTAACCCTGATTTATCCCCAGCCCTGGGGTTCCTCAGCTCTGGGTTATCCTGAAATCCTGAGTTTTCCCCAGCCCTGGTTTCTCCCCAGCCCTGGATTATTCCTGAGTTTTCCTCAGGTCTGGTTTCCCCAGCCCCGGTCATTCCCAGCCCTGGGTTATCCCCAGCCCTGGGTTATCCTGAAATGCCGAGTTTTTTCTCAGTTCTGGGTTATCCCTAATCCTGGTTTATCGCCAGCCCTGGGTGTTCCTCAGGCTGGGTTATCCTGAAATCCTGAGTTTTCCTCAGCCCTGGGTTATCCCCAGCCCTGGGTTATCCTGAAATCCCGACTTTTTCTCATTCTGGTTATCCCTAATCCTGGTTTCTCCCCAGCCCTGGTCTCTCCTGCAGCCAGAGCTGAGGGCAGAGGAGGGGTGGGCAGTGGAAGGGCAGGAAGCCCCCGGGGCACAGCTGCCCCTCCCCACTCAGGGGATGGCCCTCATTCATTCCTCCATCTCCTGTCACCTCCAGAGAGCAAATATCCCAAACTCTGGGGTCCAGGGAAATCACCCAACAGCAGGAACCCAGGAGATTTAGTGCAGCACTCTTGTTAGAARACAATCAATGATGGTAATTAACGCCCACACTGCTGTTGGTGGGCACTAATAATTAGAAAAAACAAAACAAAAAAAAACATACATTCTACACGTTCAGTTGAAAGTGTTTAATTCTCTTTTATATCTAGAAGATAGTGGACAACTAATTTGTAACTTGTAATMAAATAATTTTTAAATTTTGTTCTGAGCACAATGTTCTGCTATTGATTATATAATTAATTTGATTAAAGAGGTAGAAAATTCTTTAGGACACTCAGAACATAGTTGGACATGTTGTTCTGGAGAATCCTGGACAAAATGTGCCTTAGGGACCAGTAGAGTGTTTGCCCAACATATTTCTTTATAATTTGAATTTTGTGAATTTGATTTGATATTGAATTTGATCAAATTGGTCTATTTAGATCATCTCTAACAGCAGCCCTGTGATGGAAACCAATCAATGGCTCCCAATSAACTCCTTCATCACTTCCCAGTCCGAGGTTTGGGAATTGCAGTCCCAGAGGGGCTGAGCCAGGCCCTGGCAGCCCTGCCTGGGGCTTTCCCTGCCTCCTGCAGCTGGARCTCCCCTGCAAGCTTCCAGCCCTTCTCATCCCTCCCCTCACATGAAAGAAGTCCATTTCTCCTAGGTAAGAACAGAGATGTTAACAGGTCTAAATTATTTTCAGGTGTTAGTCCTGGGCTGGGATCCAATCTTATGATTTGAAGCCAAAACTTTAGACTGGAAAAGTAAAAAAGTCCAAGTGTGGCTGCGTGAAATCAGGACATTTTGTACAGGATTCCTGGCTCAGTGTTTGGTGTGGATCTAAAGGCTAAAACCCAGACCCAATTCTAATAATTCTGAATATTTGTGGGTTTTTTTCTAACAGAGAGAGAGTGTCTTGAGGGGGATGGGAATGAAAAAGAAAAATAATCYGAGCACTAATATTTGTATAACTGTTCAGAAATGAAATAAATCTGCTGTTGTAAAACATGTACACTTCTCTCTAAAGGTAACAAGCTGCTTTGGGCACACCTAAACCTCAGCCTGAACARAATACATTTTCATGAGCCTGGATTGGAATGGTTCAGGTCATGTTGATGAATTTTCARTTCCTAGGCTTGATTTGGGTTGTGACAAAACACAGAATTGTTTAAGCAGCCCTGTCCTGCATGCCAACCCAGAGATGTTCTTTATTASTCTCTAATCAAACCTCGGGTTGCTKCCTCATGGAACATTTTTCTTCATAAAAAGAGGGTGCCCACAGGTTACACACACCCAGATTGCCGCAGCAACCCAAGCTCTGAAGGTGGAAAGGATTTCTGAACTCTGCATTTATYCCACTGAATTCCACTTCCAGCACCAGCCAGGAAATACAGGCACAGAGATTTGCATTAATAAGGAATGCAGGGAAAGAGCYGTACCTCCAAAACGCACCACTGAGACACTTTTCCTTGCTATTCTAAACGAAACCTGCCATGAAATAATTTCGTTTCAAAYGCCTTTTATTGTGGCTTTGATCTGCAGTTGGTTTTTCCCCGTAACCAGCGATGCTGGAGCCTCACAAGCAGAGCATTGAGAGGTTTCCTGTCCATGAATGAAGTTCTGTCCCGCCTGCGAGCGGGGACGGCAGCTTAGCGAAGTGCCCAGAAGCGCAGGGGAAGATCGGGAGCCTAACACAGGACAGCTCTGTTTACTCGCCCAAAATAAGATCGCAGCGCTGCTTTTTAAATCCAAACTGGACGCCAACTCACTCGGAGGAGATAAAACGCTCCGAAAAKCAGCTTCAGATCCGCGTAAAAGCCGGTTTTGTGGGAGCTTTTGGCCATGACCATTTCCACTCCCGAGCTTCTTTGGCACGATGTCACCAACAAATGAGCTTCGAAGCGCGGGAAGGCGGAGCCGCCGGGGCCATAAATAAGAGGGTCCCATGTCCGGGCGATTTGGAGGCAGCGAGCACCGGCAGCGCTCGCAGCGAGCAGCGTTTGGTGTCCCGAGCATCCGGAGCATCCCCGAGCACCGCATCGCAGCGCGGCCGGCACAGCGCGGCTCCGGCAGAGCCTTTCTTTCCCCGTGCGGAGCATGAGGCGAGCGGGCAGCGGCAGCGCCGGGAGCAGCCCCGGGAGCAGCGGCGGGGCCCGGGGGGCAGCGCTGTGGCTGGCGCTGTGCGCGCTGTGCGCGCTGCCCGCCGCCGTGCCCGCCTGCAGCTGCGCGCCCGCGCACCCGCAGCAGCTGCTGTGCGACGCTGCGCTCGGTGAGTCCGCGCCCGCGGAGCTCCGCGGGGCTCCTGTGCGGCCGGGGATGGGCAAAGGGCTGGGGGCAGCCGTGCTGCACTGCCCCTAACGCGGGGCAATGCGTGCCGGGGGTTGCTCTGCTTCCCGCGCGCTGCCAGAAGGGTTTGTGGTTATAAATGGCTGGGATTGGCTGCGTTGGAGAGTGGCTTTATTTATTTTTAATGGGGTTTTCTACTTTATGTCTTTATATCTATTTTATATGTATTTTATAGCTATACTATCCAGTATTTCTATATAATTTCTATATATCCCATAATCTATATACTATTATGTCTGTATATCTATATAAACAATTTATCTATAAACCTATGTATCTTATATCATATCATAAATCTTATTTATATCTATAAATCTTATAATCTCATAATCCATATACTCTATATAATCTATATATCTATCTATATTTCTATATATCTATATATCTATTATCTATATATATTATATAATCTATAACCTATATATCTATATATCCATTAAATCTATAAACTATATATCTTAAATCTATATATCCATAAATCATATATCTATATATATATACTATAACCATATATAAACTATATATAATATATCTATATATTCTAAAACCATTTATATTATAAGTTATATATATAATAAAATTATAAATGGTTTTTCTATGGTTATTATAAAAAACATTTTATATTATAAATATGATCTATAATTATATTCCCAATATCGTTATGCATCATGTATAATAATTAATGTATTAATGCCCTTCCTAATATTTATATACTTATGTATTATCGTATATTTTGTGTATTTATATCTATTATATATAGCAGATATTTCTATGCTTTATATGGGTTATATATTTTACATATAACATCTGTTTTATATATTTGTAGATTAGGTCCTGACTTAGAAAATGCCTGAGCTTTCAAATATCTACTGCTATATATAGCAGTATCTGCTAGCTATAAAAATATTCTATCAAAATATGCCTGTAATGTGTAAACTGCTCATATAGATATTTTTATAGCACTTCAGGGAAAAAAAAAACAAAACCAAAACAAAAACAACCACACCAAAAAACCAAGGAACCACAAAATATAAGTCACAGTGGTAACTTGCTGAAACTTTTTGAGCTTTGTTCTGCTATTCTATACTTTCTTTAATTTATTCTTGGGGTTTTCTGTCATTTTCTGGAGCAGGAGGCTGATGGGCCCTTTATTTTGTGCAAGATAGTGCTGCAGCAGCTCTGTGTGAGCGCTAACTCTCCAGCGTTGGGACAATTGTGCCTCATGACAGCCAGGCAGCACCACGGTTTGTCAAACACTCATAGAAAGAGCCTAAAGATCCCAAAATTAGGCTGCAGAGGGATGAGAAATGTGACATTTTGAGAAAATGTTGACATTTTGCAGCCTTTTGATTTCATTGCTCAGGCTAAGGCTGGTTAGCTTCCATGGGGTGTGAACAGTAAATGTAGAACATGGTTTCCAAAGTGCCACAGAATTAGCATCTCTATGGGGCAGGCAATACCTTCTGCATACTGATTCATTGCTTTTATGCCCTGACAGAAAATCTTTGTGGCCATGACAAACTCGGAGCTCTGTTTGTGGCCATCAGTTAAATTGGTTTTTAATCTGCCCGTGTTCAGCAATCCCTTTCGTGGAGGTGCCTCCACCAGGCATTGGGGGGGTTAAGGAGTGAAAGGAAATAAAAGTTTGTGCTACGCCTAAATATTCGTGCACTGACTTTGCACGAGAAAGTGACAACTTTTCAACAGACTTCATGTAAAAATTTCCAAAATTAACAATTTTACAGTATAGGGAAACTCAAAATATTCATTATGGGCCACCTGAATGAATATTTTCATTCATAGGGAAGCCATTCTGATGATACAGATAGATTTACTCATTTCTTAGATGTTTTTACAAATAGGAACTATATTCATGCTACTTTTAGCTTTTCTACTATATCATGCTACTTTTTATTAAATCCTGCTGATAGTTTTATGTTACAATGTTTGGACTTGTTGCTCAAGCTCTCACTCCTATAAATATCTATCCAAGTAAACTTCCTCTTTTGGCCGAGAATGTTTATGTCAAGGATCCCTTTGTTCACTATTTATACTTTTAAAACACCATTTCTGAATATCACAAAGTGGGAAATGAAGGGAATTCTTCAACCCAAGAAGTGCACACATTTTTTTGTGCCTACATTTGCATGTACACACACACACATAAAACCCGCTCGGAGCGTTCGTGCTGAATTCCTGGAATTCAGCCACAACATTTTGAATAGCAGAGTGAACCCCTTGGGAAGGAGCTGGAGTGGAGGCTGCCTGTCCTGTGTGGGAGGAAGCTCCAGGAGAGCAGCTTGGCACAGCACCTCCCGCAGGCCGGTGCCAGCAGCCTTTGTGCGGAGAGGAGCTGTGCCCGGCAGGAAGGGGCACCCCGCCTGCAGCGCCCTGGCCAGGCACTGCTCATCCGCTGGGAACTGGGGCTTGGGCCTCCACAGCTGCCTGGGGACACACCTGTGGCCCTGGGGACACACCTGTGGCATTGGGACCACACCTGTTGGGCATCTGAGGACACCATGCTTGTGGCATTTAGAGGACACACCTGTGGCCCTGTGGGGACACACCTGTGGCATTGAGACGTGACAGCACCGTGCCCTTGAGGGACACACCTGTGCCCTTGGGACACACCTTGCATTGAGGACACACTTCTGTGGCATTAAGGACACACCTGTGGCCTTGGGGAACACACTGTGGCATTTGAGGACACACCTGTGCCACTTGGAGGACACACCTGTGATCAACTCGAGGACACACCTGTGGCTTGAGGACACAACCTGTGCCCTTGTGGGACACACCGGTGGCAAATTGAGGACACCTGTGACCCTGGGGACACACCTTGGGACCAGGAAACTGTGCACTTGAGGACACACTGTCCGAGAAATTGTGGCATTGAGGACACACCTTGGCACTGAGGACACACTAGGCCCTGAATCACCTGTGCCATTGAGGACACACCCTGTGGCCTGGGACAACACCTGTGGCACTGCAGGACCACCTGTGCCCTTGAGGAACACCTGTGCCCTTGAGGACAACCATCTGTGGGCACTTGAGGACACACCTGTGCCCTTGGGAGATCTGATGGCATTGAGGACACACCTGTGGCATTGGGGACATCCTGTGGCATTTGAGGACAGCACCTGTGCCCTTGGGGACACACCTGTGGCACTTGAGCGACACACCTGTGGCCCTGGGGACACAATGTGGCACTGAGGACACACCTATGGCCGAATGGGGGACACAAAGCCTTTGTGCCCTGAGGACACACCTGTGGCCCTTGGGGACACACTGTGCGCACTGAGGCACACCTGTGCCTTGGGGACACACCCTGTGGCACTCGAGAGGACACACTGTGGCACTGACGGACACACCTGTGGCTTGGGGACAACCCTGTGGACATTGAGAGGAGCACGCCTGTGGCAATGTAGAGGACACAATCTGTGGCCGCTGGGGACACACCTGTGACCTTGAGGACATCTATCTGTGGCCCTGGGTGAAACACCTGTGCCCTTGAGCGACACACTGTGCCCTGGCCGCCCTGTGGAGGACACCCTGGTGACTATCGAGCACCTGATGGCCGAACTGGGACACACCTGTGCCTTGGGCGACCACCTGTGCACCGCTGGGACACACCCTGTGAGGCATTATGGAGAGACACAACCTCGTTGCAGCCCACGCTGAGAGAATCACACCTGTGCGCGCTCTGAGGCACACCGTGTGGCATGCAGAGACACACCTGTGCCATTTGAGGACACATCTGTGGCCATTGAGGAGACACACCTGTGCCCTTGGGGACACACCTGTGGCATTGAGGACAACCTGTGCCGCTTGGGACACAGTCTGTGGCATTGAAGGACACACCTGTGCCCCTTAGGGACTACACCTGTGGCATTGAGGACACAACCTGTGGCAATTAAGGACACACACTCGTGGCATTGAGGACACACCTGTGGCGCCCTGGGGACACACCCCTGTGGCATTGAGGACACATCTTGCGCTGCACACCTGCTGGGCACCGCTGGGACGACGATCACACCTGTGGCACTGAGGACACACCTGGTGGCATTGAGGACACACTCGGAGAGTACCTGTGGCCTTGGGGACTACACGCCTGTGGGCAAACTTGGCACATCTGTGGCATTGATACAGGACACACCTGTGCCCTTGAGGACACACCTGTGGCATTGAGGAACCACCTGGGCCCTGGGGACACACCTGTGCCCCTTGACGGAACAAGACCTGTGGCATTGAGGACACACTGTGCCCTTGGAGGACACACCTGTGGCATTAAGGACACACCTGTGCATTAAGGACCCGACTGTGCCTTAGGGACACACCCTGTGGCATTGAGAGGACACACCTGTGTGCATGAGAACACCCACTGGTGCCGAGAGACACACGCTGTGGCAATTAGAGACACAATAGCCTGTGGCATTAAGGACACACCTGCTGCCCTAGGGACGACACCTGTGGCATGTGAGAGACACACTGTGGCATTTAAAGGACACACCTGTGGCTTTGAGAGGACACATTCTGTGGCATTGTGAGGACACGCTATGGCCCTGGGGACACATCTGTGGCATTGAGGTACAACATCTGTGACCGCAGTTGGGTGACACACTGTAGGGCATTGAGGACACATCTGTGGCGCCTGTGGCGACACACGATGTTGAGCCAATTAGGAGAGGACACAATCTGTGGCCCTGGACTAACACCTGTGGCATTGTAAGGACACATCTGTGGCCCCTATTGGACATGCCTGTGGTGAGACACTACTGTGGACATAGCAGGAGCAACCGTGCTGGGCAATTTCCGTCCTAAGAGGACAATGTTTTTTGGCCTGGGGACACATACCGGTCTTGAGACCATGTGCCAATGGAACACACGGTGCCTTCGAGGACACACCCTGTGGCCCTTCGGGGCACACACTGGCCTTGGGACAGCCTGTGAATTGAGGACACATCTGTGGCCGCTGGGGACACACCTGTGGCCTCAGGACGCTCAGGGCCGCCTGGTCCCAGCTGTGGTGTGCTGAGACGTGTCCACATCTTCAGTTATTAACATTCATCCTTCTAAGTTCACCTGTCCTAGCCACAAACACAAGCCGAGGACATCCCTCACAGGATTTCCTAGCAGATCTTACTGAAATAGAGATGTCCTGACCCAAAACTCTGCAGTAAAACCAGAGATAAAGTCTCAGACTTGCTCATGGAGCTACCAACCACCACAGGTCATTCAACCACTGTGTAAAGGCAATATTTTTAATTTCCTCCAGCATAACTATGATGGAGGTGGAGGGAGTGAATTGATGCTCCCTGAATCTCTAATTGAATGTGTGAAGCCACTCAGCAACAGCATTTTTGAGAGATCCAAGGAGAAACAAGCACAGAAATGAATTAAGTCTGGCCAAGCTCTTTTGCTTTGCCTTTGGTTAAGATGATTGGTGCTGTGACAATTTGTCCCTCGCTGCCAGGAAGGTTTTGTGGCTCTAGATGCCCRCAGGCAGCAGAACCTGAGAGAGATCAGGGGATGTCTGACAGAGCTGGAGTCAGGGAGAGCTCCTGGTCCTGCCCAAAATCAGGGATGGGTGGAGAGGCCTGCAGGGCTGRGGTTGGGCAGGACTGGGATTTGCCAGGGTACACCAGGAGTGCTGTGCCAGTCCTGCCATCTACCTCACCCTGCATTTGTTCAWCTTCCCTCAGAGCCTTCAGAGGATGGGATTTTGTACAGTGTCATTATCACTGCTAATCACAAAGGGATGGGACTATTTTCAAGCTAGGAAGGATTTATTGCTCAGACAAACATCAGTCTCAGGGGCTGTGAGGTTTTAGAGGAGCAAGCATTGGGCCATAGCTCAAGAGCAGTCACAAGTTCTTTGTTCCAAGGCAATACAGAACTTTCTAACCCAATGCACAGCTGCCACAGGGTTTATTTTGCTTTTCTAACCCATCACCTTCACTCACTTCTGCTGCACTGTGGATACTTTTGTCCAATGGCTTCTGTCTCACATGCACACAAATGCTTCTGTTATAATTCTGAACTCTCAGCTCACCCCACACAACCACAGCCCTACACTACAAACCCTTCACCATCTCACCAGTACAGCTTCTCACTTAATTAATCCATATTCTTACAACTATAGAAACATAAGTTTATGATTTTTCTGCTTAATATCTGTATATTGTATTTCTACATCAATCCAAGCTCCTTCCAAGGCTGCAGCTCAAACCTTTCAGTGCCTGTGGAAGTTTCTGTTTTTCTGATTCCCACAGTACAGGTTGGAGAAATTGTCATGAGCTTCTCAATAGTTTTAAATTTAACTCCTCATTTGTAGGAAGTGCCTGGCACCAGGAGATCCACACCTTTTACACAAAAACAGAGATACATCCCTCTTGTGCTCTTCTAAATGCTGCTGAGGCCCTCCTAAAATGTGCTGGATTCCTTCAGCCCCTGCAAACACCTCTGCTTTCCCAGAGGACTTGCCCTGGGAATGGAGGGGTTTAATTAAASAGATGTCCATGTTTAATTAGCAGTGCTGACCACAATGCCCAGGTTTTCTCCTCATAAAAATGTGGGAGGAGGTGCTGGATAACAAATTCAGTAGTGAGGCCCTGCAGTGCCAAGCCAGCACATGAAAACTCTTTGGRTAATTGCCTTTTTAGGAGAGAAACATGGATGCAATTGAGTTTACCAGATAGTGCCAAGGTAACAGATTTCCCTTTTGCCACTGAATTTGTCATCCTGGCCTCAGTGCTGGACCAATTTGAGCTTCRAATCAGGCAATCTGGAGGCAAAAATGGGCTATGGGCTGCACTGATTCCTTTCTGAGGTCTGGCACTTTGAATTCATGTTGTTTYTGTTCCCCTTAGGCTATTTTTTGGACAGTAGGAGAACTATGTAAATACTTCACATTTCTTAGCTGTGTAACAGCAGTTCCTTTCAAAGTTGTTTGTATTCTTTCTGATTTAAACTGACTTATTGTCTTTTCTTAAAAAATATATTGAAAATTATATTTTTACTGAACAGCAAYGACTAACAGGTCTTGAATACATATATATATATGTATAAAATATAGCTCCAGAAGACAGTTCTGCAGCTTTGGAGAAGAGTGGCACATTTCAAAATAGGATGGAAACTTTACAGCTGGAGCTTGGCAGCATTTTCAGCCCATTAAAATCTCCCAAGATCACAGAGATCAAGCACTGTAAAGATKTGCCAGATGATATATTAAATTTTAATCACATTTAAACATAACAGTACAAATTTTCTTKAAATATGCCAGAATTAAGTTTTCAGAGTCAGCTCTTCTGGGAGATAATCACAATATGCTATTTCTTCATTAATGAGTTTCAAATGAAAACCTTCATGGCTCAGTGTCCCACAATTTTGCCTCTGTGCCATGTAATATCCAGTTTTGTGCTGGAATGGATTAATTTGTACATTATTAGGTGGGAGGCAGTTTCTGCTTGGTGGGAAAAATCAGCTTTGGGGAATGCATTGGAAACAGGGATGGTGCTTGTTCCAAGCRAGGAGAGGAAAGGTGAGCAGTGAAATTCAAGGTTATTTTATTTTTATTTTTATGTTATTTTATTGTGTGATACCCACTGGCTGCTGAGCCCTTCAGGGGGGGTCTGGCACCAAATTCAGCAGTGGTGCCACTGCCCCCTGTGTCTTGGGGGCTCAGTGTCCATCCAAACTGTGGATCTCAAACCTCAAGAACTGGAGATCCTTGGTTCTTTAAAAAYGCCCTTTTGTGCCAAATTTAATTACACAAAGGACAGTGGTGTCACAAACCTTGGCTTTCTGTGGAGGTTTTTGTGMATCCTATTAAAAATCTGGGCTCTGGATGGTGTTGCTTGGGCAGGAGAGCTCCTGGCAGGATCCTGGGTCAGGGGAACGAAAACACCCCTGACCTGGGCTCGGGGAATCCTGCAATTCTCACAGCTTTTGGGGCTTCTCCATAGCAGGGAAAACTCATTTCTCATCCTGCCCTGCTGAGCAGAGGCAGATCCCAGTGCTCTGCACCACCTCCTTCCCCTGAGAGCAAAGCAGTGCCAATAATGCACATNCTCATTTCTCATCCTGCCCTGCTGAGCAGAGGCAGATCCCAGTGCTCTGCACCACCTCCTTCCCCTGAGAGCAAAGCAGTGCCAATAATGCACATGTCCTGTGCCAGTAATGCACATTTCCAGTGCCAGTAGTGGACATTTCCAGTGTCAGTGTTGCACATTTCTGGGGCCAATAATGCACACAATAATGCACATTTCCAAGGGCAATAATGCACATTTCCTGTGCCAATAATGCACATTTCCTGTGCCAATAATGTACATTCCCAGTGCTAATAATGCACAGTCCCAGTGCCAATAATGCACATTTCCTGTGCCAATAATGCACATTCCCAGTGCCAATAATGCATGTTTGCAGGGCCAGTAATGCACATTTCCAGTCCAAATAATGCACACTCCCAGTGCCAATAATGCACATGTCCAGTGCCAATAATGCACGCTCCCAGTACCAATAATGCACATTTTCAATGGCAATAATGCACATTCTCAGTGCTAATAATGCACATTTCCAATGGCAATAATGCACACTCCCAGTGCCAATAATGCACATTCCCAGTGCTAATAATGCACACTCCCAGTGCCAATAATGCACATTTCCAGTGTCAGTATTGCACATTCTCAGTGCAAATAATGCACATTTCCAGTGCCAGTATTGCACATTCCCAGTGCCAATAATGCATGTTTGCAGTGCCAGTAATGCACATTTCCAGTGCCAATAATGCACATATCCAGTGCCAATAATGCACACTCCCAGTGCCAATAATGCACATTTCCAGTGCCAGTATTGAACATTCCCAGTGCCAATAATGCATGTTTGCAGTGCCAGTAATGCACATTCCCAGTCCAAATAATGCACACTCCCAGTGCCAATAATGCACATTTCCAGTGCCAATAATGCACATATCCAGTGCCAATAATGCACACTCCCAGTGCCAATAATGCACACTCCCAGTGCCAATAATGCACATTCCCAGTGCCAATAATGCGCACTCCCAGTGCCAATAATGCACATTCCCAGTGCTAATAATGCACATTTCCTGTGCCAGTACTTCTGAATTCTAAGAAGTTGTTTAGTTTAAAGGAGCTGCTGATGCATTTAGAGAGAAGAAAAAATACCTGGCCCCCTGCAAAGGCCCATCATGGATAAAAATGCCCATGAATGGCAATTCAGGAATAATTGCAGTACACATAAACTGCTGTGTATCACAGCCTGAAACTTCTAAATGCTTTAAAAAATGCAAAAATCCTACGCAACCTCTGGCTGCAGGAATGCTGTGGTGTCAATCCCCGATTACAATCCTGTGCCTTTGTACCTGAATATCCCGTGAAAAACCTCAATATTCCCATTCAGTGAATTTCTGGAATGCTCCTGTGGGAATGGCACTGAGTCCTTCCTTTTGCAGGTAAATAATGAAAATAAATTTCACTAAAATATTAATTCACTAAATTTCACTAAAATATTAATTCACTAAATTTCACCAAAATATTAATGCAACAGCTTCCTGGGATGGAGCCTGAATTTCCTGTTTGGGAATAGGAAAGGTAAAACCTGTATAAGACCTACAAATAACCCTRCATCTACTTGAGGGTTTAGGATAGAAGCAAATGCTTTGAGAACTTAAAAAATCCATGGAAATTTAGTTTCCTAACTCACTKTTCATTGCTGAATTCAAGGCTTGAACCACGCTGCCAATCCCATGCAACTCTGGGAGATTATTCCCAATATTGTGTGGATGAGTGCCCTTGAGAGCTCTGCCACTCCAGCCTGAAAATGGGGCTGGGGCTGGGAAAAGCCAGGCTGAGCTCTCCTTCCCCTGCGTTTTCATGGCACTGTTCCCAACCCTTCAAAGCTGTGCCTGTAAAAGGAGGTGGCATCACAGAACTGAACAACAGGATGGGATTTTAAGGAGCCAAACCCACTGAGCACAACATTCCTGTCAATTAGGACACAGCTGAAAAACGTAACTTAATTTAGCTTTAGTGAAAAAAAAAAAATACCCCAGAGCTGGTTATTAGGAAGTAAAATGAAATTTCAGAAGAATTGTGCTGCTTGCCTGAYTTAGAAGTAACTCAGTCACACCAACTTGTTGCTGAGTGTGCTCTAAATTCAGGAGAAAAAAACCAAAAAATCTGAGTTACTTTTATTTAAAATAATTTGTTGTAACTCTGGGAARCTGAACCCCATCATTTCAAAAACAACATTCTACACACACTGAGGGCAGAAACAAAACTCAAGCTTAGAAACAAAGACTAAATAATATAAAACAGAGGTCATGAAAGGCTGGCAAACCCTTAATCCTATTAATGTGCCAACTTRAATCCCAAACTTTCTCATTAAAAAYGATTTCAGCAATGTGGGGTTCTGTSCACCCCGAGGAAGGGCCGTGTCCCAGTGAATGGAAATCCACAATAACATCATGTATGTTGTCCTACAGGCTTGGAGCATAAAGGCAGTGTTATTCTCCAGCTGAAATCAGGCAGATGTTGATTACCAGTCAAATGATGTGGGATCTGAGGCTTGTGAAGCAGAGAGAAATGTTCCTGGTAACACGAGGAGCAGCTGTGAAAATAAAGCTGACCTTGAACAACATTTGGAAATCAGTCTGGGGAGTTTTTAGGTGATATTTAAGTTAAAAGAATCCCACACTTCTGTTAAAAATACACTCATCTCTTCTATTTGAAAATTTATAAAAATGAAATTCTAAAAACCTCACTCTCATAAATTGAATGTATTCTTCTAATTAAAAAAAAAAAACAAAAAACCATATAATCTGGTTTAACAAGGGAGAAAACCCAATCAACTCCTTGCTTCAACATGAGGAATTTTTGCATCCTGAGCCAAAAACACAGAGATGCACAAAATCCTGACCTACCTGAGAGTCCTAATGAGATTAAATATTGGCCTTCCACAGCCCAAAAGCCTAAACTGGAAATGCAGTTTGGATGCAGACTAGAACAGGTYGGTTCATAAATTCTGTAGGCTTAATAAAATAACCCTATAGGATTTTATTACCTCTAATAGGGTTAATTAAACCCTACAGAGTAATCAAATTCTGCAAAGCATTTACCCTGAGAAACAATGCAGTGAATATTAATGTCCTTATCACAAGGTAATTAAAAATTCCTTGGTATCTGCTTTATAAGCTTGGAGAGTATTTATGGGGTTTTCAGTCTTCAAGGGTTTCTCAAAAGTGGAGTTTTAGTCCAAGTCATGAACTTCCCTGTAAGGCTTTGATTGCTCAGTTACAGACTGGATTATCTCACCACTCTTATCTTCCCATGCAACTGGAAACATCACCAGCACTAAGAAATGCTCTTCCAAACATTGCTTTTCACAGAATAAAGGGAAAATCCTGCTACAGTTACAGTTACATTCTTCAACAAGCTCTGTGCTTACAGATCCAAACCACCTTTGTTCAAATAGTCCAGAAAGCTCCACAATTTTTCCTTCTCATGATTTCAGAAACTGTTGTTGATTTCAGAAACTTCAGTTGATTACTGTGCTAATCAATTTTAGTTATTCACTTAGTTATTATAAATTATTTAGTTATTTAACAGCTGGCTATAAGCATTTATTGATGGAATGTCAGGAAACAAAAATGCAAAGTAGGAAAAATGAAACTGCCTTTATATCCCAACTAGCAGAAACATCTTCTGAACTAAAGATTCCTCAACTTTGGGTCTGGGAGCTGTGGAGCAGGAGTGACAATGTRGACTCACAGACAAGAAATCCATCCTACAAACCCAGAGGAGATTTTCCCACCCTCACTCAGTTTTGGGGCAGCTTTGCTGCTGCTCCTTCTGTTTGCATCCAGCACTGAACTCATCCCACAGCCCCAAACATCTGAGCTGAGTTWCAGTTTGGAAATGAAGCTTCTGCTTGCTGCTCTGTCCTGGTGAAAGATTAATTGATAGATGAGCCTTTTGCTAAAAACATTTGTTSTTTTCCAGCTGTTTAAAGATCATTCAAAGAGCATTCAACACTGACTTGTCCTCAAAAGAGAAATAAAAATGTAGGGTTTCCCCTCCTGAAAGGATCAGGATGAAGCAGCAGCTCAGCAGGTCCTGAAGCAAACATCTCTCTCTCTCCTGCAGTCTGAAACAATTCCAAGCTGTGCAATAATTCTGAAACCAGCACTGCAAAGGAGGGCTGCAGGCTCCTGGATGCTGAAAGCATCAAAGGCTGTGTGGGACACCTGCACCCCCAGGCTGCCACAGGAGCCATTGGAATAACTTCACAGATTTTTTTTCCTGGCAGTGTGCTGTATCCATCTCATCCCCAGCCTGGCAGCACCAGCAGGAATTTGGCAGCACTCCTGTGGGGAGTTTAGGAGACATTTTTGTCCCCCCCAAACACTGCCTGAGCCATTCTGACACACATCAGCCTTCACTTCCAGCCTACCCCTGCCCCAACACTGGGAATCTTCTGTACAAGAATTTAACAAATGGATATTTTAGTCTATTTCCAGAGGTGGTGATGGTGGCCAKCAAGCTTTGCTTTAGAAAACCTCCAACAAAGCCAATTAGAGGTGAAACACCTGGACATCCATGGCAGAAGTGGTCTGGAACTGACTGGGAGTGTCCCAGTAAACTGGTAACAACCAGATTCTGAAAGACTCAAATAAATAGGAATTGATTGCAAAAGTGAGAGTTGCCTGAGTTCAGCTCAGGCTACTTATTGTAAATAAAGACAAGGATTCACATGCCACCAAGCTGCAAAGCAAATTCCTGAAGCAGTAAAGGGCAGGAGAACTTTTGCAAACACAGAGTGCACACCTTTTCCACAAACCACCTCAAAACATGTGAGATGGAGTGACAGCACCAGCAGATCCTCCTTTTTTGGGCTCAGACTGGAGAAAAATGAAGGCAAATTTGAGTGGGAAAAGGACAAAAATATTGGCATTTTCATGAGAGTGTAGTTGGCCAGTCCATGAGCACGAGCAGATAAACCCAGAATATTTGCTGTTCAGGGACTTGCTTTGGAAAGGTCTTACACAGTTACTGACTGATTGACATAAAACAATGTGTTGAGGTTAAAGGCAATTTATTGAGCCATAAAATCACCCTGCTGGCACTGGCAGGGCTGGTTGCTCATGGCAGAAATGGTCCCTGCTCCCAGGGATGTATGGAACAAGTTCCCAGAGATTTCAAATTACTAACATGGCACTATCCTGCTGGAAGCCAACATGTGCAAATCAAATACTGAAACACTAAGAAAACAAAACCTTCATTCTCCCCAGAGTTATCTCTAAAATAATCTAAGAATACCTGATAAAAATATGTGTGCACACACTGATAAAAATATCAGTGTGTATGGCAAGGTACACATTGGGTATGAAATKAATTCTTTTCAAACATTATTTTATGTTAATCAATCAATAACTTTTGCCTCTTTTTGGCAGCATTAGTGATACCTGGGAGCTTCAATCAGAGTTCAAATCTGTGTTACYAAAGCTTCTTTCTTCCTCTCATATGTATTCTGAGAAATTACAATATTTTCTGTGTACATTAATAGTTAATCAGGTTATTTTGCTCCCTTCATTGGTGAGAATCAAAGCTTTACCAGAAGCAAATATGGCAAGTAAAGCTCTGAGACCACTGAACAATCCAGCATGTTTAGTTAGAAAAAGGCAGGGAAGGGCAGAGTGGCAATGCTGGGCAGATGGGACAGCTGCTCTAAGTTATGGAGGAAGATTTTACACCTCTTGTGYATTTTAGAGGTTTTGTGAGCAATATATATCAGCAGCCAGCAGACCATGTTTAATTCAGGATTCTATCCCAGGTATCTATTCTATCCTGTGCAGTGTTGCTTTAAGGACTAGCAACTTTTAGACCAACAAATTTTGGTCTCTTGTGACAAATTCTGTGCAGATTCCTCTTTTTGGAGGTTGATTATYCCTTCTCTTTGCCTGCTGACTTTGTTCTCTCTCTGCAATAAAAGTGTCTCAGATGTCTAGTTCCCTATCTAAAGATTATTTTTTGTCATATCTGTGTGCTCCTGAAACCAAAGTGTTCCACCCTGTTCTTGGCTTCCTTGGCAGCTCTGATGGAATTTCTTGCCATTATTCTTCTCCAAGATACCATAATATWTTGGGTTCAGCTTCTGTGCCCTCCTGACACAAAGGCCAATGAAATACTGTGGTCACATCCTCTCTACAGAGATTTTCCTTGACTCCTTGCATTATTTTACCATAACTTGACTGTAGGTGACTGCAGTAGATGAGTTCTGCTCACAAACTTGAAGTTCTTTTGCTTTCTGCTTGCTCATATTTAAATTCTTGGCCATTTCCAGATGCCTGACTTCAAGAGGAGGCAAACCTGAGCTGCAGTGGTGTTTGCTGGCCAGGCTGCACACAGACAATCCCCCTGGAGCAGCTCTCCCCATGGATTCCAGCCCCCCTCTGGCATTTCCAGCTTCACTCTGCTCTCACTGAGCCCTCTGAACTCATTGCCCTCCCAGACTGGAGATGGGCACTGCTGAACATCTCATTAGCACATTTCCCCAGCCTTCTCCTACAGAATACAAACTTTAGCACTTGTGGTGACAGGGTGTTCATAAAACCCTTCTTTCTTAATCCCACAGCAACCCCCTGAAGGAAATCACCAGTCCTCTGCTTGAGGACATGTATTCATGGAAAACTCCTGGCTAAGCTTTGTTCTCACTGGGACAAAACCTGTGGCACCACCAGCACTGCACAGATGGGTGGATSTGCATCATTTTCCAGGCCCTTAAATCCAAATTAACTTCTCTTTGTAAAAATCTGTCCTTTCACCAAAATGAGAGCACTTTCATGCACAGTATTCAGCTGTTTCTGCTCCAAGTGGTTTATTTCTAGGTGGTTTATTTCTARGTGGYTTATCCCAATATTCAAATGAAAATCATCACTGTTACACCATTGATTAGTTAATGCAGCAGTTCTGGAAGCTTCTGTTATGTGACTGCAAAATAAATTAGGATCTCTAAAACAGGAAACATTACATATCATAATATCATATGTTATATATCATAATATCATATGTTATATATTATAATATCATATGGTTTATATCATAATATCAAATATTATATATATCATAATATATAATATCATGTACATATCATGTATATCATAGGATATACAAAATAGGAAACAGAAAGTGATACAGTTACTTAAATGAGGAGTTCTTAAAAATAGACAGGCACATCTTTATCAGGTGGTGGAAAATTGTAAGAATTGMCACAGGGGAAATGAGAATGGATTTSTGTTTTGCTGCAGCCAGCTAAGAAAGCAGAATAAAGGAGAAACATCACACCTGGAAGTAACCCCAGCCTGTCACCCCAGGGACAGGGACAGCCATTCCCACCTGGCCTGCAGAGCCCAGAGCCAGTTCAGCTCTCTCCTGCTTTATTATTCTAATATACTTCCAATTTATTATTATTATTATTATTATTATTATTATTATTATTATTATTATATTATTATTATTATTATTATTATTATTATTATTATTATTATTATTATTATTATTATTATATTCTAAATTCAATTCTCTTATTCTAAATTCTATTTTATTATTCTAAATCACTGCACCTGAAAACTTGACCTTTACAGCTCCAAACCCCCCTCATTTGGACTCTTCTGCATGTTCCTCAGACAAAATTCTTGCAGTGTATAAACCCAAGATACCACAATGCCATGTTCCAACCATGTTTGAGTAGCCTGGGATCAGAACTGCTGTAAAAAAATGGAACAGGATTATTGGGATTCCTTTGGATATGTAAAACACTGTTGGATSTCACAAGAGTGTTGCAATGATGCAAAACCCTCTTTCAATAAATTCATTTGAGGAAAAAAAAATATTTTACATATACACTTTTGAGGAAATAAAAGCCCTCTTGTCCCCACCCCCCAAACCCATCACTTTTGGACAAGAAGAGTCTTTGAACTGAGTTTGCAGTTGTCCCTGTGGGATTTTTCCTTTTACCAAAATTCTCAGYGGGTTCTTCTAGGAATTTGAGACATTCATGGAGCAAGTTTTAAGCTCCTGCACCCCAAAGAGTGAAAAAGCTCTGATAAATAGATGATAGAAATATAGATAGATAGATAGATAGACAGATAGATAGATAGATAGATAGATAGATAGATAGATATAGATAGAGATAGATAGATAGATGATAGATAATAGATAGATAGATTAGATAGATTGATAGATAGACAGATAATAGATAGATTGATTGATTGATTGATAGATGATAGATAGATAGATAGATAGATAGATAGATAGATAGATAGATAGATAGATATAGATAATAGATAGATAGATAGATAGATAGATAGATAGATAGATAGATAGATAGATAGATAGATAGATAATAGATAATTGACAGAAGTCTGAGTTAATCTTCCAGCAGAAGAGTGAGCAGAAACAGCTGAATATTGTGTAGGAAAGTGCTTTCATTTTGGTGAAAAGCCAGATTTTTCTGGAGAGRAGTTAGTTTAAGTGCCTTCAAAACAATGCACATCCATATTCTGTGTCCATAGCTCTGCTACATTTCATACTGCCCACTCTGGCTATTTCAGAAAAACCCTTTTTTGGGTGCTTTTTATCTATATTTAGGATGCCATCCTCAATCCATGCTACAGCCACACACTCTCATTTAGCTCCCCCTCCTTGAGCTTTTTATTCCTTGTCCCTCCAAGAACATCTAAGAGCAGCTGGGCTGAAGTGTCAGACACTAAAGAGACAGGTGGAAAGAAGTGCCCCAAAATTACTCTTTGTATTTTATATTTAATTAAATTAAAGGGCTAAATTGAGCCTTTAAAATGTAAGAGAAAAGAAAGAGCTTCATGAGTCTTGATGCTGTCTTTTTAGTAGCTTACATCTTTTCCTGCCAACATCGTTTTTGAAGTCTCATTTCAAGGTTTTTGTGGCAGAGCTGATTGTGGTTATAAACTTGTGAGATAGGAATGAAACTTTCCTGATTTCTGCAGAGGAAGGCTGCTTAGAARAGGTGGAGATCACATTTCTATTCASAGAGCTCTGGTGTAGCCTGTCAAAAACCTGAACTGGAGGCACAGAAACCCAGATTCTTCCTCMATATGCCTATATCTATTTACCTATTGATCAATTTATGGATTTAAAACAAGAATGCACATAAGGATTTATATATATATAACATATTTTCTTGTTAGATGTCCAGCAATATCCTCCATTTCTTAATTTATTGAATTTCTACTTCTTATATCCAGCAGTATCTTAAATATCTTCCTAAATAATTATTTTTCACCGTGCAGTTTCTGGTACTTAAGAGATATTGGAGGAAAAGACCTCATTTGTTCATCAGTTTTTTTTCTTCTCCTTTACCTCCTTCTTCTTAGGATTATAAAGTTTATTTGGGGAGTAAACTCCAACTTGCTTTCCTTTTTGAAGGAGCAGTAAAATTGATTATTTTAGCTGAGTAGAGTTGTCTGTCTTGTAACACTTGGACTGAGGATAATCTCACCATTTGTTTAAGTACAGTAATATTATATTAAATACTGTAATACAGAATGTCTTATTTAATAATAACAACTTGTAACAATGAGAGTAATTCTTCACTCAACAGTTTTCCCTCAGTTATTGCCTTGGAAATAACTCAGAGTCTAAAAAGGACACTACTTTTRGGGAATATATTAATTTCAGTATATCAACTGATTATAGATTAATATATTTATATATTAATATATATTAATATAAAATATTATTATATTATAGTAKAATATTTTAATATAGATATWTTTTATATTAATATATGATTTTTCATGAATTCCAAGGATTTGGTTTATCYAGATTCCATCCATATGTGTGCCTTGGAATGGGCCCTGCAGTGACTGCTCAGTTCCTTGTGTCTTCTCTCCCATCAGACTTCATTGGCTTTGTCACTGTGGTGCAGTAAAATCAATCTCATGGCAGGGAATTTCCCCAGAGTAAGGAAATGTACCTGTAATAACAGTAGTTCCTCATGATCACAAAAATCTGTAGCACACAAAGTGATGTTTATTTAATCAGTAATAATTAGTGTAGCTAATTTCAGAAGGAAATCACYCAGGTTAATGCCTCTCTTTCTACCCTTACTGCATATAAACCCTTCTGTATTGTACCAACCCTGCCACTTTTCTCCTGACTGTATAAACACAAATATACCAAAGGATAAACTAAATATGTGCTGTGTTTTACCCAGTTAAAATGATCTCCTACTGATTTACAAATGGTTGGGAGAGGATCATTATTATTCAGGAAAGGATTAATATATTCTTAACACATTTCAGGAGAGGGCCCAAGGGCTGAGCATTGCCCTCCTATACCTCAAATTCTTTTCCTTCCAGYTCAGTCACCTGAGACAACCTCCAGCTGCAAAGTGAGGACAGAAAATGACATTTTATCAAAGTTGAGTCCACAGAGAAGCTACATCCTCCTACTGAAATGTTAAAGTCTGTATTTTTGGTGCAGAACAAATCCCAGGCATTCGGAATTACTGGCGCTGCAACGTGGAATCCGTGCCTATGTATTCCRTAGATGCAAATTCCTCATAAGGAAGCAATAACAGCTAAAATGACATTATTACTGAACAACCAGAGGCTGTTCTCGCTCACACAGAGAGGCCAGGCCAGCCCTGGAATGCTCCAAACCATGTCCTGCAAGAAGTGCAGAGCCGGAGGRATCCTGAGCCCCCCGGGCCAGCAGGGATGCCCAGGAATGCTGCAGCAGGAAGTGCTTGTGGTTAAAAACAGGAGCAACCACATGAAYCAGAGGGCTGAGGAGACAGCCAGACGACACTGATGGCAAAAAAAATATCAATGCACAGAAAATAAAAAATCACAAGGAGCCCATGAAGAATTAAAAGGCGCCAAAAGATCTCTGCGCGTTTGGTTGCAGGAGAATGGAAGGGCAAAAAAACCCAAATAGCTCAAAGTTTAGACAATTAAACTTCCTTACTGTTAAAAAAAAAATCAATCTCAGTTTTTCCTCCTTTGCCATCTGGAAGTTTTGTCTTAAACACACACAACACAAAACTGTCTCTCATTTTCACCTACACACCCACCAGAAGGTCTCTGCAGGACAAACCCCAGGATGTTGCACTTTCAGCCTTGCACAACTCCATGGAGACCCCTGGAGCTATCAGGGATTATCCATAACCTTCCTCTCATGTGCTAACAAGTACAATTTCATAAAAAAATATGGAAATGTGCAATGTTTCAACACGGGACATGTGTGGAAAGCAGTTTTGATTATCCCACACTGGGTAGGCAGGAAAAGATTTCCTGCACATGAACCATGGTACTGAGAAAATAATGTTGTTTTCTCAGCCCTTTCCTTCAGAATTGAACAGACTCCTTAATGAGAAATCCTTTTTTTTTTTTATTTTTAGGGAGTAATGATGCAAAGGAGAGCATCTCAAAACAAAGCAACACCATCCTAATTTGTCCCTTTCAGCAGGGTAGAGCACTCCCAACCCACAGCCCTTTYCCCTGGAAGGAGATCAGAGACTGCAGACACACAGTGAATTTTGGGGTTGCTCACATCTGCAGATGATTAAAGAGATGCTGCCACTTTCCACGTGAAATGAGCAATTTAAAAGAACAAATTAATGCTTGTACTGAAAAGAGCTCTTTCCTCCCAACAAGTCCAAAATGCTCCTCAAGAAGGGTTTAATGGAGGGAGCATCCTTCTGGAGCCTGGAAGCTGCAGGCATCTGCAGCTTTAATATTAATTAACAGGTTGATCTTAATAATAATTTAACACCTTGATTATTCCAACCAGTTTGCTCAGCTAAATAGTGAGGAAATGGGAATTGTCCAGGGTTAGGTGGGACTGACCTCCACCTGGCTGTGTTTCAGCCTGGGTTTCCTATTCCTTTTCTTTAGCTATGATAAAATGAGGCCAATCATGTTAAATATGATAAAAATGAGGCCAATCTAGTAAAAAAATTAGAGTTTTGAAGGGGGAACAGGTCATTTGGATGTCACAAAACTTTGCTCTGCTCTGGCTTTGCCAGGGTCTGTCCACAAGCACAGAAATGCAAATCATCTCCTACCTCAGCACAAACAAGAATGAGAAGTCTAATCTGAGGGATTATTTTCAGCCTATAATCYCATTCTTATCACACTGAAATCTCTGAAATAGATTTGTGTATTGARGCTGCTWTGGAGTTTCTCCCTTATTTTCACCAGTGGAGGCCTGTTCAAACTCAGGCTGCTCTAACCCAGGAGCTGCAGCAGTGGCCATCCAAAACAGAGCAAAAATGGGGCTCTCACTAATTTTGGGGGATAAAATCCCCAGAGGAATTTTGACCATGCTCCATATTCTTAGAACCACTTTAGAACCACAATAAAACAACGAATATTACTATGTCTCTGGTTTTTTGTTGTCTTTAMCTTTGCCTGTAAAGGGAAACATATGCAATTTTTAGGTGGTTTTAATTATTATTAGACATCTAATCCAGAAGATTAGAAAATGAATAGAAAAGAATTTGCTTTTGTTCTTCTGATGGTGCTTCCTGATCAAATAACTAAATTGAAGAGCAAGGAGGAAATGGGTAGGTTCTGTTTGTTGTGCCAAACAAAATTCTACTCAGCTGAAATCCAAGCTGTGTTCTGATGCATTTATCTTGGTGGCATCAAGCAATTCAGTCTAATTTTAGTTTTTCCAAAGAGTCCTGGTGTATTTTAAACATCACTCACAAGAGAGATGCCTCAAACAAGGAGAGGGGAAAAGAATCCATTTCTTCTTTCATAAAATCTCCTACTCTCCTTGATTAAAGAACAGGAAATTAATTAAGGCATAATTGATTTCTACAGGTTAACACAACTAATGGCATGGTCTGTTAAACCCCAGAAAAGTGAATATAAGATTATCCTTCTCATTTCATGCATGAAATCAATGTTTTCATCTTGCTTGGCACAGGCTTTCAGGGGCTTATTTCAAGTCTATTTATTGGATCAACAATTCTGTAATCAACAGTCGTGTCCCTTTCCTCTGCTCACTGAYTGTAATGATGGGTATTTTGTCAAATTTATTGGATTCGAGTCTTCCAGAGATTTTGATGGACATCTTTTGTCAAAACTGAGTGGTAACATCAATCAGGTTTCCACATTCTTGGGAATTCAGATTTCCATCACAGACAGCCCACTTGCTTTTGTTTTCAGGAGCTCAGCTGGTGTTCTKATGGTAAAATCTTTCAAATCTACTCATACCTGAAGTGTCAAAACAACGCCAAAACCTATCAATACAATTTTCATTTTTCCTTGTAAAATTGGGCATCTGCTCATGTGCATTTAAATCTCTCTCTCTCTCTCTTTCTCTYCCAGTGATCCGAGCAAAAATCTCCAGTGAAAAGGTGGTTCCTGCCAGTGATGATCCCCTCGATAGCCACAAAATGATCCGGTATGAAATCAAACAAATAAAGGTACATGGAACCACTCCGCTTTCTTGTAGTTCAATGCTGATAACCTCTGCATATTTCAGCCCAAAATAATTTACCCCAAAACGCTGGGAAAGCTGGAAAGGGCTCCAGCTGCCCCCACAGTTTGATCCAGATGAATAAATCACAGGAGGGATTAAAAAAAAAAAGGAAAATTTTAATGAATCATTGAATGTTAAGGATATAGTCAAGTGTTTCCTTACAGAAATAAATACATCAATGCCAGAGAATTCCCTTTTCTCCCACTGGCACTTCARTGTTCTGCTGATACTCTGCAGCACCTCAGGAGCTGGAGAGATATYCAGGAGGTTTTTGCTAAATAATGATATTCAGAAGGGGTTTTTTTTGATATTCAGGAGATTTTTGTTAAATAATGATATTTTTGATCAAGAATTTTGCTAAATAATGATATTCACAAGATAGTTAATTTTGATATCTATCGGAGGGTTTTTGCTAAATAATGTTATTTTGATAAGAATTTGCTAAATAATGATATTCAGAGGGGTTTTTTGATATTCAGGAGATTTGTGTTAAATAATGATATATTTTGATCAAGAATTTTGCTAAATAGTGATATTAGCAGGTTTTTTTATATTCAGAGGAGGTTTTTGCTAAGTAATGTTATTTTTTGATGAAGAATTTTGCTAAATATTGATACTCAGGAGGGTATTTTTGAATATTCAAGAGGTTTTGCTAAAGAGTGTTATTTTGATGAAGAAATTTTTGCTAAATAATGATATTCAGGAGGGTTTTTTTGATATTCAGAGGTTTTTGTAAGCATTGATATTTGGGAGGGGTTTTTTTTGACTATGCTAATATGTTATTTTGAAATAAGAATTTTGCTAAATAAGAGAGTCAACGATGGTTAATTTTGGATGTATCAGCCGAGTTTGCTAATAATGATATCAGAGAGGGGGTTTTTTTGGATATTCAGGAGAATTTTTGGTAAAATATGTTATTTTGTGAAGAATTTTGAGCTAAATAATGATATTCAGGAGGAGTTTATATTTCATATTCCAGGAAATTTTTTGTTAAATATTGATATTTTTGATCAATAATTTTACTAAAATAATGATATTCAGGAGGGTTTTTTTTTATAATAAGGAGGTTTTTTGCTAAATAATTGATATTTTGATGAAGAATTTTGCTAATAATGATATTCAGGGAGGAGTTTAGAGTAGAGTTTTGTTAATAATGTTATTTTGATGAAGAATTTTGCTAAATAATAGATATTCAGGGTTTTATTTTTATATTCAGAGGTTTTTTGCTAAATAAGTGATATTCGATGAAGAATTTTGCTAAATAATGATATTCAGAGATGGTTATTTTGATATTCAGGAGGGTTTTTGCAAAAATAATGATATTCAGGAGGGGTTTTTTGGGATATTCAGCGGAGATTTTGTTAAATATAGTTATTTTGGTGAAGAAATTTTGCTAATAAATGGATATTCAGGAGGAGGTTTTATTTTTTGCTATAAGATTTTGCAAGAGAAATTTTGCTTATTAGTATTGCAATATTTTTGATAGCAATAATTATTACTAATAATGAATATTCACGGAGGTTTTTTGATATTCAGGAGGTTTTGCTAAATAATATATTTTGATGATTTTTTGCCTAAAAATGATATTCAGGAGGGGTTTAATTTCTCATATTCAGGAAATTTTTTTGTGAGAAAATGATATTTTTGATGAAGAATTTTGCTAAATAAGGATATTACAGTCAAGGTTTTTTTTATAGTTCAGGAGGTTTTTTAAATAGATTTATATTGATGAAGAATTTTGCTAAATAATGATATTCAGAGGATGTGTTAAGGTTTTCAGATGATATTGCAGAGATTTTTGCTAAATAATGATTTCAGGATGGTTATTTCGATATTCAGGAGGTTGCTAAATATGATCGAGGGGTTTTGGATATCAGAGAGTTTAATGTGTTGTTTTGTGAGGAAATTTTAAGTCTAAATAATGATATTCAGGAGGGGTTTTTTCAATATTCAAATTTTGTTAATAATGATATTTTGATAAGAATTTTGCTAATAATCAATATTGGGGAGGTGGTTTTTGATATTCAGGGTTTTTGCAAAATAATGATATTTCAGCAGAATTTTGCTAAATAATCAATATTCAAGGGGCTTTTGTTGATATTCAAGTTTTTTGCTAATAATGAATTTGATGAAGAAGAAAAAAATAATTCAGGAAGGGGTTTTTTTGATATTCGAGGTTTTCTGCTAATATATGATATTTTATGAAAGAATTTTGTTACTTTGAGAGAGAGAGAGAGAGGGGGTTTCATTCTGGGGATGGTGTATCTATACACACACAAACCAAAATCCATGTTGTATGAATGTTGCTGGGGAAGCAAACACCCAAAAGACACAGATTCAGAACCTCACAGGGTTTCCTCACCCTTTGTTCACTCCAATAAGGAAAATATGATTCATTAACACAATTTAAGACACATCTTGAGCCCATGGAAGTCACCATCAACTCTCACTGGTGTTAAAATGATCAATGATGATCATTAGAGAAAATGATCATTTACCTTTTTCTGGAACACACAAGAAGTAGGTAATCTCTCCAAATTAAAATTGTGAGTGTGGCACAAGTGAGGGGGTTGCGTTTTCAAGGTAGTTGCATCTCTCATTTTTCACTGAATATATTTTATAATTTTCTGCACTTTTCCCATTACTGGGAAGGCTTAGGAAGGTCGTTAGCATGGCTACATGATCTCAAAAAAATATTCAATCATTCAGGTTGTATCCACTGATAGAATCCCTCACAGGCTTGATATGGAAGAATCTTTGTTAAACAAGAATATCTCAAAGTATTCACAGGGATGTTATCCCACATGACTCTGGTAAGGTTTTACAGCAATTAAGTCAACCTCTGCCTTGCTAAAACAAACCCAAAAGCTGTCACCATCTCCCACTTCCATCTCCTTAAATTTAAGGATAATATCAAATGTTTCCTTACAGAAATAAATACATCAATGCCAGAGAATTCCCTTCCTCCCATGGCACTTCAATGTTCTGCTGCTCCTCTGCAGCACCTCAGGAGCTTGAGAGAAATGCAAATCATTCCCTACCTCAGCACAAACAAGAAGAATGAGAAGTCTATCTGAGGGATTATTTTCAGCCTATAACCCATGTCTATCAACTGAAATCTCTGAAGATAGATTTGTGTATTGAAGCTGCTTTGGCAGTTTCTCCTCTATTTTCACCAGTGGAGGCCTGTCAAACTCAGGCAGCAGGAAGAAGGAGTTTTATTTAATTCCAAGTCAGCCGAACCTGACAAAGCAAGATGTGTTTTTTAAGAAAAGATGCTCTACATTATCACACACAATACTCTTTCCTGACCCAGAGATGGCAAACTGAGTGGCATTTTAAAAAAACTTTTTTTCAATTAGACTAACAACAGACGGGTTGTGATAACCGCCACCCTCAAATCTTCTCCTGACCAAGAAAGAGTAGGACCAGAAGCTCGTGCAGGACCAAACCTTCCCTGCCCAGGAAGAACCTTCCGGCCCCAGGAGGAGGATTGGGGAAGGGAGGTGATTTTGGTGGGAAAACGGAGCTTGTGACCTGCCCACCTCTGTGCACCCAGTGTGGCACCAAAATAAACCCAGCAAAGGCAACAGTGCTGATAAACCCCACAGGAGGGACAGGGAGGGGACAACTGTGACATCCGCGGAGGATGTAACTGCAGTGAAATAAATCATGCTGAACAATTAGGTCGCTGGCAGCTGAGAGCAGAGCTTGACAAGCAATAGTTGAGTCCACCATGTTCACTCAGGAGGCAGCATTTTAAAAGAATTTAAGCTCCACAGTCAGTGTGAAAGGTGAGGATATTCCCTGCTCACATCATTCCATTCTCTCTCAAATGCTGCTGCTGCTTCTCCTGGTCTCTGCAGTCCCACAGCTGCAGGGTCTTTGGATGTTCAGTGCCCTGAGCACAGGGCTCTGGGAATCCAGAATTCACAGAATTCACAGAATGACCAGGTGAAGAGATCAAGTCCATCAAGGTTGAGTCCAACCCAGCCCCACCTCCTCACCCTGGCACCCAGTGCCAACATCCAGGCTTTGTTAAACACACCCAGGATGGGGATCCACCACCTCCCGGGCAGAACATTCCAGAACTTTATCACTCTTCCATGAAAAGCTTTTCCTGACATCCGCTGTATTTCCCTGGCACAGCTGGAGGCTGTGTGCTCGGTTGGGTCAGTGCTGCTGGAGACGAGAGCCCAGCCCAGCTGAGCACAGGCACCTTTCAGGAGATGTGCAGAGTGATGGGGGCAGACCGAGCCCTGAGCTCCTTCTCCAGGCTGAGCACCCCAGCTCCTCAGGGTTCCTCACACAGGGTTTGGTGTTCCCAGCCCCTCTCCAGCCTCGTTGTCCCCTCTGATGTGCTCAGTGTCCCAAGGTCCTTCCCAACTGAGGGGCCAGAGCTGGGCACAGCACTCGAGGTGCTCTGCATGCACAGGGTGGGGACAGGCAGAGAATTTATTTTATGTAACACAGCAGAGAAGAACAGAGCAAATCATCTCTTTTGAGCTGTAAAATGCATCAAAAATTAGCACCAAAATTCACAAAAATTATCACCTCAGGTGTGAGTTTTGGGGAGGGCTTTTAGAGCACTCAGATGTTCACACTTTCTCATCAATTGTCCCCCTGGAAAAGAGAGACAGAGCCCTTGGAGGTTTTATTTGACTGTAACATTCAGCACAATGCTGCTGTTTCTCTGCTCTGTTGCTCTGTTGAGCTGTTCCATTAATGGGATGGCTTAAATTCTCTTTCTCTCATTTTAAAATCCAGTGCAATTAGGCTTGGCATTAAAATGTTGCTATTCTAGATAGAAATATTAGAGAATAATTCCTGATATTTTCATTTTCAGAAATAAAAAAAATAACAATGGGGCCATTCATTTTTAGCAATGTGTCAGCATGTGCAGAGAAGCCATAAATGCTTTAATTACTGTTTTTTCTTGATAATTTATAGCATTATATTAAAGGGAAGATAATACGTGATATATATGCATCAATTTGTAATTTATGAATATTTCTTCATAATACTTTTGAAACTGAATTGATCATCCCCACTCATTCTAAAATCTTCAAGCAAAGCCATGTGCTGGTGCTGGTCCCACCCTCAGAGAGGACAGGATGGAATCCATAGGGTTAGTAACGCGTTGTAGGGGCTATTTAGATCGACTCCTGTGGTCTAGTTATTAATGGCTAGAAACGACACGG
>NDFG01000012.1:591965-619192 GCA_002167245.1 Sporophila hypoxantha
CTCTGACTGGGCTTTATTCTCAAAAATAATGTTTATTTACATCTATCTGCCTCTGCACTCACCTTGCAGCTTCCTTGACTGGGGTTTATTCTTAAAAATTTGATATTCACATATCTATCTGCTATCTATCTATCTGCTCTGCATTCACCTTGGCAGCTTCCTCTGACCTGGGCTTTATTCTCAAAAGGGAATTAACGGTGCTTGTTTTATAGTTATCTGCTCCACACTCACCTTGCAGGCTTCCTCTGACGGGGCTTGATTCTTTTAAAATGGGATAAAACTGTGTTAATGACATCTATCTGCTCTGCACTCACCTTGCAGCTTCCTCTGAACTGGCTTTATTCTCAAAAATGGAATTAACGGTGGTGTTTATAGGTTATCTTTGCTCTGCACTTACCTTGCAGCTTCCTCTTGAACAGGGATTTATTCTCAAAAAATAGTGTTTTATTTACATCTATCTGCTCTGACGTCACCTTGCAGCTTCCTTGAACTGGGGTTTATTCCCAAAAATGGGAATAAACCTGTGCTTATTACATCTATCTGCTCTGCACTCACCTTGCAGCTTTCCTCTGACTGGGTTGTATTCTCAAAAAAAATAACTGTGTTTTACATCTATCTGCTCTGCACATCACCTTGCAGCTTCCCTTGACTGACTTTATTCTCAAAAAAAAGTTAAGCTTTATTAGATCTATCTGCTTGCACTCACCTTCAGATCTTCCTTTTGAACAGAGGTTTATTCTCAGAAAATGAATAAATGTGTTATTTACATCTATCTGCTCTGCACTCACCTTGCAGCTTCCTTTTGAAGCTGGGGGATATTCTCAGAAAAATTGTCGGAATTAAACTGTGCTTGTTTTATAATGCTATCTGCTCTGCACTCACCTTGCAGCTTCCTCTGACCTGGGCTTTATTCTCAAAAAAGTGAATAAACTGTGTTAATTTACATCTATCTGCTCTGCACTCACCTTGCAGCTTTCCTCTGTAAACCAAGGTTTATTCTCAAAAAATGTTTACTCAGATCTATCTGCTCTGCACTCACCTTGCAGCTTCCTTCTGACTGGGTTTATTCTTAAAATTTGATAAACTCTGCGTTATATCTATCTGCTCTGCACTCCTTGCAGCTTCCTCTGACTGGGCTTTATTCTCAAAAAATGAATAACTGCTTGTTTACATTATCTGCTCTAGCACTCACTCAGCTTCCTCTGAACAGGGGTTATTCCAAAATAGTGTTTATTGTACATTATCTGACTTGCATTCACCTTGAGTTTCTTGACTGGGCTTTATTCTAAAAGGAATAAACGTGTTATTTACATATCTGCTCATGCACTCACTTGCACTGTCCTTGACAGGTTATTCTCAAAAAAAATTGTTTACTCAGAATCTATCTGCTCTGCACTCACCTTGCAGTTCTTTTTTGCTAGGGTTTATTCTTGAAAATTTGAATAAACTGTGCTTATTTACATCTATCTGTGCTGCACTCACTTGCAGCTTCCTTTTGACTGGGATATTCCAAAAATGGAAATAAACTGCTGTTAAATTACATCTATCTGCTCTGCACTCGCAGCTTCCTCTGAACGGGGTTTATTCTCAAAATACAAGTAATCATGTTGTTATTTTACTTTATGCTGCTTGCACTCACTTGAGTTTCCTTTTGACTAGGGTTTATTCTCAAAAATGTGAATAAACCAGTGTTTATTTACATTTATCTGCTTTTATCACCTTGCAGCTTCTTCTTGACTAGGTATATTCTCAAAAATGTGATATTTTATATATCTATCTCGGCTAGTCTAATTATTCTGCTTCGCGACTCACCTTGCGAGCTTTTCCTCTGAATGGGGGTCTATTCTCAAAAACAAGTTGTTTATTTACATCTATCTGCTCTGCACTCAGCTTGAAGCATTCCTTTTGACCTGGGCTTATATTCTCCAATAATGGTAGATTAACAGTGTTCATTTACATATCTGCCCTCTGCACTTCACCTTGCAGCTTGCCCTGAACTGGCTTTATGGTAAAAAATGTGCAATAAATGTGTTATTTACTCTATCTGCTTCTGCACTTCACATTGCACCCCCCCCCCGCCTTCTTCCTCTGACCTGGGGTTTATTACTCAAAATGTCATAAACCATGTTTAAATTTACATTTATCTGCTTCTGCACTCACCTTGCAGCTTCCTCTGAACTGGGATTTTATTCTCAAAATGTGATTACGTGATTAATTTACATTTCTGCTCTGAAATGTAGCTGACTTGCAGCTTCCCCTTTGAACTGAGGTTTATTCTCAAAAAAGTGCATTAAAACCACTGTTATTTTCATTTCTCTGCTCTGGCATCACCTTTGCAGCCACAGCCCATCTGGGTACCCTTGGTTCAGGCTCTTTTTCTGACGACAAGGATAAATTGCATCCCACGGCTCCAAGTGTAGTATGCAGCAAGTGGATCAGCACTCTGTGCCATCACTTAAAAATTTGCACTGCAGGCATGGAAAACAAAGAAATCAAAGCAATAAAAAGTGTTTTCTCTAAATATTAGAAGCGTATAAGAACACCTTGAGCTTGTAACTATATCTTGTCGCATACCAAAGATATAGTCATAATCGTCATACATTCTATAGTGTCTGTTTAATCTCATATTATAACTAGTTACTCATCACTAGAGGAGAGATAGTATCTATACCTCCAATTCTCTAGTCTCTGAGATATTATTGTTCACACTCGCGTAAAAAGATTATACAAAAAGTAAGAAGATTATTTTATCTCATAGAGCTCTGTGGATCCAAGATACTGCGTCCGCTCTCTAAGGATCACCTGCGATTATCTTTTTGGTTATTGTCATGTTTATCGCGTGAATGCATAATAGCAGCTTTACAGACCTTTGAGTTTCTCTCTTTCTGGTGTTTCTCAATAGAGTGCGCTTTATACTGAACTCTGACTTGGCTTTTGCTTTGCACATTGTGTACACTCTCGCAGGACTCTCCTGCAGACTGCACACCGTGCGCGGTATGTCATTTTTCTTCTATCATTTATGTTCGTTGCAGAGCTCTAGTGTGTCTGGTGGAACGAAAGAAACTCTACAGTACCCATGTCTTCGGTTTTACTCTCAAGATTCTCTAGATATAAAGTAATTTGTGGCACACACATATGTATGCATATCTCAAGATATTATACTCCTAATATTTTTAGCTGCCATTAGAGATGCTCCATTATCGCCTTCAGCGCTAATTCACAGAAAAATGCTCATGTCTGCCCTCATAGAGTTGCTTGCCATGGTAGAAGGCAGTCCACTAACATACATCAGGCTTCGCTCGGTTGCTACCTCAAACTACAATGGACCACCATTTGCCTGGTTTTGTGCTACACTATGTTTCCTGACAATACCAAGGGCTGATAAGAGATAGATGATTGTATTTATTAAAACCTGATAACAGCCAAGTGATATATTTCATAGACCATGGAACTTGAGTCGGAATGAGGAAATGGATGACGCTTGGTATTTGGTGTTTATGCCATGGATATCTAGTCACATAGGTATCAAAATCGCAAGTCTCTCTAGCCAATCTATGTAGCACTTGCACTACTCCTCTCTAATGCAGTCTTTAGAAAAGTGTAGAGTCACCTCGCATTTCTTTAGAGTCTTTATCCTCCCTCACATATTATCTCACTATAATACCTCATTATACTCTGTTGCTTTCTAGGGTGACTGAGATCATATATATTATTTGTGATTGTTTAGTGCTTTCGTCTAGTGTCTTCCCTTCTTATATCAGCCTTATTGATGCCTTTGATGTGAGAAATTCAAATTTGTCTACACTGGGTGTAAGTGAGTATCCCTCAGAGAAAAATCTAGTATACGCATGTGCTCTTTTCCTCGCTCTCAAGCACGTGAATGTTAATAAAATATTCTGCGTCTAGAGAACATGTTACTGCATGTTCAGGATACTAAGAAGGATACAATAAGCTTGTGGCCACGTATGGAACTTAGAGATGGCAGTGACAAGGAATAAGCAGTATGCAATACATAATGACTGGAGAATGAGACATAACAGAGAGTGTGTTAGCGTCCTCTTATATAGGAACGTCGTTCTCTTATAAGTAGCTAGACAATGATAATTTGCATCTTGACATGAACGACTCACTAATGTAAATCTGAGAACGTGATTACCATACTCGTATTCACCTCGCTTACAATGTAGAATTTCAATCTCCCATGAGGAAGTTATATAGCAAAAGTGATGGTAGAGTCATACGGTTCTAAATAGTTTCTTGAAATTGTTTTCATTTCTTATGTGTGCTTGTAACTTGATCGCTTGACTTTGTTCTTCTATGTTTTTTGTGTGTGACGTAGTGGTAGTTATAGAGCAAACATTGTCTAACTTTCTATGTCTAAGTATATCGTATGTTGCGCAATTATATCTCGATTTCAGGAGGAGACTCTCACCTATGCAAGAAGCAACGATGACATAGTGTTCACTCACTTGGATAACTCCATGCAATTGCATAATAATGATTTTACTCTTTCGTGAGATAGTGGAATTCATATCTCGTCAGTAGTGTTTTTATATGTCGCCTGTATGGAGTTAGTGTAATGAAGTGGCTGCTCCTGCCAGGAGTCATATCACATAGCAGCGTGGCGCACTCAAATGGAGAAGAACATGATGTATTTTCAATCTCTGGTAGAGCTTTTTGTTTCTATTATCTATATGAGATCAGCCAGAAGCAGGATAGTATAGATGTCATCCATATATCACCCAACAATCACTTATTCTACCTCTGAATAGTAGTGACCATCTAGTAACTCGCATAGAGGGACAACGCCGTCTAGGAATACGTGAGTTATAGAGAATTAGCCAAATGAGGAGGACATTGTGCTATTCTCTGTGATATAAAAGTTTAATTATACATTACATTATATAATTACAAATACCCTCATTCTTCATATTTTTAATGGCTTTATTTCATAAATTACATCTGAAATCTAACAAAATCAACTCAATTGAGAGATTTAAGGTTTGTGTTGACAAGATCGAGCTCTCCACTCTCGGAAATTGTGTTTTCTGACGCTACACCACCATCTATTTTGAGGATACTCTATATTAGTTTCAAGTGTGTACTACATTATCCATTCTCGCTACTCTATGTAACATACATTATACTAGTTATACTTGTCCAGAAGTAAAACAGCTCTAATAACTGCTACACTCATATTAATTGCTTTCATCTTAACTTTTTCAACAAGGGCAGGAGTAAAAAGTTGTTTTAAAACAGCTACAGGAGCAGTAAATGAGATAAAACTGTTTTTTCTTTCTCTGAGGTTCGAGCTGCCATTCCCAGAAATTTCTTTGGGAAGCTGTGCCTTGCTTTTCTCTGTGAAGAGAAATGCAGCTGCATGGGACCTTCTCTAACAACTGCTGGAAAAACTTCACCCATCCCTCAGGATTCCCACCCTGCAAGCCCCAAATGCAGAGATTTGGATCAAAACCCTTTTCAGTCTGCCTTCCCCTTAACAGCAGTTTCAACCAGAAAGGAGATCAGAAATGAGCATTAAAAGCTGCAGACAAGCTGAGCAGTGTCCAAGGTGCTGCGGGTGCGCTGTCATCACCTCGTGTGCCACCACCAGCCCGGTGACATCATGCCACGTGTTGACAGCTGGGCACAATGGCAGGGGCTCACAGCTCTGCCAGTTGCAGCTGCTGGCCCTGGAAAATGTGTTTGTGTTCCTCAGGCCCTCCCAGGGGATTTAAATAGCACAGGCCACTAGAAAAATACTCTGTCATATGTTGGTTTTTCTGAGGCTTTATTTATGGAGGGGGGAAGGAAGCCAACGCTGTTGTCACCGCGGCCGATCCAAAAATACGAGCTGGATTTGAAATGCTCTGGAGAATAAAACAAACAGGCCCAGACAGACCAAAACACAAACCAAACTGGCACCCTGGCCAAAGCAGCAGTGGGAACCACGGAAAATCTGCAAAATGAAGAGGGAATGTGTCTGTACAGGGCCACCACGTGAGCTCTGCAGGTGAACTTTGCCTCAGGCTCTCTCCAGTTCAGAAAACCCTCAGGGCCTTGTAGGGAACAGATTTTCCATGGATATCTCAGCTTTGGTCTAACTTTGGAGGCTTTTGCAGACAGCACACCTTGATTTAGCTATAAACCCCCTAAATATCCACAGCAATGCATAATGGAGATTTAGTTAATATTTAAATGAGTTTAATGTCTGCTTTGTTGCAGTTTTTTTGGTTGTTTGGTTAGGTTTTTTAAAAATTACTCTCTGATTTATCTCTGGTTTTGACCTATATAACTGTTACAGCAATTCTAAAGAATTATAATCTTGTGTTTAACTCAGTAGATCATATTTAACCTTCTCAATCATATTCTCCCTTCTCTAAAAGCGTGGATATTTTTCTCTTGCAGAGGGATGAGGTGGTGGATTTGGTTCTGCACTGATGCATGGTCCTGGTGGGACTTTATTGGAATAGGGAAACAGGTGAGGATTTTGGGGATAGAGAGATGTGACCCTGCTCCTGAAGTCTGTATGGATTCCATCCCTGTCCTCCTGAGGGTGGGACCAGCACCAGCACATGGCTTTGCTTGAAGATTTTAGAATGAGTGGATGATCAATTCAGTTACAAAAGTATTATGAAAGAAATATTCATAAAATTACAAATTACTGCATATATATCAGTATTATCTTTCTTCTAATATAATGCTTATAAATATTTCAAGAAAAAACAGTAATTGAAAGCATTTATGGCTTCTTGACATGCTGACACATTGCTAAAAATGAATGGCCCCATTTGTTATTTTTTTATTTCTGAAAAATGAATATCAGAATTATCTCTAATATTTCTATCTAGAATAGCAACATTTTAATGCAAGCCTAATGCACTGGATTTAAAATGAGAGAAAGAGAAATTTAAGCCATCCCATTAATGGAACAGCTCAACAGAGCAACAGAGCAGAGAAACAGCAGCATTGTGCTGAATGTTACAGTCAAATAAAAACTCCAAGGGCTCTGTGCTCTCTTTCCAAGAGGGGACAATTGATGAGGAAAGTGTGAACATCTGAGTGCTCTAAAAGCCCTCCCCAAAAACTCACACTGAGGTGATAATTTTTTGTGAATTTTGGTGCTAATTTTTGATGCATTTTACAGCTCAAAAGAGATGATTTGGGGCTCTGTTCTTCTCTGCTGTGTTACATAAAATAAATTCTCTGCCTGTCCCCACCCTGTGCATGCAGAGCACCTCGAGTGCTGTGCCCAGCTCTGGCCCCTCAGTTTGGAAGGACCTTGGGACACTGAGCACATCCAGAGGGGACAACGAGGCTGGAGAGGGGCTGGGAACACAAACCCTGTGAGGAACCCCTGAGGGAGCTGGGGGTGCTCAGCCTGGAGAAAAGGAGGCTCAGGGCTGCCCCCATCACTCTGCACAGCTCCTGAAAGGTGCCTGTGCTCAGCGTGGCTGGGCTCTGTCTCCAGCCAGCACTGACACAAACCAGAGCACACAGCCTCCAGCTGTGCCAAGGGAAATACAGGCTGGATGTCAGGGAAAAGCTTTTCATGGAAAGAGTGATAAAGTTCTGGAATGTTCTGCCCGGGAGGTGGTGGAGTCCCCATCCCTGGGTGTGTTTAACAAAGCCTGGATGTGGCACTGGGTGCCAGGGTTTGGGTGGAGGGGTTGGGGCTGGGTTGGACTCAATGACCTTGAAGGTTCTCTTCCAACCTGGTCATTCTGTGAATTCTGTGAATTCTGGGTTACCCAGAGCCCTGTGCTCAGGGCCACTGAACATCCAAAGGACCCTGCAGCCTGTGGGACTGCAGAGCACCAGGAGAAAGCAGCAGCAGCATTTGAGAGAAGATGGAATGTGGTGAGCAGGGAATATCCTCACCTTTCACACTGACTGTGGAGTTAAATTCTTTTAAAATGCTGCCTCCTGAGGTGAGACATGGTGTGCTCAAGCTATTGCCTCTGAGCTCAGCTGCTCAGCAAACTGACTAATTGTTCAGCATGTTTTATCTTCACCTGAGTTACATTCCTTGGATGTCACAGGTTGTCCCCTCCCTGTCCCTCCTGTGGGTTTATCAGGCACTGTTGCCTTGCTGGGTTTATTTTGGTGCCACACTGGGTGCACAGAGGGTGGGCAGGTCACAGAGCTCCTGTTTTCCACCAAAATCCCTCCCTTCCCCAAATCCCTCCCTTCCTGGGGCAGGGGGAAGGTTTGGTCCTGGGCAGGGAAGGTTTGGTCCTGAGCTCTTTCTGGTCAGGAGGAAGGATTTGAGGGGTGGGCTTATCACAACCGTCTGTTGTTAGTCTAATTGAAAAAAAGTTTTTAAAAATGCACTCAGTTTGCCATCTCTGGGTCAGGAAAAGAGTATTGTGTTGTGATAATGTAGAGCATCTTTCTTAAAAAACACATCTCTGCTTTGTCCAGGTCTGGCTGACTTGGAATTAAATAAATCCTCTTCCTGCTGCCTGAGTTTGAACAGGCCTCCACTGGTGAAAATAAGGGAGAAACTCCAAAGCAGCTTCAATACCACAATCTATTTCAGGATTTTCAGTGTGATAAGAATGGGTTATAGGCTGAAAATAATCCCTCAGATAAGACTTCTTCATTCTTCTTGTTTGTGCTGAGGTAGGAGATGATTTGCATTTCTCTCAAGCTCCTGAGGTGCTGCAGAGGAGCAGCAGAACATTGAAGTCCAGTGGAGGAAAGGAATTCTCTGGCATTGATGTATTTATTTCTGTAAGGAACATTTGAATAATCCTTAACATTTAAGGAGATGGGAAGTGGGAGATGGTGACAAGCTTTGGGGTTTGTTTTAGCAAGGCAGAGGTTGACTTAATTGCTGTAAAACCTTACCAGGAGTCATGTGGGATAACATCCCTGTGAATACTTTGAGATATTCTTTTAAAAAGATTCTTTCCTATTCAGCTCCTGTGAGGGGATTCTATCAGTGGATACAACCTGAATGATTATATTTTTTTGAGATCATGTAGCCATGCCTAACGACCTTCCTAAGCCTTCCCAGTAACTGGAACTGGGAAAAAATTATAAAATAATATTCAGTGAAAAATGAGGAGATGCAAACTACCTTGAAAACCGACCCACCTCACCTGTGCACCACTCACAGATTTTAATTTGGAGAGATTACCACTTCTTGTGTGTTCCAGAAAAAGGTAATGATCATTTTAGATGATCATCATGATCATTTTACACCAGTGAGAGTTTGATGGTGACTTCCATGGGCTCAAATGTGTCTTAAATTGTAGTTCTCTCCTCTGTGGGATTTTTGAGAATAAAGCCCAGGTCAGAGGAAGCTGCAAGGCGAGTGCAGAGCAGATAGACATAAACAAGCACGGTTAATTCCCGCTTTTGGGAGCACCCGCAGTCCCGGGAGGCTGCAGGGTGCTGAAGGCCAGGTGTCTCCCCAGATCACCACGTGCTACTCGGTGCCCTGCTCCATCACGGCGCCCAACGAGTGCCTGTGGACGGACTGGCTGCTGGAGCGGCGGCTGCAGGGCCACCAGGCGCGCCACTACGCCTGCATCCGCCGCAGCGACGGCACCTGCAGCTGGTACCGGGGCGGGCCGCCCCCCGAGAAGGAGTTCATGGACATCAGCGAGCCCTGAGCGCCCRGCGTTCCCCAAAGCGCCGCCCTGGGAGGCTCCTTCCATGAAACCGGCCTAGAAACGAGCGCCGCGTCCCAGAGGGCCCGCGGGGCTGGCACCGCTGCAGGACGAGGGACAAACCTCCTGCAGGCACCTGCTCTGCTCTGTTATGCTTTGCACAGAGGGCTGGCAGCGTCCTCCAAGGCACAACAAATCCCCTTCTTGCCAGCAGAATGTACGAGAATCAATTTTGCCAGAATTTTGCCAATACGAATGTTCGAGAACAAATTTTGCCAGAATTTTGCCGATTTCGCCAATATGATTTAAGAACAAATTTTGCCAGAATTTTGCCAAATGAATGCTCAAGAACAAATTTTACCAGATTTTTGCCAATTTCGCCAATACAATACTCAAGAACAAATTTTGCCAGAATTTTGCCAATATGAATGTTCAAGAACAAATGTTGGCCAGAATTTTGCCAATTACGAATGTTCGAGAACAAATTTTTCCAGGATTTTGCCAATCTTGCCAACATGAATATTCAAGAACAAATTTTTGCCAGAATTTTTTGCCAGAATTTTGCCAATACGAATGTTCGAGAACAAATTTTTCCAGAATTTTGCCAATAGAATGCTCAAGAAAATCCAGAATTTTGCCAGAATTTTGCCAATACGAATGTTCGAGAACAAATTTTGCCAATTTTGCCAATCTTCAATGTAAAGAACAAATTTTGCCAGAATTTTGCCAATTTCGCCAATACGAATCTCAAGAACAAATTTTGCCAGAATTTTGCCAATATGAATGTTCAGAACAAATGTTGCCAGAATTTGCCCATACGAATGTTCGAGAACAAATTTTCCAGATTTTTGCCAATCTTGCCAATATGAATATTCAAGAACAAATTTTGCAAGAATTTTGCAATTTCGCCAATAGAATATCAAGAACAAATTTGCCAGAATTTTGCCAATATGAATGTTCAAGACAATGTTTTCCAGGATTTTGCCAATTTTGCCAATATGAATATTCAGAACAAATTTTACCAGAATTTTGCCAATATAAGTGTTTCAAGAACAATTTTTCTGAATTTTGCTAATTTTGCCAAATAGGAAGGCTCAAGAACAAATTTTGCCAGAAATTTTTTGCCAGAATTTTCCAATACGAATGTTCGAGAAACAAATTTTGCCAATTTTGCCAATATCAATGTCAAGAACAAATTTTTGCCAGAAATTTTCCAATTTCGCCAATACGAATACTCAAGATCAAATTTTGCCAGAATTTTGCCAATATGAATGTTAAGAACAAATGTTGCCAAGAATTTTGCCAATATGAATGTCAAGAACAAATTTTGCTAGAATTTTGCCAATTTCGCCAATTACGAATACTCAAGAACAATTTTCCAGAATTTTGCCAATACGACATGTTCAAGAACAAATTTTGCCAGAATTTTGCCAATTTTGCCAATACAAATGTTCGAGAACAAATTTTTCCAGAATTTTGCCAATACGAATGTTCGAGACAAAATTTTTTTCCAGGATTTTGCCAATCTTGCCAATATGAATATTCAAGAAACAAATTTTGCCAGAATTTTTTGCCAGAATTTTGCCAATACGAATGTTCGAGAACAAATTTTGCCAGAATTTTGCCAATAGGAATGCTCAAGAACAAATTTGCCAAGAATTTTGCCGAATTTTTCCAATACGCAATGTTCGAGAACAAATTTTGCCAATTTTTGCCAACATCAATGTCCAAGAACAAATTTGCAAGAATTTTGCCAATTTCGCCAATACGAATACTCAAGATCAAATTTGCCAGAATTTTGCCAGAATTTTGCCAATATGAATGTTCAAGAACAAATGTTGCCAGAATTTTGCCAGTATAAACGTTCAAGAACAAATTTTGTGAGAATTTTGTCAATTTTGCCAATATAAATGTTCAAGAACAAATTTTGCAAGAATTTTGCCAATTTTGCCAATATAAATGTTCAAGAACAAATTTTGCCAGAATTTTGCCCCCTGTTTTGATCACCTGCAGGTTAAGAGCTCCCCGTGTTTTATTCCAAATCTTTCTGATGAACTACAGAATGTTTTATAGAACTATTTTTTTTTTCTGTATGAAAGTCTTGGACACAAAAGAATTGTTGTACAGTGTATATGTAAAGTATTATAACAATGTGCTATTAAAAAAAGATTCACAAATATTTCCTYATGTGTTGAATCGAGTTGAACACTTCTGTGATTAAAACAATCTSTGCTCCACATTTTGTACTTTCCTTATGTCACAGCTTCCTTTATCCACAGAGTTGTAAMTTCCATTGATAACTAAATTAAGAAACAGCCTTGATAATCAAAACCCCCTTCCCAAGTCAGCATTCCTATGGACTAACCACACCTTGCTGAAGGAAAAGCCAGATTTTTAGTCCATGGGTTAAAGCGTTAATCCATGGATTTAAGYTTTCCATGGAACAAATTCCAAGCCCAAATCATGACAGACTAAAACTGCTCAGAGCTACAAAAACCATGTCCATCCTCAGGGCAGCTGCAGCTCTTAAMACCTCCCTAAATACATGACCAGTACTTGTACCCCAGCATTGTTAAAACTTTAGAAACTCACCTGAAAATGCATGCAATAAACATTGCATAACTCACACTGCAATGATTTCTGGAAGCTCTCAGATGTTTGACCCTCTTTAATAGGATTTCATTGTTTTTCATTCATGCACACCTACCATACCCTGTCAGTGAATCTGGCTACTTGTGAACTTCAACTAGAGAAGGGTTACAGCACATTTTGCCTGTAAATTTTTGTGTCATAACTTTCCTGAATTGATGACTGGAGTTAGTAACTAATCCTTCACACACATATTTAATTTATAAAAGTAATTCAGTTCACACTGGTGAAACTTAGGGAAGTGTAAATGCCAAAGTCCAGACTATCTGTGCCCCAGAAAAAAGGGGCAGAGCCCTCAGGCAGGATGGGAGTCTCCAGTAGTTGCCTTTTCTGWCAGATTTTACTAACTAAAGGACAGGTTTGGAAATGCTCTTCTAAAAAAGATTTACTTTTTCTGTGACTAAGTTTACACATTTCAAGTGAAATGCAAATGGTGCAAGGCAAACAGGAAAATGTGTCATTATCCTTTGAGGAATAAGAGTCCCTTAATACATAAAAGCCAATGTTTCACTTTTAATTTACTATAAATCAGTCTGGCACTTTTAATTTACAACCCTAAATTAAAACCATATCTATGTGCTGCCAAATGTAAAGCCCAGTTTGTTTTCTGCTCAAGATAAACCAAAAACTTCTTAGGCACTAACACTTTGGACCACAGACTTACATAAATCAAACAAAAAGAATAAAAAACYACATTTCTTCCAAAACAGAATTGATATTGCAGTGGCAGTATTGGCAGAGCTATTTACTGACAGTGCTGTGCATTTATATTATTAATTTCCAGAAAGGTTCAAAGCCAGGCTTTATTTCCTTGTGTCAGATCAAACCAATACCTAGAGAAGCCCACAGAGCTTAATAACCACAAAGGTTAAAATTCAGTGGTTAATATTTAATGGATAATATTAAGTGGTTAATATTCAATGATTAATATTCAGTGATTAATATTCAGTGGTTAATATTCAATACCAGTCCTGTGGCATTTGTCTCCAAATCCATTTTGATGGGATGGTGCCTTTTGGATAACAGCAAGCTTTTTTTTCCTGCTTTTTAGCTCCCCAGAGCTCTGGTCCTGTTTCAGTTTTACAGTTAATTAGACCTGAACCTCAACTCACCCAGCCCAGATTGCCTTCTCTGGGCACYTTGCACAAAGAAATGCTTTTTCTGATTTTTATGGACAGACTATAATACAAATTATTGTGTGCCACAATTTGTTAAAAAAAATTCCTGCTTTTCCTGCTATAAAATATCCCTCATGAGGTATTTCACAGTGAAGTTCTGTCTACTTTAATTTCTGGCTGAGCAGAAATCTGCCCAAACTCCCCACAATGGATGGTACAAAGATTTTTTTTCCCCCTCATATCAATAAATGTGGCAAGAAAAGCTTTACAAAACCCACCTCAGAATGAGATTTTATTTTCCCTGAGGAAGACTCTCAAAAGCCTTGACTACAACGTGGCATTCTGAATTTGTTATTTTAATATCAGGAGTTTTACTGTAGTGGCATTGATACCTTATCAACAGCAGATTCTTTTTACAACGTTTTCTTTTTACTTCTTGAAACTGTGTTACATGAGAGGGTGSAGCAGGAACACAGCCTGGCACAGCATTGTAATTTAATTTGAAAATGGCTCACATGACTTTTGGTGAGAGTAGGGCAAAGAAGAGAGAAGGGAGTCTGTATAGGTGAACAGGGGAAAAAAATCACCCCCTGGAATATTGCTGGTGTTTCCTCAGCATTCCAGGTAAATTTTAATTAAATTGTTCAGCAGTTATGTTGGAAAAGCCGTGTGGTTTTTGCAGAGAACAGAGGAGGTGGGGATGCAGTGAAATAAAGGGAACTAATTACTGAGGGAAAGGCTGTAGGTATGACTCAGCCAGCAATGAGCTCAAAAAGCCTCACAGCGTTTTGTGYGATCAGTCTGGGATGAATGTTTCTGTTTCAAAAAGTGTTTCATTAAAGCAGCTCTGTTTTTACACAAAAGAATGGAATCTTTGTTTATTTACCTTGCCTTGCCTAAAGCCTCAGCACAAACCAGCAGAGGATGAGAGGAGCACCTCTGGCACACTCAGCTGACCCTCAATTCCCAGAGATTTGGGGCTTTTCCCTCTCCCCACGTCCCCCCTGAGCTGGTTTGCACTGGAGGGGGGGACAGCTCCAGGGTCCCGTTTGGAGAACAAAAAGGGAAGGAAAAAAAGCAGGAGGAGCACCAAGAAAAATATTTAAAACTGCAATTGCCAAATTCTGCATCAACAAATGCCAGCGAGGCCAGCTGTTGATAAGTGATGAGAACCCAAAACAAAATAACATGATATGGTTTCAGTGCAGCAYCAGAAGACTCTGATTTCCAGATCATCTTACAACCCACTCCAGAAATTGAAACAAAATGTTGTCTTGTACCACACTGCCTGATTGTTTCCCAAGCCACAAAGTTCCAGATGCTCTCTTTGGGAGGAATAAAACCAAACAAACGAGTGTCATCACAGGCAGCTCTTGCAGCAGTTCTCAGTGGCAATGCAAKACCCAAATGGATTCATTTTCTCTACATTAACATTCATTACCATAGAAATATGTAAAAAAAAATTACTTGGCTGTGGAGAACGACATTCAAAAGTCCAAAAAAAAGAGAAATAACTYATAAGTTCTGACTTTAATGAGCAATGTAGAGGAATGGAGACAGGGAAAACCACTCAGAGGGTTGCTACGCTCAGAAAAATATGCCATATAAACTTATAAGTCTGAACAATTAGTTCTTGCCCCAAAATGAAATGTTCTTTGTTTCTATGGACTGCAGTTTAGCAATGCACCCAAAAGTCCTGCTTKTTTCAATAAAATTACAGCCAATCTCAAGTTTGAAGGATCCCTTAGGGGTCATTGTGTCCCACTCCCTGCTCCTCACTGCTGCCTAAATCTGAACCACACCCTAACACCATCACCCCATGCTCCTTGGACTCTGGGAGCCTCCTCTGTGTTATCTTCTGTCTGTGGAGCACTGGGAAYCAGTGTTAGCCCAGGTACCTGAAGATCACAAGTCACAACCAGCCTGATTTTGGCTGAGTTCAAAGCTCTGCAGTGCATCACTTCCAAACACCACACACACTGTGAGTGCACCAGGAAGGGAAACACTGGGGGAAAACCAACCATGGAAGTGACTCCTGCACTTTCAGAGCTGTTCAGTGTATTTTCAAGCATTTAATCTCTCTGAGATCTGCAGCTGGGCAGCTGAAAAGTGACCACTGTGCCATGTGAGWACCCTCCAGCTCACCATCACAGTGRTTTCAAGTGTTCACCCCAYCCCAACCCCTCCCAAAGCTGCCAAAAAGGCTTTTGGAGCATGCAGGAAATGGGAGAAGGGGATTGTTCCCCCAGTCCCTGTTTTGGAGGCACAGGGAGCAGGTTTAGCCCTGCTGCTTGCACCTACCATCTCCTTGTGGTTTGGGTAGAACGTCTGCTCGATCAGAGGGAACTTCTCTGGGCCCAAAGATTTGTAGACAGACACCAGCTGGGCAAACTGCAAAACAAARCAGAGAAAACAAAGCTCAGGAGAGGAACCACACTGTGCCCACAGGAGCTCCTACCCAGGACATTTTCCTTCTTGTCCTGGGTGTTTGATAAACTCAGCAGATCCAGGGGTGCATCCTCCCTCCTCCTCCTCCTCACACAMKCCTTTAATCCACCCAAGCTGAGACTTCATGTACAGACCAACACAGAAARACATCTTGAAAAGTTAAACCCTCACAGGTACAGGAGATGAAATGCATGGGAATACTGAATTCCAAATATCTCGCTGTCTGTATGCTTGAAGATGATTCTGTGATGATAAAATCATTATAATTTTGCCTTTTCTGTCCTCTTAAACCTAAAGCCCAGGCATATTTACTTCTAAAATATTTACCATTTCTGTCCTCTTAAAGCCCAGGCTTATTTACCATTCATTTAGTGGCTGGCACCTCCCTGACAYTGATTTGGCAGAGCTGGCAAAGAGATAAAAGTACCTGTGCCATGCTAACGGGGCAGGTGAGGAACAAACAGGAGAAGTTCCATCTCCCAGGCACAGCCACAAGCATCCCCACAATGGCCATCCTTGATGAGGATGATTTAAACGCGCTCCCGTGTTATGAGCCATTCCTATTTCAAGTGTTTGTGGACAGAAATATGCTGATATAGAACTTGTGTTTAAATCAGAATATTCTTGTCCCAGCCACCAAGATGAGGATGGTTTAAACTGCTCCCTTTTATTGCGCATTCCTGCCTAGGTTTTTCTATGGTACTATTCTGATATAACACAGGCCACTTCTTGCCCCACCATCAAGAAGATGATGATTTAAAACTGCTCCCTTGTATTACCATTCCTACTCGTGTTTTCTATCAAATATTCTGATGAAACACCGTGGCCATTCCTTGCACCACATCAAAAGCTGAGGATGATTTAACCTGCTCCCTGTTATGCCATTCCTGCTCATAGTTTTTAAACCAGAATATTCTTGATAATAAAACCAATGGGTTTTGAATATCAGAATATCCTTGGCCACGCGAGCAAATATCAGGACGATTTAAACTGCTCCCTGTTATGCATTCCTACTCGATATTTTTTCTATAAAATATTCTGATTATAACATGGCCATTCTTGCCCACCACAAAAAATGGGGATGATTTAAACTGCTCCCTGTTATGCCATTACTATTAATGTTTGGTTTAATTAAGAATACTTCTTCATATTAAACCACAGGTTATATCAGAATATTCTTATCCCTCCACCAAAGATGGGGAGGATTTAAACTGCTCCCTGTCATGCCATTCCTATTCATGTTTTCTATAAAATATTCTGATATAACACATGGCCATTCTTGGATGAGGATGATTTAAATTGCTCCCAGTTATGCCAATCCTATTCCTGTTTTTTACAGAATATTCTGATATAAAACCATGTGTTATACCAGAATATTCTTGCCCCACCACCAAAGATGAGGATGATTTAAATTGCCCCATGTTATGCCAATCCTATTCATGGTTTTTATAGAATATTCTGATATAAAACAGGCCATTTTTGCCCCACCACAAAAGATGGGGCTGATTAAACTGTTCTCTGTTATGCCATTCCTGTTCATGTTTTTTACAGAATATTCCGATATAACACCACATGTTATATCAGAATATTCTTATCCCTCCACCAAAGATGAATAGAATAATCTGATATAAAACCACGTGTGATATCAGAACACTCTTGTCCCAACACAAAAGCTGAGGATGATTTAAGCTGTTTCATGTTATGCCATTCCTATTCCACGTTCTCTATGGAATATTCTGATATAACACATGGCCATCCTTGGATGGGGGTGATTTAAACTGCTCCTTGTTTTGCCAATCCTATTTATGTTTTTTATAGAATATTCTGATATAACACCACAGGTTATATCAGAATATTCTTGCCTTATCACCAAAGATGGGGATGATTTAAACTGCTCCCTGTTATGCCATTCCTACTAATGGTTTTTATAGAATATTCTGATATAAAACCTTGTGTTAAATCAGAATATTCTTGTCCCACCACCAAAGATGAGGATAATTTCAACTGTTCCATGCTATGTCATTCCTACTCATGTTTTCTATGGTATATTCTGATATAAAACATGGCCATTCTTGCCCCACCATCAAAGAAGAAGATGATTTAAACTGCTCCATGTTATGCCATTCCTATTCATGGTTTTTTCAGAATATTCTGATATAACATGTGGCTATCCTTGCCCCACCACCATAGATGGGGATGATTTAAACTGCTCCCTGTTATGCCATTCCTACTCATGTTTTCTATCAAATATTCTGATATAACACGTGGCCATTCTTGCACCACCATCAAAGCTGAGGATGATTTAACCTGCTCCCTGTTATGCCATTCCTGTTCATGTTTTCTATCAAATATTCTGATTTAACACGTGGCCATTCTTGCACCACCATCAAAGTTGAGGATGATTTAACCTGCTCCCTGTTATGCCATTCCTGCTCATGTTTTCTATCAAATATTCTGATATAACATTCTTTTAAAGCTCCCATGACACAYCCTGCCTAGCTGTACTCTGGACTGCAGCAGCTTCACACAGAATGTGTAAAACTGGAGAACTCTCCATTAAATAGAGATGTCTTTGGGCTGTTCTCTGTCTCTGCTGGGCAGATCCCTCTCCTCTGGTGCCATTTGGGAGAGGAAATCCCCCCTGAGCCCGGGCTGAGGCTGCAGGGAGCAGGAGGCTCTGGCAGCCCGAGGGCAGAGCAGTCCCAGGGATGTGTTCAGCWGTCCCTGTGCCACCATGGGACATCAACAACTCAGCACAACGCTGAATCGTGGGATTTGCTGCTTGCAAGCAGCACAAAAAGCACAGAACAATACAACTCTGTCCATAATGCAGATAAAATACCTTCTCTGAGGAGAGGCTCGGGGGGCAGGCAGAGCAAAAACTGTTTAAAATGGAAAAAAAACCTCGTGGAAGCTTTGCTTGCATTTCCAGCTGGCTGAGAGGACTTGTTTAATTTAGTGGTGTTTGCTTAGGTTTGGTAAAATACATCTTTAAATTYGGAAGGCCAGTGGAAAATACCTTAATGATGAGCAGTCTTCACCAAAAGCCTGAGGAACTGGAGTTGGGTTGTGGGCTGTGCAAACCAGGCCTCAAGGAAAGGAAATATTCTCACAGCTACCAAAATAAGGTGGTTTGTGAATAGGATTCCTGACAACTTACTCCATATTTCAGTTCTGATGCAAGAGCCAAATTCCAAATTCCRCAAGAAAATACTGACCATTAAGTACATGATTTTTGCCAAGCAATTGTTAGGTTTAAATAAATCTATTTACCTATCTTTAAGTAGAAACCTCYAAAGAAAAATAAAATCATATGACYGTGTTTCCTGTGATTCTTTCCCTATTTTCTTTTCCATTTTCACTGGAAGGGAGAGGAAGACACTGAGAAAATGGCATTTTTTGTAGGGGTTGTGTCATTCATGCAAGAGGTAAAAAAGCTGTAATTGACATTAATTGCTGGCAAATGCTTGTTTACTTAAAATAGTATATTATCAAGCACAGATACCAGACATGTATCACTCCAAAGTGTCCTCTAATCCAGTAATTCAGCTTGGAAACAGCAGGTAGGAAAAGCAGGTTTGAGTTTTTGAGGCAAAGGAGAGAAATCTCTCAAGGTGCCACAGCTGGGGGATGATTTATCCTTTCCCCTGCTGAGATGCTGCTTCACCTCCGTGTCTGCACATCTGGGAATCTCCCATCAATCATTTCCCCCCCAAAATGCAACCTGATAAATTCAGCCCCAATTCACGCCAAATTTCAGCATTCTAATTCTACATCCAAAAATTGCCATAAATCTGTTTTATTTTCCCTGATTGCTGCTGGGCTATTTATAAAGAAGAATTTCATTTAGGTTTTAATGACCTTTTATCAATTTTTAAGTGGGATGTGGATTATATATTTTTATATTTTCCTTTTCAGCAGCTGAACAGCAGTCCTGGGCAGGAGCATAATCTTTTTAGATGATAAATTACTGAATTATCTAATCCAATGTCAAATGTTTACAGACATGGGATGTTTGTGAAATAGAAAATATTTACAGAGCCAGAGAAGTATTTTACATGGATATCAAAGCCCATAATCATCTAAAAMCCCCCCAACTCCTAGAGCTTAGTATTTCAGCAGAAGTAATTTTTACATCTTGGGAAAAAAACACGAGAGTGGAAAAAAGTTCTCAGTTTAGCAAGCTGAATTTACTTCTCATTTTCCRATTTTGCATCTTATTTTCAGTCAAAAAGGGATATCCTCAGGTACCTGTGTGCTTACAGTTTGCAGATTATTATTTTAAAAGGAAAATGSTTGGGTTTTGTAGCATTTGTTGTAATGTCAGTTCTTTTCTGGTCAGGATAAAATCCTTCCACACCCAGGCCAGGATTGTTCCTTTATAACAGAACAGGACAGCGACAGCTGTGCTTTTTCTCTTCTCCAACAAGGTGTGACACAGAGAAGAAATATTTAGTCAAAAAACCATTTATTCCCTTTGATTTTGTATCAAATCTTTCTGGGGTTTCACCACCCCAAGAGTGGAACTCTAAATTTGACTGCACAGATCATGCTGYAGCCAAGCAGGAGTTACCAAAAATTCCTTTGCTGTCTTCATAAAGAGTSAGATAATTCCTTTGCTCAAGTTAACTCCTTAAGAGGAGTTAAATTGTGCTTAATTACATCTCTGCCGCCTCTGAGGGCTGGGGTTTGTTCCTGAGCAAACCACACCAGCTCCTCCCTCAAAGATAATCAGATATGATATTTAAAATTACAGTTCCTGCARATGGTGCTGCCTCTAATTCCAGAAAGCTGCCAATCCCCCTGGCCAGGCTGCAGGAGTTGTGGCACTGCCCCTTCCAGTGGGGAATTTCCTGGGATGTAGGAATTTGGTGGGAATTTAACTCCAGGAATGGCATCTCCCTCTCCTGTTCCCTGTGGGAAATACCAAGCTGTGTTTGGTGTCAGGTACATACAGGCAACGTGTGTATTTGTCATTGTGATATGTGTGGAAACCAACCATGGGACAGTTATGAAGAGGAATTCTAACAATAACTGAGGAAAGTAAAGCATGGAAAAGGCCTTTGAACCTATCTTTTGTTCGCAATTAACCTTTAAAGGTCTTAAGTTGATTTAGGAGCATGTGAATTAAAGCGTTAAGGATGTTGCTGTTTGACAAGAACTTTCTGCTTGTAGCTAAGCCTTAAAGAGTTTTGCAATATTAACCTTTTGAAGTATAATTTTAGAATATTGCTTGTAGTAAGGATCTTGGAAACTGCAGCTTTAGAATATAGAAAAAGGAAGCATGCTTATCTCAGGCCTTAATAAAACATGAAAAGCAGCTTGAGAAAAGAAGATGAACATCAACTCAAGGATTAATAGTTTTGACCAAGGGAAGCTGGACATCACTGTCATGAGATTTATAGTCTGTGCAATTAAAAGTTGGACCCACATCTGGAGAGCTGGACCTCACCAGATGGGATACTTCTTCCTTCTTTYGGAAACCGGACCASCACTACCCGGGATACTCCTTTTCTGGGATACATCCTGAGAAAAACAAAATCACAATAGTGTATAGAAATGTGATGTAAAAATTGGGAATAGAAACTGCTGATGAATAAAAATTGGGAATAGAAACTGCTGAGAAAGCTTAGGAGTACCTCTATAAATATCAGTAAGCCTCAACTATCGGTGTGCAGTTGGAGGGAAAATTTCCCCCACTGTACCCAGYRCTGTATTGCTCATACTTTAMCATATTAATTCATAAATTGATTGCTGCTGGAATATTGGCCTAGTCAARCTTCTCATTTATAACAGCTGCTCAGGCAGGAGCCCTGGGCTGTGGGTGATCCTGAGCCTGTTCTGTCAGAGATTTCCCCTTTTTGAGGGTTCATTACCTGCCCTCTCTACAAGCTGAGAACYCCAGCTGCCCATCTGGTGCTTCATGGGAGCTGAAACAATGCCCAGATGCTCTGGGCAGTCTGTTACACCCACCCAGAGCAGCTGGAACTTTCTAGGAGCTGAGAAATGGGAAAACTTGGATGGGTGATCTTGGATGGGTGAACACTTCTTCAGCCTCTCTCGTTTAAAAAAAAAAAAACAACAAAAACCACTTTCAGCTGATGTTTAACTCATCTCTGGCTGCTCTAAGGTGTGGGCTCATCTGAAGAGTGAAGAAATCCCATGAAATAAAAAAAAAAAACTCCACTTCTCCTCTGCATGTCCAGCTATAAACTTGCCTCCTTCCGAATGCATTAATGAGGATCAGAATTTGTGACTGAAGTTCCTGAAGTTAATTTTTCCAATTTTCTGGTGTGATCTCAGTGCTCACCAGGGATGGGGGCCTCTGCCATGGGATTTTCCCTTTCCATGCACAAAGGGAAGGTCCCTTTGTCCCACAGTGACCTGCACAGGGCCCCTGCAGGGTCTGCAGGCTTGGTTTGCATTATGGGCTGGTTAGGTTACAATTTAGGGATTTAGAAAGAAAATGACACAAAAAAAACCCGAAAAATAAAAAACAACAAAAAAACCAAACCAAACCAAAACAAAAAAAACCCAAAAAAACCCCAAAACAAAACAAAGAAATTTATTTCTTCATCTCTTCAAATGGCACCAGGAAAAATGACCTGAAGTCCATTTTTAGGCTGAAATGTCCCTTTTCAGGCTGAAATGTCCCTTTTCAGGCTGAGGCTCAGAAATGTGGCTGGACACTCCATAAAGGCTGAGTTACCTTGTGAGAGTGAGAGATGAAGCACAAAGAGGGGCCCTTGGAGGCCAACAAACTGAGACACAAACATCTGAGACCCTTCAGAGGGAGGAGGAATGGAGCAGCTCYGTGGAAAGGGCTGGAAGGATACATTTGACACACGTTCTGTGTGGGAGTCAATCAGCTTTGGCCAAGATTTTTCACTATATCTGCACTTTAAACACAGTGTCTGTATTGTATTTTAATATTAAATTACTGTATTTTTGATATTATTATTATTATTATTATTATTATTATTATTATTATTATTATTATTATTATCTGGGAAGCATCTGTGTTACCTTTTTGTGCCCTCCATGTGCTTCTTTGTTGAGATTGGTGAACATTTCTTGCCTCACACTTGAGCAAACCCTGCATGCCTTTCCAGAGGGCTGAGCTCACACAGGTTTGRTTCCTCACAGGAGGATGGAGGGCAGCAGACCCTGCCTGCAGCTGCCACCCTCCTCTGCCAGCAGGAGCTGACACACAGCTCTGTGCATTGCGTTTTAAGGCTACAAGCAAATATTTTATTCAAAATAAGCAAACATTGTTTTAACCAAAAGTAGGTGCACTTATAGCACTTAAATAGATCTACTCTCAATATGCTTTTGCTTTGTGTAATTAGACAAAAAACTTATAAGTTGTAACATTAAGTTTTTAGTCTCCTGGCTAAAATGTGAGCTAATAGCATCTTCCCTTTATCATAACCATGTAATGAAACTAATGCTAAAAAAGAAAACAACTCAAAACACGTTCCTAGCAGTCCTGTCCTATTTGTAATTTGTACACAGCCCCCAACCAACAACACCCAAAGCCCCCCCAGACCTTGACACTGCCCCTGAAGGGTGAAACAGCTCCTACAAATCAGTTTGGGTGCACGAGCAGAGTGCAGGGGAGATGGGAACTGGAACAGAACTCAGTGCTTCTCCACTAGTTTTCATCAGTGATGAACAGAGGGAGACGGGGATTTGGTGTGATGGTTGAAAAATCCCAATTTACTGTGGACTACAACTGCTTATGTACTTATTCTGGGAAGACTAGGAATGTTTCACTACAGGGATTGGGTTAATCATCCCATAAACAAATTTATACATTTCAAACATCTCTTGCTTGCAGAAGTCTGATGTATAATTTTGTTTTTCCTGGTAAATCTCTCTTGTGGGGGTGTTTGAGAGTCCCCAGGATGAGGTGAGAGATGAGAATCTTGACTCTATGTTTCAGAAGGCTGATACTGATATTATATTATATTATATTATATTATATATATTATATTATATTATATTTATTATATTATATATATTATATATATATTATATTATATTATTTATGATTATATTATATATATATTATATTATATTATATTTATTATATTATATTATATTATATTATATTTATTTATTATATTATATTATTATTTTACTATTTATTATATTATAATTATATAAATATTACATCATTCTATTCTTATTCTATTCTATTCTATTCTATTCTTATTCTATCTATTCTCTTCTATTCCTATTCTATTCCTATACTAAACTATTCTAAAAGAAAAAAGAAACATCAGAAAGTTAAAAAAAAATAAAAACCTGTGACAAACTCAGAGCTTGACACAGCTGGCTGTGATTGGTCATCAAGTAAAACCAATTTGCATGAGACCAATCAAAGATGCACCTGTTGGTAAAGCATCTCTAGACTACATTCCACAGCCATCTAATAGTTATTATTTACATTTCTTTTCTGAGGCTTCTCAGCTTCTCAGGAGAAAAATCCTAGCAAAAGGATTTTTCAGAAAATATGTCGGTGACACCCTCTGATTGAATCTTCTTGCAGTCTTGATTTAATCCTCCAAGCTCTGTTTGCTCTTGCCAAGGCATCCTGTTACCAAATCTTTTGGGCTAGTAAGGTCCAAAATCCATCATCTCTCTTGTGTCCCAGTATCCCAGTGGTTTTCCAGCAGGACCCAAAGCAAAGACAGCACAGCGGGACTGGAAATGCCAGGATCATATCCATGGAATGATCTCTTATGCTAATAAGGTCCAAATCTCTTATGCTAATATGGTCCAAAATCCATCATCTCTCTTGTGTCTCAGTATCCCAGTGGTTTTCATCAGGACCCAAAGCAAAGGCAGCACAGCAGGACTGGGAATGCCAGGATCATTTCCATGGACCTGCATGGTGAGTTTTGCACTCAGGGAGGTGTTCCTGAGGCTTTGCAGGGGTCTCACCTCCCAGGTGAGATCTGCCCCTGGTGCATTTCCCCTCAAGCCCTGCCCAGGATCAGCAGCATCTCCCCCTTGCCTTTGGCTGATATTTCCTCACCTCCTTCCCCTCCTCTCCCTCCTCACCCTCTGGGGCTCTGGCAGCACCTCCTGAGATGGAGCTGCCCAGCCCCTGGGGCTGTGCTGGCCCTTCCCACAGCGATTTGGGCTGTCTGCTCCAGCTATCCAGAATTTCCAAGGGCATTTCTGGGCTCCAGCTCTTCCCCTGAGCATGAGAACTGCAATCTGAGAGGCACAGCTCTCCCACTAATCACCATGTCATTAACTGCTGGAATATTTTCACRTTAGAATTACAGCTGATGAGATGCAAACCATCAAGAGCTTCTACAGGATGCAAAAGAAAAAAAAAGTCATAAATAAAAACCTCATGCCCTTGGAAGAGCTGCATGAACTGGCTTACAAATTAGCAGAGTGCATCCATGGGAGAAAAATAAAGTTTTCTACAACAGTTGGAAAAACAGGATTAAAAAAAATCCCAAAGAACCAGAAAATGGTCACAGTCAGAGACATAAAAACATCTCCTGGCTTGCAGGGTTGGGCAAGAAGGCATCTGGCAAGGAGAGACACCTTGGCTGGTGGAAGAGGCACTGACAAAATGTGTAAACAGTGAGGGAAGCGAGATTTAAGGAAGGCATGTGGATTAAAATGAAGGAAAACAGCCTATGAGCATAAAGGGTACAACACAGATCAAGACATGCCTGGYATACAAGAATAAGCTAAAGGTAATCCCATGAGGCCTAGATCCAGGGGCTTCTGGAGCCCTTTATTTGGAATGAACATTTAGAGAAGGAAAAAAAGTTGATGGAACTGAGAGGCTCTGGGGACTCCTTCCTGGGTGCTCTTCCAGCAGTGAGAAAATGCTGAATGAAAAAATACTTTATTCCACTGCTATGGGAACAGGGAGTTCAGTGTTCTGACCAGGGAAACATTTGTGCTTGTGTTTATTTTGATGGCCTTGAGCTTAAGCACTTCTCAGAAGGGTTTGGGGCTCACAGTGACTGAAAGAGATTTTCTTCTTTGTGGGGTTTTTACAGATGAGGTCCAGCTCAAATAGGAGGTTTTCATAAAAATACTGAGTTCAGTGAAACTTGTAGAGGAAGGAATCAGTGGTGGGTTTCCAGGGTAGATTTCCAGGGTGGNGTAGAGGAAGGAATCAGTGGTGGGTTTCCAGGGTAGATTTCCAGGGTGGAGATTTCCATGGTAGGATGGCAGGGTGGGTTTCAATGGTGGAGATTTCCAAGGTGGATTTCCAGGGTGGAGATTTCCATGGTGGATTTTCAGGGTGGGTTTCCAGGGTAGGTTTCCAGGATAGATTTCCAGGATGGATTTCCATGTTGGAATTCCAGGGTGGAGATTTCCAGGGTGGATTTCCAGGGTGGATTTCCATGGTGCAGATTTCCAGGGTGGAAATTTCCATAGTGGATTTTCAGCATGGGTTTCCAGGGTGGGTTTCCAGGGTGGGTTTCCATGGTGGAGTTCCAGGGTGGAGATTTCCAAGGTGGTTTTCCAGTGTGGATTTCCATGGTGGATTTTCATGGTGGGTTTCCAGGGTGGATTTCCAGGGTGCATTTCCATGGTGGTTTTCCATGGTGGAGATTTCCAGGGTGGAAATTTCCCTGGTGGATTTTCAGCGTGGGTTTCCAGGGTGGGTTTCCATGGTGGAGTTCCAGGGTGGAGATTTCCAAGGTGGTTTTCCAGTGTGGATTTCCATGGTGGATTTTCAGGGTGGGTTTCCTTGGTGGAATTCCAGGGTGGATTTCGAGTGTGGAGATTTCCAGGGTGGAGATTTCCATGTTGGAATTCCATAGTGGATTTGCATGGTGGATTTCCATGGTGGATTTTCAGGGTGGGTTTCCAGGGTGGATTTCCAGGGTGGATGTCCAGGATGGATTTCCAAGGTGGTTTTCCAGTGTGGATTTCCATGGTGGATTTTCATGGTGGGTTTCCAGGGTGGATTTCCAGAGTAGATTTCTAGAGTGGGTTTCCAGGTTGGATTTCCAGGTTGGGTTTCCAGGTTGGATTTCCAGGTTGGGTTTCCAGGTTGGGTTTCCAGGGTGGGTTTCCAGGTTGGATTTCCAGGGTGGGTTTCCAGGTTGGATTTCTAGGGTAGGTTTCCAGGGTGGGTTTTCATGGTGGATTTCCATGCTGGGTTTCCATGGTAGATTTACAGTGTGGATTTCCAGGGTGGATTTCCAGGGTGGAGATTTCCAGGGTGGATTTCTAGGGTGGGATTCCATATTGGAATTCCACAGTGCATTTCCATGTTGGAGATTTTGAGGGTGGGTTTCCAGGGTGGATTTCCAGGGTGGATTTCCCTGGTGGATTTCCATGGTAGAGATTTCCAGGGTGGTTTTCCAGGTTGGATTTCCAGGGTGAATTTCCAGGGTGGATT
>NDFG01000012.1:632611-659587 GCA_002167245.1 Sporophila hypoxantha
TATGAAAATCTCCACCTGGAAACCCACCATGGAAATCTCCTAATGGAAACCCACCCTGGAAACCCACCCTGGAAACCCACCATAGAAACCCACCATAGAAACCCAACATGGAAATCTCCACCCTGGAAGTCCACCCTGGAAACCACCCTCGAAATCTCCAACATGAAATGCACTATGGAATTCCAATATGGAAACCCAACCTAGAAATTCCACCCTGGAAATCCACTCTGGAAATCCACACTGTAAATCTACCATGGAAACCCAGCATGGAAATCCACATGAAAATCACCATGAAAACCCACCCTGGAAACCTACCCTAGAAATACCAACCTGAGAAACCCACCCTGGACACCCACTCTGGAAATCCAACTGGAAATCCAACTGGAAAACCCACTCTAGAAATCTACTTTAGAAACCCACTCTGGAAAGCCACCAATGGAAAAGACCCCCCACCCTGGGAAAGGTCCACACTAGAAACCCACCAATTGGTAACCTGTTGCCGAACCCGAGACCTGCAAATCCAGCTTCTGGAACCCATGAGAAATCTAACATCGGGAAGGACCCACCTTTGGAATCATCCATTTTGATTCCCCTGAAATACACCTGAAACCACATACACTGAATCCCCCTGGAACATATTATGCCACTTCCTACGGTGGAATCCCACTGCAACGCGCACACTGTGGAATATCCTACCATGTAGTAATACCAACACAGAACCCAACAAGGGAAATCTCCACGCTGGAAACCACGCCTGGAAACCACCTCGAAATTCCAACAGTGGTAATGCACTATGGAATTCCAATATTGGGACAACCCACCGAAATCACCCTGGAACTTCCACCTGAAATCCCACCACTGTAATTACCATGGAAACCCAGCATGGAAATCCACCATGAAAATCCACATGAAAACCAGCTGGAAACTACCCCTAGAAATCCAACCTTGGAAACCCACCTAGGAAATCCAAACCTGGAAACCCAAACCTGGAAACCCACCCTGGAAAGCCCACCCTGGAAGGCCCAACCTGGAATCCAACCTTGGAAACCCACTCTAGAAAATCACTCTGGAAACGCCACTCTGGGAAAGCACTCATAGAAAACCCACCCTGGAATCCACACCAGAAACCCCACCATGGAAACTCTCCACCGGCGGCAACCCACTCATGGAATTGCCAACAGTAGGAAACCCATCTTGTGGAACCTACTCCTTGAAATCCACACTGGAAAATTCCACACTTGGAAATCTACATATGGAAACCAGCACAGAAAAATCCTTACCTGGAAATCTACATCCTGGAAACCCATTCTTGGAAACCCACCATGAAAACCACCCTGGAAACCCACCAGGGAAACTCACCCTGGAAATCCACCCTGGAAATCTCCACCCTGGAAAACCACTATGGAAATCCACCCTGGAATTCACCTGGAAATCCAACCTGGAAAACCACCCTGGAAACTCTACCATGGAAATCCACCAGGGAAATCCACTTGGAATCCACCCTGAACGTCACAGAGGAATTCCCACCCTTGTGAAACCACTCTGGCAAAAGCGCCACCAGGGAAAGTGGCGGACTCCATTGCGAGAATCCGAGGCTATGGAGAATGTCTAATCATGGAGAATCTTCTCATCCTGGAATATCTTCATTTTCCTGGTAATTCAACCAGGAAATCGCACCTGGAAATCCCACCTTGTGAAATCTCCACCTCTGGACAATCTCCACCTCCTCCGGAAAACCCACCATGGAAAAATTCCTTTGGGTTTCTATGGTGGGTTTCCAGGGTGGATTTCCAGGATGCAATGCCACTCCTCAGACACCACCAGCCAGCCTCTGCTAGGCCCAGCAGGGAAAGCCAGAGGACTCCTTGGGGATACCCAGACAGGGATTTCACAGCATTTTAAACTGAGCCACCCACTAAAAACACCTCAGAGAGCAGGGGTGGTGCTCACACACCCCAAAAAGAAACCAGGACACTTTGCATCCATCTCAGAGGGGGCTGGAGCTGAGGGTGGAAGTGGAATATCCAGGAATGGCAGAGGGGAATGGCAGTGCTGCTGGGAGCTGTGGAGATGATGTGGGGGAGCTGCACTGGAGGAGAGGGAGAGGATGGGGAGGGGATTGCCCTGGGGGAGCCATCACCACAGGAGGGATTTTCCTGGATGGGTGAGAGATTCCAGCATCAGGAAGGGGAGTGTCACCCCCCTGATCTTCCTCAGCTCTGAGTCACCAAGGCACACACTGGAGGAGCAGATAGAGCCTAGATTTCAACTGAAAAAAATATTTCCTAAGATTATTTAATAGAGAATATAACACACGTTTCCTTTGTAATTACATATTAAGATTGCACAAGAAATCAAATTTAATTWCCATAATCTGGCCTTCAGGTGTGGTGTGCATATTTGCCTTAACCGAGCACAAAAAGAGATTCTGAGTCTGTACTGCAGCAGAACCAGCAGATAATACAAAGGACTTGAACCCCAGCTTTACAGCTTTGAATATTAACTTACAGCCTCTGTTTGAAAAGAGTTTCTCTCRCTAGAAGGTAAGAAACAGTTAAAAAGTCCATTTGAATTTCCTGGCCCTAGAAATGTCCAATGCAGTGAAAGTCTGTAATGGATGTCAAGAGCTCCCACTGCTGCTTTTTAGTGCAGAGGAGAACAGGGCAGAGTGGCAACAACCTACTACAAAATTCAGGAATATATCAAAAATTCTAYTTTTGCTTTAAATTATCCTGATGGCAGTAAATGCTGGTCAAAGCAAAATACTGCCATACTCAGTTTATATATAAAGCACTTGAGAGTGCATGCAAGGATTGATGAATACAGAGCTGAGAGAATTACTGGCTGTGTGGAACAGAAAAATCATCACCACACTGAAATTTATTTATTATTTAAGGATCTTTGCTTTTTTTTTTTTTTAAACCAGGAATTTCAATTGCTTACTTATTTTAGGAAAGCAAAATCAGCAAGGAAGGTTGGAATATTCCCTTCCTATTCCAAGACTAGATTAAACTAAAACATCTCTATAAAGAGGTGCAAAGAGCAAACACACTACTAGGTTTAATGTATTTAGATTTTTAGTTATGCATTTAAACTTATAATTTTATTTATGAATTTTGGTCCAGTTCAATGTTCAAACCTGGTCTTAAATTGTCTTCTGCCCAAAAAGCTCACAATGTTTTCACCTTCCTTCTGACACAGTTTTGTGAATTTACTTTCAGCTCTTGCACGACAAATACATCAACATGTTTTGCTCTAAAACAAGGCAAGGAGACCAAAATCTTCACTGGCTGACAGACAATTAAAACAGGTTTTATTCAGGTTTTTTATGCAGGTTTTCTGTTCTTAAGAAAGTTCTGCTTGGAGGAAAAGCACCTGGAGATGCACAGACCTCTGACTTCGCTTGAAACCTGTAAATCCAATATCCTTCTGTAAATCCAAAATTCCTATGGATGRAGGCCACAGAACTGGCCACTGATGCAAATATTTGCTGTTGGGCACGTGGAATTTGATTCAGACACTGTCACACATCCCATGGGGCTGTCCCAGCCCTGCCACCGTGTGCTGGTGTCCCAGGGGCAGCTCTGCCCTGCCTGGGACAGAGGCAGCTCCTGCTGCAGCCCTGGGCAGGAGAGGGAATGCAGCAGCTSCCTGCAGTGCCAGGGCAGGAAAGGTCCCTGCAGTCCCCTGGCTGCCCTGCCTTCACCTGCCAGGGACATCAGTCTTGCCAGAGGGGCTGGAACCAGAGAGCTCAGTGCTGGCCCCAGGTTTGATCTGGCGGAACACATAAAACTGACTGAAATATCAAATCTGAGYGTCCCTAAATGTCTTCCCTCTCTGAGCTGCATCCAGATTGCAGGGCAGCATTCTCCAGCCTTGACCTTTAAGAAAATCCCCTCAGGCATGTAAAAGAGAGCAATAACCAGCCAAATTCTATCCCATTGCTCAGCATTATTGTACAAATCTGGCTTTTGCTAACGAGCACAGGATTTTCTTACAGTGAAATAAACAYTTAGAATTTCTTTTTTTTTAAACCCAACATGGAATAAGCACTGAAAATCTCCCAGATTYACAGCAAATAGGTTTTCAAAATGCCTCTCTTCTTGCACACATTCATTTTGTTTGTGGTTTGCTCTCCAGAAGATGCTTTGACACAAAATTGAATCTCCTCTGCGTGGCTGTCTCTCCCATTAGCATAGCTTCAATAATTTGTGTCAACAGGAAGCTGGAAGGAACAGAGCTTATCTCTTTTTTTCTGTTCCTCCCTGCAGAGTCCTGACAAATGTCCTGCCAGTGCTCCAATCTGTTGCTCAAGATTTTTAAAGTATAACTGGGAGTGGGAAAAGCACAAGAGAGCAACTTGGAGCAGCAGCACAGAGGAGACAACAAGGTGGGGAAGAGCACTAGAAAGCATCAAATAGCAAGAGAGGGCAGTTCAAACAGACCTTCCAAGAAAAAACAAGGTAAAAAGAGAGAAGTTAAATGTCCAGTTAGAGCAGGAAGGTGAAGACAGATAAGCAGAAAAGCATCTGCAAAAGAAATGCAAAGCAGAGCACAGCACACGAAGTCAGAGTTGTGTAAGCTTGGCAAGAGGAGCAAACCAAGGAAAATATCAACAAACTTGCAAAGAAGTGTTTGGCTGTCTGCTCCCAAACTGAAGGAAAAGAAACAAACAACAACTGTGAGATTTCCAATGATACCAGGTCTGAGAAAAAAAGCCATACCCTGCCTTCCCTCCCAAGGGCTGGGGCTGAGAAAGGAGAGMACTTCTGGCATAACTGCGTGCTCTGTGGCACTGCTGTAACATTTAAAAGCCCTGATAACAATCAATTCCTACAGTGGGGCAGAGTGGGGCATCTGAAGATGTTTCAGCACAGGTGGGCTCCCCTCTGGAGCTCTGTGTGAGGAGCACCAGCACCTCCCAGCCCTCCTCACACTCTCCCAGGTATCTGTGCCTCCCTCTCTGCCAGCTCTGCCCCTTCCTGGCTGCTTCCTGCGTTCCCCCATCCCTGGAGGGCTGGAGCAGAGTGCCAGGGGTGCACTTTGATGGGGCCAAGCTGCTCAGCACCAGCTCCCACCCCTGCAGAGCCAGGCTGGGACAGCTCTGCCCAAGCTCAGCTCTCCTGGGCTTCCCAAATCCCCCAGGGACTCCCTCTTCCCTAAATACAGACCCTTCCACCACCCTGGCAAGAGCCAGTGAGGGTCACAGAGCTCCCAAACGAGCCTTGTGCCCCTCCTAAGGCAGAGTGAACGCGTGACTGAGGCAGCAGCAGATCCCTGAATCCCCAGAGCAGCCCTGCAGCCTGCCAGCAGAACAGGTGTGCAGCCAGCCCCAGGGCCTGGGGWGCTTTTCCTCTGCACTGAAGGAACCAGAGCTGCCCTGGTGGAACTGGGCTGGTTTTGGGAGGGTTTTGTTCCTCTTCAGCCATGCACAGCTGCTGTGCACAAGTGCTCTGGGGTCTCTGCAGGCCTGGAAGGTTTAGCACTGTCAGAAAGAAGCTGCAAGCACCAGCCCAGCCCCTGTAATGCATGTAATTATCACATCACAGCCAGACTGTGAAATAAAAAAGAAATAAAATAAAAATAGAAATAAAACACAACCCTTTATTCCATCTACAGCAGCCTWGGACATTGAACCTTGTGACCGTGTTCACAGGGGTCCAAGGATGAGAGACGAGGATCTGACTCCATGTTTCAGAAGGCTTGATTTATTATTTTATGATATATATTATATTAAAACTATGCTAAAAGAATAGAAGAAAGGATTTCATCAGAAGGCTAGCTAAGAATAGAAAAAGAARGAATGATAACAAAGGCTTGTGTCTCAGAGTCTGAACTAGCTGGACTGTGATTGGCCATTAATTAGAAACAACCACATGAGACCAATCACAGATGCACCTGTTGCATTCCACAGCAGCAGATAACCATTGCTTACATTTTGTTCCTGAGGCCTCTCARCTTCTCAGGAAGAAAAAATCCTAAAAAAATGATTTTTCATAAAAGATGTCTGTGACAGAACCTTGCAGCCCCTGACAATTAAATCAGATTTTGCYTGTTTGGTGTCACTCAAATCCACCTCCCTGCCTGACTCCACTTATCAGCAAGCTGCTGGCCACAGTGGGGTGGGCAGGGAATAAACTGGGGTGTTCCAAAAATACTGCACCTCCATCACCAATATCTGAAACTGAAGCTAAAATCCAGCAGGGCTCAATTGAAGGAAACCCTCCAGCATGCAAGATTCACATCAATCTTTACAAGAATGATTAAAATGGATACATACAGGAAGAATTAGTTTTCTTTTTTAATTCAACACAGGACACTGGCAAATCACATTTTGTATTTTTAATACATGGGGGTTTTTTGTTATTTTTGTTTTTTAATATTATTTTTAAAGTTAAATATTATATTTTATTTTTAATAACAATGATTATAATATAATATAATATAATATAATATAATATAATATAATATAATATAATATAATATAATATAATATAATATAATATAATATAATATAATATTTTTAAATTTTAAAATATTTTAAAAATTATTATTTAATTATGAAATTGTTTAAGACTAATTTCATAATTAAAATAATGGGATTCTCCTAATGCTGCAAGCTCTGATATCATCACCACATTTTGCAGCTCCTTCTGGCCTCCACAATTACTTCACACACCTCCATGGAACCACAGAYTCATTTGGGTTGGAAAATCCCTCTAGGATCACCCAGACCAGGAACTAACCATGACCTTCTAAGTCCACCATTCACCCTTGTCCTTWAGTTCCACATCCACGTGGATCTTAAATCTCAAATCCCCCCAGGGACAATGACAGCATGTGCTATGAGAAAGTTTGCATAATGCTCCTAAGCCTCAGTTAAGGGAAGCCTCCTTTATTTCCTGAATGATGTTTTCTAAAGGAAAACAGATAATTTAAATGATATCAAATATTAACTTTGGGTTAACTTTTCCTTTTCAYAAATGCTTTACAGCAGGATCTGCACCCCATTAAACATGAGTAAAACTGTGAAGRGAATTGGGAATCCTACAAGGACAGTGGATGTTTTTACCTCACCTTAACTCAGTGTAGCTGTAAATTGAACCAGGTAAAATTCTAGTCTTGTTTGATGGGGTCATTCCAAGCCCAAGACAATTCCTTTGCAACATGACCCTGCACTGAAACTTTCTAATGTTTTAATAATAATTCTTCAAGGAGGGCACAAACCTTAAAACAGTTCCTCCACAGTTCTGTGTGAGCTCAGCAATAAAGAACTCAGCCTTTATTTATAAAAGCCATGCTTTCCCCCAGCTTTCTGACATCCTTAGCATTTCAGTGAAGTCCATCTCGAGGCAGGGCCATGAATTTTCCATGAGCTAAGTGCTAAGTGTTATCACAGCAGTGAAATAACCCAAGCGCTGTAACAACCCCTCGCTCTGGACACGTTTMAGAGCACAAACCTCTCACCACACACACTCATCCCAACGTTTCCTTCCACCTGGCTGCTCACAGCCCAGCTTGTCACAGGGCTCTGCACTGCTCTGAAGTCCTGCTGTGCATTTGGAGGAGCTGTGCATGCCCTGACACCAGGGAATCCAAGCTTTAATTCCTGCTCCCAGTACATCCCTGGCCATCATCCCACCCACCTGTGACCATGTTCACAGGGGTCTCAGGGTGAGGGAAGAGATCAGGATCTGACTCCATGTTTCAGAAGGCTTGACTTATTATTTTATGATATATATTACATTAAAACTATACTAAAAGACTAGAAGAAAGGATTTCATCAGAAGGCCGGCTAAGAATAGAAAAAGAAGGAATGATAACAAAGGCTTGTGGCTTGGACAGAGAGTCTGAGCCAGCTGACTGTGATTGGCCATTAATTAGCAACATCCAACATGAGACCAATCACAGATGCACTTGTTGCATTCCACAGCAGCAGATAACCATTGTTTGCATTTTGTTCCTGAGGCCTCTCAGCTTCTCAGGAGGAGAAATCCTAAGGAAAGGATTTTTCAGAAAAATATGGTAACTACAACACCCCACCTTTCAATGATGCACCTCAGATCAAGCACAGATTTGTTCACTGCCAATTGGCAAGCACACAGAAAACCAGGGTACAAAAGGAGCTTTCCTGTAAAATTAAGGGCAGGTGCTGCAGCTTGTGGCACAGAGTGTGAATCTGCCCTCAGAGCTGAAAAGATGTTCTACATCTGGAGCTGTGTGCTCCTGAAACACCAAACACCTGACACAGTGAAGAGCAATAATTTAAAGCCCAAAGACCTTGTACATTGAGTTCTAACTCTCATTTTATTTGGGAGCCCTTTTATGACCCATSTCACCTCCCTGACTTCCCCTCCTACAGATCTCCACTACTCCTACTTTTGCTCTGATATAAGGAAGACTCATTGCCCATGGCTAACTCACTAATTTCCCATCCTTTTAAGGCCCATTCCATTGCTCACCCCCTTTTTTCCCCCTGCTGTTATCAAAGCTGTAATTCCCTTCTGCCACTCCACATTTGACCTGCAGGAAAGTCAATCTATTTCTCATGAATTAATAAAGATTATTACTGATGGCTTTTTGTAGCGTTCTGCTTCTCCTTTTTCCATGGGGCTTTTGCACTTCAAATGTTTGCAGAGAGAATTTCTACACAAATATCAGGGCACTGGTGTTGACAAAGGGATTGTGCAGGAAGAAATCCCTGCCATGCTCTCAAGATGGGGTTAATTGATGCCAAATCCAAGCATGGCCATGGCCATGGCACAGTGGATTCTACCCTTAATTTTAGCAGGCAGCAGCAGACTGAGGAGTGCATTCCCAGGCATCCACAACAATTTTCAGCAGGGATTTCACCCAGGCAGGGAGCACACACCAGATTGGTCCCACCAAACAAGGCAGGTGATGATGTTGGCAAAACCAATGGTGCCTGGATTCTGCTGCAGCATCTGAGCATCCATGAAGCTGGCTGAGCTAAGGGATTTTTACCCCTCAGGGTATCTGAAAATATTATATAAAGGTACTCTGAAATGCCTTCATAGAAGCAAAGAATATCCTGAGTTGGAAGGGACCCACAAGGGGCATTGAACTCCTGACCCCACATCCCAAAAATCCCCCCATGGGCCATGAGTTTTTCCATTGTTGTCCTCTCCCAAATCTGATGGGGATTTTGTGCTGCTCTGGGATATACACAGAGGTCTCTACATCTCCCAGCACCACCACCAGCACAAGGCAGGATATGCAAGTTAAAAAGCCAAAAAAACCACACCCTGGTGTTTGTGCAGAAATTATTTCTGTGCTCACACTAAAAGCTCACACTCCTCACTAGGACCCACATTAAGGGCAGTGATAAAGTGACAAAAACACGGATATGGCAGTTTGTAAGGAGGAATCATTCCTTACTTTTTATTGCATATAAATACTACTGGCTTTGCCTCCCCACCCAGTGAATCAAAGCACTGGGAAATGCCACACAGCTGGAAAATGTGATGCACTAAAATAATGAATTCAGCAATGTACAGTGTGCACTGAGAAGTTGTAAATGCTCTATCAATAATTTATTTCCCCCCTGCAGCAGTTTACTGCAGCATAAAAGGATAATAAAATGAGCTGCAAGAGGTATATGTTAAAAACTGCTGACARTTGTTTGGAGGGATTTTCATAGTAAGTATTAAAAAATTAACATCTCCAAGGCAATAAAAAGTATTGTAGTAAAACTTCCCTGCAGTGTGAAAAATATTGACAACTGTTCTTTTCTTACCCAGACACCAGAGGGAAAAATGAAGTTTTGGCTATTTATGAGAAGTGGGATTTTTTTAAAGTTGTTTTAGCTGTTGGACAATGGAATTGTAGGAGCAGGGACTGCACAGTGGATCAGCACATTTTACAGCACACATTTTACCTTGTTGCTGCAAATGTTTTTAGTTGTTCATGAACCAAAAGGATCACCAAATTCCACCTCCATTTCTACAAAACTTGTCAAGAAAAACAGCATTGGCTTCTCCACTGGAGCTGGCAAAGATCAGTGGCTCTCCAGGGTGCCTCAGTGCTCTGGGGGTAACTGAAAGGACCAACTCTACCACAGAGGCACAGGGTTATGAAAAGGGCTTTCAAAGGAGGAAACCAGTCCCTTCAGATGGCCTTGCTCAAGCATAGCCCCAAAAATTTCACAGCAATGAGGAAAACACTGGCTAGAGCCTGTTCAAATKATGTTCAAAACCACAAATATGAGAAATATTCTCAGCTTGCTTTTCCCAGACAAATTGTGAATAAACACTCCTTCCTCACTTGAGGAAGCGTGTTAGCAGTGGGGAAGCATTCCGTTGGAAGCCTCACTTATTTCTCTATTTGTACTACTAAGATTTTTGCTCTCTGTCCCCACACTGGCTCTTTGAAAAAAAAAATTATTGAAATATCTTAGTTTGGTTTTTAATCCTTCCACTATTTCATTGCTCAGTGAGGGAAGTTTGATAATCAATGTTCATGAAGGGGAGTGGAACATGCAATGCAGCAGCTGAAATGYCAGGCCCAGGACATTTCCAGGTGCAGTGATTTAGCTTTTATATTTTTAAATCCAGCTTAGGATTTAGCTTTTCTGTTTCTCAAGTCCTGTACTGCATTAGGGTATAACTTTAAAATTCCATACAGAGTGCTGGTTACTGTCTTCAGGTTTTATTCAGACACAATAATTCCTCTCTGGACCTGGAACTCAAGGACACCTCACTGCCTCAGGCCCCAAAAAGTATAACCAAAAGTGAGCTGGGGGGATGCAAACTGGGGGTAAATGACTGCATTCCCTGCAGCTGGAATTGCAGCTTTAACCCCTGATCTGTGAATGCCCAAACTGATAATTGTGTGACAAACTCGTGCCCATGGCCCACTCTTGGGAAGGATGAGTTTGAAAAGAAAGTCTCACAGGTATGTGTGCTTAGCAGAAAGATTTTTAAATGTAGAGTCTGACAAAGGAATAGGGATGGAAGCAAGTTTTGATATAGAAGAATTGCTGAGCCAGTCTGACCAGATAACTAAGAAGACAAAAGGTATGTTAGTTAGGAAGAGTTTTTATGACTTAGAGCAAAAGATAAATTTCAAATAAGATGTTTTTACCAAGCAGAAAGATAGCACAGGCAAACAAGGCAGCAAAGTTACAAGTAGAAAAAAGGTCTCAGAATTTTCTACTGCAAGAAAACTGAAAAACAACTTCTACCTTAAACTGTAATGTACTGACTTTTAGTGATTGGAGAGCAGTAGCATGAATATGGTAATTATAGCAGTTATGATAGGCTATAGATAAAAGTAAAGTGGAGATTAGTTCTACTGTATTAAGATGCTAAACAAAGAAAAGTATAGAATGCATTGTAGCCAAAACCAAAGGGTCTCCAGGCCTGCCTGCAGCTGGAGCTGACAGCTGTAGGCACAGCCTGTCACTCATGTCCCTGGACTGCTGTGACATCTTGGATGGAATAAACTGCATTTTGTATACAACAAACTGCATTTTGGATACAATAAACTGCATTTTGGATACAATAAACTGCATTTTTAAGACCCACCTAAAGTCCCACATCTCTCATTTATACTCTCACAGCCCACCTTGGGTGCAGCCTCTGGAGGCTGTGGCTGCCCAAGCTGTGCCTGCTGAAGTCTTTAATAAATCCCCGCTTTTTTCCCTTAACCCTGCCTGGCCTCTGCTCTAGGTCCCCCAAAGGCAGCAGCAGCAGCACTCACCACCCAGGGCTTGTCACAGAAGTTGTAGATGGACTCGAGGGAGTTGACGCTGGGCACGCCGGCGTACTGCATGCCGATGATCAGGTTGCGGAAATCCTCGTTCTCCGCCATGCTGTAGGAGTGCTGCCGCACCAGCACGAAGTCGGGCCGGAACGACCTGCCAAAAAACACCCACAGTCATGAGAATCCACCAGCAAACTGGGTCTCCTGCTACAGCAAGAGGTGTAGAGGGGGAGAAATGGCTGGTGGGGGAGTAGGGCCGAACATGCGAACCAATGGGAATGACGAAAGTTGGAAAAGATCCATGGTGGCTCCATGGAAAACACTCAAACCAAAGGGAAATGAGAAGAAAGCCATGATGGCTCCATGAAAAACACTCCAAGCAAAGGGAATTGATAAAAATGGAAAGAGTCATGATGGCTTCATTAAAAACACTCAAAGCAAAGGAATTGATAAAAGATGGGAAAGATTCATGATGGCTTCATTTAAAACACTCAAGCCAAGGAAAATATGGAATGAGCCATGATATGGGAAACAGACCAAAGGGTAGTGATAAAAAAGGTGAAAGATCCATGATAGGCTCCGTGAAAAACACTAAATCAAAGGGAAATGATAAAAGGTAGAGAAGATCCATGATAGGCTCCATGAAAAACACTAAAATCAAAGGGGAAATGACCAAAGATGAGAGGAGCCATGATGGCTTCAAGGAATACACTAAACCAAAGGGAAAAAGAAGGGCCCATGATGGCTTTGTGAAAAACCTCAAACAAAGGGAAATGATAAAAGGTGGAAAGACCCATGGTGGCTTCATTAAAAACATTAAATCAAGGGAAAATATGGGAGAGACCTGATGGTTTCATGAAAAACACTCCAACCAAAGGGAAATGATAAAAGGTGGAAGGTGCCATGGTGGCTTCAAGGAAAACACTCAAACCAAAGTAAAACAAGGAACGAGCCATGGTGGCTTCATGGAAAACACTCAAACCAAAGGGATTTGATAAAATGTGGAAAGAGCCATGATGGTTTAATGAAAAAAACAGTCAAACCAAAGGGAAAAGATTGGAAAGAACCATAATAGCTTTGTGAAAAACACTCCAAGGAAAGGAATTGATAAAAGTGGGAAAGAGTAGCAGTCATGATGGCTTAATGAAAAACACTTCAAACCAAATGGAAAATATGGGAATGAGCCATGATATCTTCATGGAAAACACTCAGACCAAAGAAGGTAATGATAAAAGGTGGAAAGATCCATGATAGGCTTCCGTGAAAAACACTCACACCAAAGGGGAAATGAAGAAAACCATTGATGGCTTCATGAAAAACACTCACACCAAAGGGAAAATATATGAAATGATCCATGATAGGTCCTGTTGAAAACACTCACACCAAAGGGAAAATGAAAGAAAACCATGATGCTTCATGAAAAACACTCACACCAAAGGGGAAAATATGGAATGAGCCATGATATCTTCATGGAAAAACACTCAGACCAAAGGTAATAATGATAAAAAGGTGAAAGATCCATGATAGGCTCCATGAAAAACACTCAAACCAAAGGGAAACTATAAAGGTGGAAGATGCCATGGTGGCTTCAAGGAAAACACTCAAACCAAAGGGGAAATATGGAATGAGCCATGATATCTTCATGGAAAACACTCAGACCAAAGGGGTAATGATAAAAGTGGAAAGATCCATGATAGGCTCCATGAAAAAACACTAAACCAAAGGGAAATGATCAAAAGATGGAAAGAGCCATGGTGGCTTCATGAAAAACACTAAACCAAAGGGAAAATATGGAAAGAGTCATGATGGCTCCATGAAAACAACTCAAACCAAAGGGATTTGATAAAATATGGAAAGAGCCATGATGGTTTCATGAAAAAACACCAAACCAAAGGATTTGATAAAATATGGAAAGAGCCATGATGGCCTCCTGAAAAACACTCAAACCAAAGAGAAAAGATGGAAAGAACCATGATGGCTGTGTGAAAAACACTCCAAAGCAAAGGAGATTGATAAAAGATGGAAAGAGCCATGATGGTTTCATGGAAAACACTCAAACCAAAGAGAAAAGATGGAAAGAACCATGATGGCTTTGTGAAAAACACTCCAAGAAAAAGGGAATTGATAAAGATGGAAAGAGTCATGATGGCTTAATGAAAAAACACTCAAACCAAAGGGAAAATATGGAATGAGCCATGATATCTTTCATGGAAAACACTCAGACCAAAAGGGTAATGATAAAAGGTGGAAAGATCCATGATAGGCTCCGTGAAAAACACTAAACCAAAGGGTAATGATAAAAGGCAGAAAGAGTCATGATGGCTTCATTAAAAACACTAAATCAAAGGGCAATGACCAAAGATGAAAAGAGCCATGATGGCTTCATGAAAAACACTCAAACCAAAGGGAAACTATAAAAGGTGGAAGGTGCCATGGTGGCTTCAAGGAAAACACTCCAAGCAAAGGGAAATGATAAAATATAGAAAGAGCCATGATGGCTTCATGGAAAACACTCAAAGCAAAGGGAAAATATGGAAAGAGCCATGATGGCTCCATGAAAAACACTCAAACCAAAGTGAAAATATGGAAAGAGCCATGGTGGAAAACATTCAAACAAAAGGGAAAAAATGGTAAGAGCCATGATGACTTCAAGGAAAACACTCAAACCAAAGAGAAAATATGGAAAGATATCTTCAAGGAAAACACTCAAACCCAAGGGAAATGACACAAGGTGGAAAGAGCCATGGTGGCTTCATGAAAAGCTGCAACACCCTTAATCTGTTCAGCATCCCCTCAATAATGGAATTGCATTATTGGAAGGGGATGAGGATGAAGCTCCTCTCTCCAAGAGGGGAGAGAAATTATCATGGATTTCAGGTTGTTTTCCTTCTGACAGATAAATCACATCTATAACCTTGAGGTATGTCCTTAGTTTCAGTTTCTGAGCAGTGACAAGCTAAACTAAAGCAGGCAAAGGGCTCTGCCCCAAACTTGGGCTTTTGGGGAACAATTTATTTATTTGTTTTTTTCACAATTATTGTCAGGCTGTTTTAAGGACAGCAAGGCATGAAGCAACCCCATTGCTGGCAAATGGAATCAGACCATAATGGAGAGAATCACAGTTGGACTTTTGATCAAGAGACCTGTCAAAATGAATTTTTTGACTTACAGCTGCATTTCCCCCTTTTCTCTCTGATGTCTGACCAGCATTTCCCCTGCTGCTCCCTGTGGTTCCCTGCCTATCACCCTGCACCTTTGCCAACAATCTGACACCATCCTCACCTTGCTCCAACCCTGACATTTTGTTACTGGAGGTTATGGAAAATAGAAAACACAAACCAACAGGACAGAGCCTCCAGAGCAGGGGCAATTCACTCCCAAATTTGATGGTTGAAAGAGTCTTTTCTGCATTCCAATTTTATAGGGGAAGAAAGCCCAGACTAACTTGAAGATTTCACATTACTAAAAGAGGTAGAACTGCAGGGTAAATTAAATTAGCATAGTAAATTGGTGAAATTATTTACATGCCTTAAATAAATACAAGCTGTTTACTGGAGTGAGRCACTCTGAAGATTACAAAATCATTCTGAATTCTCAGTCTGGTAGAATAAAAACAACAACACAATTAAAATCCATGTTAAAAYTGCTTTAGCAGTTCTGAGATCCCAGCTTGGATGCAGCAGTCCAAGTAGATTAGCTGGATTCTTGAATTTCAAATCAAAGGCTCATGGAAGTGTTTGGGTTGGAAGAGAGCTTTTAAAGCTCATTTTCTTTTCTAGTGGAAGGCATCTAGTGGAAATGCATCTTCCCAGGATGCTCCAAGCCCTGYCCAGCCTGGCCTTGGRCACTGCCAGGGATCCAGGGGCAGCCCCAGCTGCTCTGGGCACCCTGTGCCAGTGTTTTACCACTGTAAAAATAAATAACAACCCCAAACCYGCAGGATTTGGCAAAAGCAACATTAAGGATTTGCAGTCAAGAGTTGTTAAAATGGCACTGAAGCTCAATGAGCAAAACCTGTATAGAAACCCTTGCCTTTAAACAGGATTCCTAAAAAAGATCTGCAGCACAGCCCTGAGATGTTGTGATCAAAGTTTCAAGAGTTTGGAACATGGAAATCCAATTTACTGGCCCAGCATGAATATAATGCTTAGAGGATTAATGATGCCTTTATTGCTGTTATATAAYGAAGGGATGGGACTATTTTTGGGTTAAATTGATTTATTGTTCAGATAAATATTTTAGTTTTAAATGCTGTGAAATTTATGAGAGTAAGTAGCTGGTTCTAGTTTAAAAGTAGTCACAGGTTCTTTTGTTATAAGGTGATATATATATTTTTAACTTAATAGATAGCTGCTGTAAGGTTTATTTTGTTTTATGCCTTATTATTTTTTATTTAATTTTGTTGTGTGTTTAATAGGTTTTTATAGGTTTTCAATAGGTTTTATTTATAGGTTTTGTATTCATATATATATATATATATATATATATATATATATGCTTCTGTTATAATTTTTAAACTTTTAGCTTATTCTATACAGCCACACCCTTACATTATAAAATCTTCACTATTTTATTAATATAGTGTTTTACTTCCTTGTGGTATATTTTTTCTTGCAATTATAGAAACATAATTTTATGATTTTTTTTTGTTTAATGTTTGTGTATTTTGTTTCTATATTAATTTAAGCTTTTTCTAAGGTTGTAGGTCAAACTTTTCAGTTTCTGTAGAAGTTTCTGTTTTTCCAATTCCCACATGCCCTCATTAAAATTGCAGACTCCTCAGTGAAAGAAAGAGACAACTTTTATTTATTAAAATAAGGGGGATAACACATCCCAGGCAGTGCTGTGGTTTCAAATAAAAGAACAGAAAGTGYCCTCTCAAAGACCAATTTAATGGAAGAATTGGGAAATGGAAGGGATGTACTTTTTAAAAATTAAAAATAAAGAAATACTGTTTGCTTTGCAAAAGCTCCTCAAAGGAATATGRTACATTCCCATAATTGTTCTAGTTCTGTAATTAATGCTGGATGGAGTGACTGCATCCAGAAGGAGGCCAGGAGGAAAATTTTAATTGTGGCTCAAGCATCAAGAATCCAAAAATCTCAGCATTATGCTGCRGAAAATATAATTTTTCATGGTATGATTTTCATTCACAAAAAACAAACAAGTCGGTGCCTGGTAAATATTTTTTTCCTCCTAAACTAAACCAAACCAGCCAAATTTTGTCGTTGAAATTTCTATAATTTTTCTAATGAATAATTTGCTCATCAGTCTGTGATACAAGTTCACTTTGGGCCTAATAATTTGTGTTTATTGATAACAAATAYCTCCAATTATCACAGAAACAGAGAATTCTCTCCCATCATGTCTGCACCTCCACAAGCCACATGCCCAGGTGTCCCACAGCAGATTTGATGGARAATTATCAGCTCCAGGTAGTTCTATTTGGGTAACAAACCACACACAAAACTATAATATTATCTCATTCTCAGAATTATCTGATGGCACAAAGCTCCTTTTCTTCCAAAGAACTTTAAYCAAGTTTTCTCATGACCTGCAGATCTTTGGAGATGTTATTTTCTGGATGTTCCCAGCCCTCATTTTCTCCTGATGTGTTTTGATGGCAACTTGGCCTTGATACTTTTTAAAACACTTTTTGGAATAGTACAGAAAAGCCACCAGGGAGCAGTGATCAAGATTTCTTGGCTCCAAAACYTCCATCATTGGGTAAAAAATTCCACCAACCCTAAGAAAAATCAAATCTCTTACTCTTCCAAGGAAATAATCTTGTGGGTTTGGCACAAGATCATTGTTTTTGTATKAAACTGCAATATTTTTAAAACATGCCAGAGATTAAAGAATGGGAATCTTGAAGCATAAACAAATATTTAATATTTTTCCTGCAGTTTTTTTTTGTTTGTTTGTTTTGCTATTTTGGTTTGTTTTGGTTTTTGTTATGTTTTTGTTTGTTTGTTTTATTACATGAATGAGTAGACATATTCAAGTCTTTTATTTGGAAAGATGTTCAGCAAACCATAAAGATCCAGGACATGCTTGTGTGGCTCTGCCTTTAAATTTAATTTTTCAGCCAAACAACTGCTACACTTCACTTACACATAAATGCCAAAACAGGAGCAATTCTCACAATTTAAATAAAATATTGGATATAGTTTTGATACTCATTTTGCCAATATTATAATTTTTGTGATATAACTTTCTAATACTTCCTTAATTTTTTCTTTTGCCCTGTTTTTTATGAGGCTGTTGATGTCCTCACTGAAAAAACCCAGAAGTTAAATTTACCCTGCCTTCCTTGGCATCATCCTTTTCAGACAAAACAGCCCTTGGGAAATGTGAGGTGTTTAAACCAAAATGTTTCAAACAGGCTGAAATATTCCAGGAACTGCCCTGAGAGGGGTGTTATGACTTGGTCTCTTTCAATAGATAATATTCCATGTTGGAAATAAATTCTGCTATTCTGGGAAAATCTGGCAGGCACAAAATTAACAAATTTGGGTCCTTCTGCAGCAAACATAAACCCCAAATCAATAACTCCAACTCCCARCCATGTATTCTTTATTCTGGACTTCCTTCCCTTAATAAATCCATTTWCCCCATGATTAAAATGTCAAGATGTGCCCTCCCTGTCACAAAAAGGTTGTCACAAATCAGATATTTTATTTTCTGCTCTCCCTGAGGGGCATCACTGAAAATCCACAAGCACAACCAAAGCACTCAGCACCTTCCCCATGCACACCTGATGCCATTTATTGCTTTTTGCTGCTCTTCCACTGAGTTTTGCTTACCTGACAACTTTTGTGCCATTTCGGATGATTTGGATATCAACTGCATAATTGCCATCAGCATGGGCTATCAAGTTGATTTCTGAAAATTCTGCCTGTGAAGAAAAGGCTCCTGTTAGTCACTCTGGTTTATTTTACCTTTATTTTCCAACCCCCTCATTTTCAGCATTAGGGCCCGAAGTGCTGACARTCTACATTTGAAATAAAATGAGCACCAAGAGGGCATTGATCAGCAGTATTTGTCACATTTCAAAAGGTTTTAATCCAAAGAGAGCAAAAGGTAAAAAAATGTTGTGGAAATGGGTTATGAGGCAGTAGCAAGTGGATTTACTCCTCCGTGTCTGCACAGAAATGCAGGGATTATATTTTTGCTTTGCACAATGTTATCAAAGAGATTAATGCAGGATCAACATTGACAGAAAGTTTTGAAGAAAACTGCACAAAAGCAGTATTAAAATAACATTTTCTTATAGAATTTTGTGTCTCCTCATGCTGCTCACCCTTTTGATTTTCTTTATGCGCGTTTACTCTTTTTTAAAAAGACCTGGTGCTAATGAGCAATTGTCTCACAAATTTCTCAATTAAARCTACTTTTCCAAAAGTCTTCTCAGCCTGGAAATGTGGGATTTAGAGGGAGCTGCTCCCATCCTCTGAGTCTGCAGCGATTTGAAAGGAAAGGACAGGATGTTTTACATTTACCCCCAGCCTTTCACCAGCTCAGACTCTCAGGGCGCTTCACAATAACATCACCCCGCGGAAGGATTGAAACGCAGCCAGCTGTCTCCTGGTGGATAAATGAGAGTGTCTGTGCTGTCCCGGGCAGCAGCAGCAGCAGCACAGAATAGAGAGTGTCACAACCCCCCTGAAAAATGGAATCGCTGCGAGTCTTGCCGGCAGCCTTTCACAGCCTGGAGCTCAGGGAGGGCTGAGCTGTTCTCCCGCTGCTCGCCCAGGGCTCGGCTTCGTTCAGCCCAGCCACCCTCGCACCTCCTGGGAGCGCCGGGACAGCGCTCCCGAGCTCACTGCACTGGGATTGACAGAAACTGCAAATGGCGAGAGAAGGAGATCTCTGTGCAGGCACTGCAAGTGTCAGACCCAGTCAGTCCCCTCCCAGACTGAGCTACCTCCAATTAATAAACCATTTTAAAAGCTTTGTGGGTGATAGAACACAATGTATGTAGAGAAAGGCAGAGAAAAAATGAAATAACTAAATACAATTATTATAATCGTATATTATAATACAAAACCCAATAAAACTAACCCCTAATAAGCCTGAAATCATCCAAAATCATCCCAAAAACCCCAGCAGGAGCTGATGACCTGGCCAGGGAGGGTGAGTGACCCAAAATCACCTAAAATAACTCAAAATTAACCCAAAATGCAGAAAACCACCAAGAAATAAAAAAACCCCATAAAGATATGCAAAAATCACCAAAAATTGATCTCTAAATCAGCCAAAAATACCCAAAAGCCTCACAGGAGTTGGATGACCTGGCCAGGGAGGTGAGGGGAACACAAAATTCGCTAAAATCAACGCCAAATCAACCTGAAATACCCAAAATGCAAAGAAAAACCTCTAAAGAGGGGAAAAACCCCATAAAAATGCCCCAAATTAACCTGAATACCCCAAAGTACCCCAAAACCCTGACGAGAGGAGCTGGATGACCTGGCCGGATGGTGAGTGACCCAAAATCACCTAAAATCAACCCAAAATTACCCCAAAATGCAGAAACCTCCAAAAATAAACCCACCACAAGATATGCAAAAATCACCAAAAATGATCTCTAAATCAGCCAAAAATACCCCAAAACCTGAGGAGGAGCTGGATGACCTGGCCAGGGAGGTGACTGACCCAAAATCACCTAAAATCACTCTCAAAATTAACCCGAAAATACAGAAAACCACCAAGAAATAAAAAAAACAAACCCATAAAGATATGCAAAAAATCACCAAAAATAATCTCTAAATCAGCCAAAAATCCCCCAAAAGCCCAAGCAGAAGCTGGATGACCTGGCCAGGGAGGGTTCAGCGACCCAAAATCACTAAAATCACCTCAAAATTAACCCAAAACACAGAAAACCACAAATAATAATAATAAAAAAACCCATAAAAACATAGCAAAAAATCACAAAAAATGATCCCACAAATTCCGGTGCAGGGTGTGCTCAGGTGCCCCAGGAGTTTTTGCTGCTGTTAAAGAGAACGGGCTGTGCTGTCAGTGCCTGCCTGGCCTAGGTGGGAATGGAAAAAGCAGCAAAAACGACTTCTTAATCCCAAAGTTTCAGCTTAAATAAAATAGCCATAATTGTAGCACACCCTAAATTATATCTCCATGCCTATCTCCTATTTTTATTATGGGATTTTTTTTAATAAAGTGCTAGTGCCTCTAAATGATATCTCCATGCCTATTCCTATTTATTGTGGATTTTTTTAATAAAGTGCTAGTGTCCCCTAAATATATATCTCCATGCCTATTCCTATTTATTATGCATTTTTTTGAAAATAAGTGCTAGTGTCCCCTAAATTATATCTCCATGTCTATTCCTATTTATTATGGATTTTTTTTTTAGTAAAATGCTAGTGTCCCTAAAATTATATCTCCATGCCTATTTCCTATTTATTACTGATTTTTTAATAAAGTGCTAGTGCTCCTTAAACTATATCTCCAATGCCTATTCCTATTTATTATGGATTTTTTTAATAAAGTACTAGTGCCCTCTAAATTGTATCTCCATGCCTATTCCTATTTATTATGATTTTTTTGAAAATAAAATGCTAAGTGCCCCCTAAATTATATCTCCATGCCTATTCCTATTTATTATGGATTTTTTTTGAACCCCAACAACCAGCACTGCACCCAGAGCACATTTCTGTTCCTGAGTGGGGAATTAGTGATACAGAACTGCCACAGTATTCATGGAGTGTCTGGGAACTTCCCAGTCTCTAAGCAACAGCTCTGAACACAAGATGTTTTCATGCTGTGAAAATTATGGTCAAATCCCCTCAGAACTGCCCACTTTGGTGCAAAAAAAGCGCTGTTGTGGTTTAAATCCCAGCTGGCAGCTCAGCCCCACACACCCATTTCCCACCCAGAGGGCAAAAGTGGGAAAACCTTTTTAACTTTTTTACCCACCAGAAAGGGTAAAAGTGGGAAAACTGTGGGCTGGGATAAACAGAATTCAAGAGCTGAAGCAAAGCTGTGAGTGGAATCAAGGAAACCAACACCCCAGCAGCTCCAGGGGGAAATCAACTCTGCCCCCAGCCAAAGCACCACATTTCCTTAATTGTGAGGGCGTTTGGGGTACGAAGATTGTAATTTTTTCTGTACACGAATGCACAGAGAGCCATGGAATCACTGAGGTTGGGAATGCCCTCTCAGATAATCTCCATTACCATTAATCCAAGGCCAAACTCTGTCCCAAGTGCCACAAGCACCAGAGCTTTTAAATTCCCCCAGGGAGGGATTAACATGCATTTATAAATATATGTGTTTCTATAAATGCACAGATATAAAAATAAAAATATAAAAATAAATTATATAATATAATATAATAAAAATAACTTTTCTATATATTTGTCACTATATGGACACGGAAGAACACAAGCACAACCACTGTTCTCAAGGTGAAGGAAGAAAAAGGGCAGTTTATTTTCTGACTCTAACATTTATAGTTTTCCAAAAGTGATGAGGGATTGGAGGGTGACAGTTGCACAACTCTGCAATCACACTGGACAAACCAACCAGTCCCATCATCTCTCTCCTCCTCCATAAAGGAAAGTAAAACAATGGGTTATTTACAGAAAGTGAGTGAGAAAGTTCACTACAAGAATGTTAACATCAGAAGGTTAGAAAATCTTAAAAACCAGGGTGACATGATATTTCATAATTAAATATAAAAGATAATAAAAATAACATTCAGGCTAAGCCAGTTACCTGTTCCACCTTTATGTCATACTCTCATGGAACCTTTTTTCCACGAAAAAGCCTTGGCCCTGCAGGAAAAAAAAAAAGGAGAGAAAATCAAGGATGTATTTATCTGTAATCAGTGTCTATAGAAACTTCCTGTATTGCCTTCAATGTCCTGAAAGCACACAAATATACTGAATTAAATCGACTGCTGCACAGGTAGATTTGATCACCCATCCCACAATGTTTTGTAAATAAAAGCATGATGTGATTTCCAGCCTGAAGTGAAAAATGCACTGAAATGATGGACATCAGAAGTACACCTTTCACAGCTGTTCAACAATATAAAAGGAGCCCTATTCAACAGGTACATCTTCCCTCAAAGCAGCAGTGGCAGTGGGAAATTCATTTCCCTGTGCACAACTTCCTAACAACCACTCACATTCATCTTTATCCACATATTTCATTTAAGAAAAACTGGTTTATTTGGCAATCCTGTGCTTAGAAACTTTAAAATTTTTTTTCAAGATTCAGAGAACTGGAGACTGCTGTTGTCAGATATTGAGTGCCTGCTTGGGTTCCTAATCAATTTTCCTTCCTCTAGACTGACTTGATATGAAATAATTAATGTGAAGAGAGTTTTTGAGCGATTATTATGCACCAGGATTGCTGGGATAAAGCAGAATTCACTGATCAGGCCTTGCAAGCAGACATTCCTCCAGGAATCCATCCCTTGTATCCCTCAGGCTGCATGTATCTGCTTTGGACCAAAGGAGGATTTCAACAAAAAAGAGAAATCTGTTGATAAAAAGAATTATTCTGACACTGTGTGTTGAAGGAATATGGAATCAGCCTCTCTGTGTTTTCTTTGCTCAGCAACAAAAGCTTGGGTGGCCCTTCCCTGCTTTTTTCTTGTGCAAGGAAATAATTGTTGCACAATTCAAAACCTGCACAGACAGAACATCACCTCAGATGTTAAAGAAGAGCAGCTTTGTGCATTTCATCAAACAAAATGCATCTAAGAAAATGCATCTAATGCATTGCATCTAACAAAATGCATCTTAAGCATTGCATCAACAAATGCTGTTGTTTTACATGAAATCTACCTCCCCAGTGAAAGCAATAGCAATACATATATTAATAATTTATTTCTGCTGTGATCCAGTAGAATTTCACCACTGTTTTAATAGTGGATTAAACAAAATTTTTAATAATCAAATGTAAGCACTCGCCTGGGCAGCATTTCATAAGGAATAAGGGTATTTCTTTAAGATTTTTCTTAAGGATATGGAAAATGGATGGTAGAAGTTTTGATACTGAAATCGCACACTAAAAATATTGTCCAGCCATTAATTCTGTATAAACATGCAATGGACAAAGAAGAAAACAGAAGAAAGCATTTGCTAATTATAGTTTTTAAAACTGTGTTTTGCAATAAATACACAGGAAAGATGAAGTTTGAAAATCCTGTTCTGTTCTAGGAGGCGCAACTCATTTTAGTGACCAAAATATTTATACCCATACTAAAAGCTAGAAGTCAATAGAAACCTAATTTACAGAATTATCAATAATCCTTGTTTATCTTTCCAAATTTGTCTGGAATACCCTTAAGAGGAATGTGAGCATCACCTACTTGGAAGCTTTGGGGATTCTGGATGTGTTTTATGGACAAACCAGGAGATCTGAGCCGGAGGAAGGTCCCACAATCAGGGATGTGCCTCAGGAGGAGAGCCACCCAGCTCACATCAACAGACAGCTTTAATGCCCCTCTGAAAAAACTAAAACATTCACCACTGCAAAAAGTACTTCAAACTCCAGTTCTGGTCCCCATGAATTGAACAGCCTTGTCCTGGTTGAATTCTGTGGGAGCAGCGATGAGCTCCTGGGTTTGATCTCTGGTGCAGAAACAGGTGAGGGAAGAAAGCATTATTGGACATCAACATGACATATTTAATTTAAAATACAATTATTTTGGCTGCATTATGGTGAAGCTGCCTCTTGGCCACTGGAAAACAGTCTAAATACTCAGTTTCTTCAAATTAAATGGTAACATGGCATTCCAGAGATTAAACCTCCCCCAAAAGCTGCCCTAACACATATCAGCAACTGGCAGCTCTTTGAGAGAAGGAATGGACTGGAAAGCACAGAGAGCCCAGGACAGACCCTGCTACCTTTACTCCAAGTAGTGTTTAGTGAGACAACCAAACACTATCATTAGCTGTTAATAGTGAGATGTTATTCCTCTAAATTCAGCCTTTCTGCTCAAACATGAGGCAACTCCAAAGAGCTGAGCTCTGGCATGATTCACATTTTCAACAAATGACTTCAGCTTTGAAAATAAACAGGACTCACTGAGGCTGAAGTTAAGCAATCTGAGGCTTGAAAACAAACCTGACATTCAATCATTTCAAGAAAATCAATTTTGCAGCAGCTTTAGCCAACAACTTTTATGAAGATGTATAATATTCCACAATATTCTCCAAATATTGGACCACAAAGACTGCAAGAATTTATCTTGATATCTGTTGGAATTCCCTGGCTGCTGGGAATTTCAGACTTTCTGTGCTGGATCCCAGGAGAACACTGCCTTTGGCCTGAGACTGTGGAGAAAGCTTCAAAAATTAAATGATAGAACTGGGACTCGTGGGGTGTAGAGTAAATAAAAGTGTGTAATATCAACACAGTAGAAAACCTTAGAGTCAAAGGTTTAGAATATGATAAATATATATAACTCAAGATAAACTAATCCTTCTCCTTCACTTTCTTCTTCATAAGTTTAAGTAGTATTGTGTATTAGATTGAAAAAATCCACATTGCAAAGCCACAAGTAGTTAGTTATTAGTAAAAATAAAAATCATTTAAGTGTCATTTCTTAATTAACACTGTTTTATCCTTAAAAAACCTTATAAAATGCAACTCCATTTTTTAGTTTATTAAATAATATAAAACTCACTATTTGTAAAACTATAATATAGATAAAATAATAAACAATCTAAATCCAAACAAGGGATATCATCTTACACATTTAATCCCAACCCTAACCCCAAAAAACCCCAAACCTCCACAGTATCTCTGAAGTATAACTGAAATTTCATGACTTAAACATTTCATAACAACAGATTTAAGTTAGCATGTGTTTATATGTGAAAACAGAACCCAGTTTTCATTTTAATTTACTCTACCATGGAAATTCACCATGCCCTGCTTGAATATTCCCATTTGCAATGAAAGAAAAGAAGGCAGTCCTTGTCATAATGACATCATTACGTACTTAAGGAAAATTTATTTTATTTTTACCGAGGGGAGCTGAGGAATGCCTTGTTTGATGTTATTTATTTACAGAATTCCCCTCAATTGCACTGTCAAATTCCGTTGAGCCTCATTCCTGTGGGCACAGAGGTGTGGAAGGGCTGCCAGCAACTCCAGAGCTGTCCAGGACAGGGCTCTCAGGGGTGAGGTGGGCTGCCAGCAGCAGTGGAACTGAAAACCAATCACACACCCAAATCAGGGGGCTTACAGTGAGACTGCTCTGCTGGTGTGCAGGATTCTGCACTGTGGGTAAAGAAGAAAAGGGAAGAAATCATAAAATCATCCATCCACCTGACGTTCCGCCATTTTCCAAAGGCCACAGAGAGAGCAGAGAGCTGGGAATGGATGCTCGTCCACTGAAGGCACAGCAGAGGATGCTCAGAACACCTGAAACATTGATGGATTTCTTGCTGCACATTCATAATTTAAAATTAAACCACCAGAGAATGTGCAGCTGCCACAGAGGCAGCCTGAACAACCACTCACTCCATCACACTGAACTTTGACACAGGACAAGCAATGTGAGGCCAGAAGTCATTAAAGGGGTTCAAATATATCAATAATAAATCTGATTTATTTCCCTGTTCAGCTAACACAGCATCTACCTACAGTTCCAAGTACTCTTACTATGCCATGCCACCTGGTTTAATATATATATATATAAATATATATATAAATAATATAAGCACATACTAGTTATATGTGTGTGTCGTTGCCAATAATACTGGGGATTAATTCCCAAATATTCTAATAGTATATAATCACTATTATATATGTATATGTTGTGATAGTTATAATATGACAAGCAAATATCCCAAATACTCTCTATTGCATAATGATCAATATATATGTGTGTGTATATATATATATGAATATTCATCCCAAATATATATATTATCGTATACTATCTCATAATTATGTGTGTAGGTATATATATAGGTATTCCCAGTTATTTTATATGTATATCTGAAACTATATGTTGTGTTTACTATATACAATATTTCCAATATTCTATATAGTAATATCATATATTTTTGTTATATATATACAGAATATTCCCAATATGTCTATATGTATATAGATATCCATATATATGTGTTGTATATATATAACAGGAATATCCTCCAAATTTATATGTGTATCATATATTTTGGTGTATGTATATACAATATCCCTATATATTTATCTGTAATGGTATGTATATAACAGAATATTCCCAAATATTCCATAAGT
>NDFG01000012.1:666286-698389 GCA_002167245.1 Sporophila hypoxantha
CAATTAAAGCCTACTTTTCCAAAAGTCTTCTCGCCTGGAAATGTGGGATTTAAGGGAGCTGCTCCCATCCTCTGAACTGCACCGATTTGAAAGGAAAGGACAGGATGTTTTACATTTACCCCCAGCCCTTTCACCAGCTCAGACTCTCAGGGCGCTTCACAATACATCACCCCGCGGAAGGATTGAAACGCAGCCAGCTGTCTCCTGGGGATAAATGGAAGTGTCTGTGCTGTCCCGGGCAGCAGCAGCAGCCACCACAGAATAGAGAGTGTCACAACCCCCTGAAAAAATGGAATCGCTGCGAGTCTTGCCGGCAGCCTTTCACACCTGGAGTAAGGGAGGGCTGAGCTGTTCCTCCCCGCTGCTCGCCCAGGGCTCGGCTTCGTTCAGCCAGCCACCCTCGCACCTCCTGGGAGCGCCGGGACAGCGCTCCCGAGCTTCGTTGCACTGGGATTTACAGAAACTGCAAATGGCGAGAGAAGGAGATCTCTGTGCGGCACTGCAATGTCAGAGCACAGTCAGTTCCCCTCCCAGACTGAGCTACCTCCAATTAATAACCATTTTAAAAGCTTGTGGGTGATAGAACACAATGTATGAGAGAAGGCAGAGAAAAAAATGAAATAACTAAATACAATTATTATAATCGTATATTATAATACTATACTACTATAATAATAATAATACATATTATATAACAATAAATACTATAATAATAAATAATAATACTACTAATAATACATAATAATAAATGATAATACTAATAATACTATATAATAAATAATAATACAATATTAATATACAATAAATACTATAATAATAATAAATAATATACTAATAATAAATACTATAATAAATAATGATAATAAAATAAACTACGCATAAATACTAATAAATAATAATAAATAATAATACTAATAATAAATACTATAATAAATAAATAATCAACTAATAAATACTATATAATAAAATAATACAATATTATATTAAAAATACTATAATAAATAATAATAAATAAAAATACTATAAAATAAATATCTATAATAAATATATTAAAATACATAATATAAAATATTATAAATTTAATACTATATATAAACACTAAATACGAAATCTATAAAATACTATAATATAAAACTATAATAAATACTTAAAAAAATAAATACTATAATAAATACTAGTGTTATAATACAATAAATACTAATAATAAATAATAATAAATAATAAATGCTAATAAATTATTACTATAATAAATACTATAGAATAAATACTATAATATAAAATATATTATAGTATTTAATACTAATATAAATACTAAAATACTAAATATAAAAACTATAATATAAAAACTATAATAAATACTATAATAAATAATAATAAATAATAATACTATAAAATGAATAATATCATAAATAATAGCAAAATAAATCACATATAATATAAAATTTATAGTATTTTAATACATATATAAATGCTTAAAAATATGCAAATATAAAACTACTATAATAATAAAACCTATAATATAAATACTATAAAATAAATGCTATAATAACTATAACTGTAATAACATACAATAAATATAATAGATAAAATAATAAAAATAATAAAAACTATAAAAACCAATATAAAAACAATATCTATAAATATTAAAAATACTAAAATATAAAATACTGGCTCATATAAACAAATACCTATCAATACAATGCTTTAAAAAAATAATACTATAAAATAAAATACTGATTAAGAAATATAAATAAGTAACAATAAAAGGCACTAGCAGCAGGCACTGCAGTAGTTGCTGTTTGTGTGCTGGTGTGTAACAAAAAGATTTGGTAGTGGCTCAGAACCGTTGCAGGCTCTCTCTGGTGGAAGTTCTAGCAGCCACAGGAAGGGATTCCCAGGTTACAGAAAACCACCGAAAAAATGCAAAAAAAACCCCATAAACTAACCCCTAATTAAGCCTGAAATCATCCAAAATCATCCCAAAAACCCCAGCAGGAGCTGGAGACCTGCCAGGGAGGGTGAGTGACCCAAAATCACCTAAAATAACTCAAATTAACCCAAAATGCAGAAAACCACCAAGAAATAAAAAAACCACCATAAAGATATGCAAAAATCACCAAAAATATCTCTAAATCAGCCAAAAATACCCAAAAGCCTCACAACGGCAGTTGGATGACCTGGCCAGGGAGGTGAGGGAGTGACACAAAATCCCTAAAATCAACCCAAAATCAACCTGAAATACCCAAAATGCAAAAAAAACCGTCTAAAGCAGGGGAAAAACCCCATAAAAATGCCCCAAATTAACCTGAAATACCCAAAGTACCCCAAAACCCTGACGAGGGAGCTGGATGACCTGGCACGGATGGTGAGTGACCCAAAATCACCTAAAATCAACCCCAAAATTACCCCAAAATGCAGAAAACCCCAAGAAATAAACCCACCACAAGATATGCAAAAATCACCAAAAATGATCTCTAAATCAGCCAAAAATACCCCAAAACCTGAGGAGGAGCTGGATGACCTGGCCAGGGAGGTGACTGACCCAAAAATCACCTAAAATCACTCTCAAAATTAACCCAAAATACAGAAAACCACCAAGAAATAAAAAAACAACCCATAAAGATATGCAAAAAATCACCCAAAATTAATCTCTAAATCAGCCAAAAATCCCCAAAAGCCCAAGCAGAGAGCTGGATGACCTGGCCAGGGAGGGTCAGCGACCCAAAATCACCTAAATCAACCCAAAATTAACCCAAAACACAGAAAACACAATAATAATAATACAAAAAACCCATAAAAACATGCAAAAATCACAAAAAATGATCCCAAAATCCCCAGGGTGTCTCAGGTGCCCCCAGGAGTTTTTGCTGCTGTTAAAGAGACGGGCTGTGCTGTCAGCTGCCTGCCCTGGCCTAGGTGGAATGGAAAAAGCAGCAAAAAGACTTCTTAAATCCCAAAGTTTCAGCTTAAATAAAATAGCCATAATGTAGCACACCCTAAATTATATCTCCATGCCTATTCCTATTTTATTATGGATTTTTTTTAATAAAGTGCTAGTGCCTCTAAATGATATCTCCATGCCTATTCCTATTTATTGTGGATTTTTTTAATAAAGTGCTAGTGTCCCCTAAATATAATCTCCATGCCTATTCCTATTTATTATGATTTTTTTGAAATAAGTGCTAGTGTCCCCTAAATTATATCTCCATGCTATTCCTATTTATTATGGATTTTTTTTTTAGTAAAATGCTAGTGTCCCCTAAATTATATCTCCATGCCTATTTCCTATTTATTACTGATTTTTTAATAAAGTGCTAGTGCTCTTAAACTATATCTCCATGCCTATTCCTATTTATTATGGATTTTTTTAATAAAGTACTAGTGCCCTCTAAATTGTATCTCCATGCCTATTCCTATTTATTATGATTTTTTTGAAATAAAATGCTAGTGCCCCCTAAATTATATCTCCATGCCTATTCCTATTTATTATGGATTTTTTTTGAACCCCAACAAACAAGCCAGCACTGCACCCAGAGCACATTTCTGTTCCTGAGTGGGGAATTAGTGATACAGAACTGCCACACGTAATTCATGGAGTGTCTGGGAACTTCCCAGTCTCTAAGCAACAGCTCCTGAACACAAGATGTTTTTCATGCTGTGAAAATKATGGTCAAAATCCCCTCAGAACTGCCCACTTTGGGTGCCAAAAAAGSGCTGTTGTGGTTTAATCCCAGCTGGCAGCTCAGCCCCACACACCCATTCCCACCCAGAGGGCAAAAGTGGGAAAACTTTTTAACTTTTTACCCACCAGAAGGGTAAAAGTGGGAAAACTGTGGGCTGGGATAAACAGAATTCAAGAGCTGAAGCCAAAGCTGTGAGTGGAATCAWAGGAAACCAACACCCCAGCAGCTCCAGGGGGAAATCAACTCTGCCCCAGCCCAAAGCACCACATTTCCTTAATTGTGAGGGGTTTGGGGTACRAASATTGTGAATTTTTCTGTACACRAATGCACAGAGARCCATGGAATCACTGAGGTTGGARAWGCCCTCTCAGATAATCTCCATTACCATTAATCCAAGGCCAAACTCTGTCCCCAAGTGCCACAAGCACAGAGCTTTTAAATTCCCCCAGGGAGGGATTACATRCATTTATAAATACTATTTGTTTATATAATGCACAGATATAAAAATAAAAATATAAAATAAATTATATAATATATATACATAAAAATAACTTTTCTATATAATTTGTCAATCTTTTTATTTTTTCATAAGGACACGGAAAGAACACAAGCACACCAACTTGTTCCAAGGGAAGGGAAGAAAAGGCAGTTTTATTTTCTAGACTCTAACATTATAGGTTTTCAAGTGATGAGCGGATTGGAGGGTGACAGTTGACCCTCTTGCAATACCACTGGACAACACCAACCAGTCCATCCATCTCTCTCCTTCTCTCCATAAAAGGAAGTAAAACCAATGTTATTTAACAGAAAGTGAGTGAGAAAGTTCAACTACAAGAATGTTATACATCAGAAGGTTTAGAAAATCTTAAAAAACCAGGGTGACATATAATTATCATATACTAAATATAAAAGATAATAAAAAATAACATCAGCTAAGCCAGTTACCTTTCAAACCTTTATGTCACTACTCCTTCATGAACCTTTTTTCCACGAAAAGCTTGGCCCTCGCAGGAAAAAAAAAAAGGAGAGAAAATCAAGGATGTATTATTCTATTAATCATGTGTTAATAGAAAACTTCCTGTATGTGCCTTCAATGTCCGAAAGCACACAAATATAACTGAATTAATCGACCTGCTGCACAGGTAGATTTGATCTACACCCATCCCACAATGCTTTTGTAAATAAAAGCATGATGTGATTTCCAGCCTGAAGTGACAATTGCAGCTGAAATGATGAAACATCAGAAGCACACCTTTCACAGCTGTTCAACAATATAAAAGGAGCCCTATTCAACAGGTACAATCTTGCTCCCAAAGTCAGCAGTGGCAGTGGAAATTCATTTCCCTGTGCACAACTTCCTAACAACCACTCACGTTCATCTTTATCCACATATTTCATTTAKAAAAACTGGTTTATTGGCAATCCTGTGCTTAGAAACTTYAAATTTTTTTTCAAGATTCAGAGAACTGRAGACTGCTGTTGTCAGATATTTGAGTGCCTGCTTGGGTTCCTAATCAATTTTCCTTCCTCTAGACTGACTTGATATGAAATAATTAATGTGAAGCAGAGTTTATGAGCGATTATTATGCACCAGGATTGCTGGGATAAACCAGAATTCACTGATCCAGGCCTTGCAARCAGACATTCCTCCAGGAATCCATCCCTTGTATCCCTCAGGCTGCATGTATCTGCTTTGGACCAAAGGAGGATTTCAACAAAARAGAGAAATCTGTTGATAAAAAGGAATTATTCTGACACTGATCTTGTTGAAGGAATATGGGATCAGCCTCTCTGTGTTTTCTTTGCTCGAACCAAAGCTTAGGGTGCCTTCCCTGCTTTTTTCTTGTGCAAGGAAAAACTTGTTGAACAATTCAAAACCTGCACAGCACAGAACATCACCTCAAGTGTTAAAGAAGAGCAGCTTTGTGCATTTCATCAAACAAAATGCATCTAAGAAAATGCATCTAATGCATTGCATCTAACAAAATGCATCTAATGCATTGCATCTAACAAAATGCTGTTGTTTTACATGAAATCTACCTCCCCAGTGAAAGCAATAGCAATACATATATTAATAATTTATTTCTGCTGTGATCCAGTAGAATTTCACCACTGGTTTTAATAGTGGATAAACAAAATTTCTTAATAATCAAATGTAAGCACTGCCTTGGGCAGCATTTCATAAGGAATAAGGGTATTTCTTWAAGATTTTTCTTAAGGATATGGAAAATGGATGGTAGAAGTTTTGATACTGAAATCGCACACTAAAATATTGTCCAGCCATTAATTCTGTATAAACATGCAATGGGAGAGAAGAAAACAAAGAAGAAAGCATTTGTGTTATTATTTTTTTAAACTGTATTCTTGCAATAAATACACAGGAAAGATGAAGTTTGAAATCCATTGTTCTGTTCTAGGAGGYGCACACTCATTTAGTGTTACCAAATATTTATGCCCATACTAAAAGTAGAAGTTAACTAGAATTATCAATAATCACTTGTTTATCTTTCCAAATTTGTCTTGGAATCCCTTAAGAGGAATGTGAGCATCACCTCTTGGAAGCTTTGGGGATTCTGGATGTGTTTTATGGGACAAACCAGGAGATCTGAGCCGGAGGAAGGTCCCACAATCAGGGATGTGCCTCAGGAGGAGAGCACCCAGCTCACATCAACAGACAGCTTTAATGCCCCTCTGAAAAACTAAACATTCACCACTGCAAAAAGTACTTCAAACTCCAGTTCTGGTCCCCATGAATTGAACAGCCTTGTCCTGGTTGAATTCTGTGGGGAGCAGGATGAGCTCCTGGGTTTGATCTCTGGTGCAGAAACAGGTGAGGGAAGAGCATTATTGGACATCACATGACATATTTAATTTAAATACAATTATCTTGGCTACATTATGGTGAAGCTGCCTCTTGGCCACTGGAAAACCAGTCTAAATACTCAGTTTCTTCAAAATTAAATGGTAACTTGGCATTCCAGAGATTAAACCTCCCCCAAAAGCTGCCCTAACACATATCAGCAACTGGCAGCTCTTTGAGAGAAGGAATGGAGCTGGGAAAGCACAGAGAGCCCAGGACAGACCCTGCTACYCTTTACTCCAAGTATGTGTTAGTGAGACAACCAAAACACTCATTAGCTGTTAATTAGTGAGATGTTATTCCTCTAAATTCAGCCTTTCTGCTCAAACATGAGGCAATCTCCAAAGAGCTGAGCTCTGGCATGATTCACATTTCAACAAATGACTTCAGCTTTGAAAATAAACAGGASTACTGAGGACTGAAGTTAAGCAATCTGAGGCTTGAAAACAAACCTGACATTCAATCATTTCAAGAAAATCAATTTTGCAGCAGCTTTAGCCAACAACTTTTATGAAAATGTATAATATTCCACAATATTCTCCAAATGTTGAGCCACAGACTGCAAGAATTTATCTTGATATCTGTTGGAATTCCCTGGCTGCTGGGAATTTCAGACTTTCTGTGCTGATCCCCAGGAGAACAGTGCCTTTGGCCTGAGACTGTGGAGAAAGCTTCAAAATTAAATGATAGAACTGGGAYTGTGGGTGTGTAGAGTAAATAAAAGTGTGTAATATCACACAGTAGAAAAMTYAGAGTTCAAAGKTTTAGAATATGATAATATATATAAMTCAAGATAAACTAATCCTTCTYCTTCACTTTCTTCTTCATAAGTTTAAGTAGTATTGTGTAATTAGATTRAAAAATCCACATTGCAAASCACAAGTARTTAGTTATTAAGTAAAAAATAAAAATCATTTAAGTGTCATTTCTTAATKACACTGTTTATCCTTAAAAAACCTTATAAAAATGCAACTMCATYTTTAGTTTATTAAATAATATAAAACTCACWATTTGTAAAACTATAATATARATAAAACTAATAAACATCTAAATCCAAACAAGGGATATCATCTTACACATTTAATCCCAACCCTAACCCCAAAAAAACCCCAAAACCTCCACAGGTATCTCTGAAGTATAACTGAAAGTTTCATGACTTAAACATTTCATAACAAAGATTTAGTTAGCATGTGGTTATTGTGAAACAGAACCCAGTTTTCATTTTATTTACTCTACCATGGAAATTCAGCCATGCCCTGCTTGAATTATTCCCCATTTGCAATGAAAGAAAGAGGCAGTCCTGTCATAATGACATTCATTACGTACTTAAGGAAATTTATTTTATTTTTTACCGAGGGGAGMTGAGGAATGCCATTGTTTGATGTTATTTATTTACAGAATTCCCCTCAATTGCAGTGTCAAATTCCYGTTGAGCCTCATTCCTGTGGGCACAGAGTGTGGAAGGGCTGSCAGCAGCTCCCAGAGCTGTCCAGGACAGGGTTTTCAGGAGGGTGAGGTGGGCTGCCAGCAGCAGTGGAACTGAAAACCAATCACACCCCAAATCGGGGGTGCTTACAGTGACACTGCTCTGCTGGTGTGCAGGATTTCTGCACTGTGGGTAAAGAAGAAAAGGGAAGAAATCATAAATCATCCATCCACCTGACGTTCCGCCATTTTCCAAAGGCCACAGAGAGAGCAGAGAGCTGGGGAAGGGATGCTGCCCACTGAAGGCACAGCCAGAGGATGCTCAGAACACCTGAAACATTGATGSATTTCTTGCTGCACAATTCATATTTAAAACTAAGCCACCAGAGAATGTGCAGCTGCCACAGAGGCAGCCTGACACCAACTCACTCCACTCACCGAACTTTGCCAAGGACAAGCAATGAGGCAGAGTCATTAAAGGGGGTTCAAATATATCARTAATAAATCTGATTTATTTCCCTGTTCAGCTACACAGCATCTACCTACAGTTTCCGCAGTACCTTTACTATGCCATGCCACCTGGTTTAATATATAATATATAAATATATATATATATATGCACATATATATATGTGTTGTGTGTGCATATATACTGATTAATCCCAAATATTTCTATATGTACATATCATATATTATATTGTATGTGTGTATATATACAGAAATTCCCAAAATACTCTATATGCATATATCCATATATATGTGTGTGTATATATATATACTGAATATTCCCAAATATTATATATATATATATATCTCATATATATGTGTGTATGTATATATATAGAGAGGATATTCCCAAGTATTTCATATGTATATATGAAAATTATGTATGTGTTATATATATATACAATATTTCCAAATATTCTATATATATATATAATATATTTGTGTATATATAATACAGAAATTCCCAAAATATTCTATATGTATATAATATCATATATATGTGTGTATATATACAGAATATTCCCAAATTATTTCCATATGTGTATATCATATAATATATGTGTCTATGTATATATACAGAATATTCCCAAATATTCCATATGCATATATCCATAATATATGTGTATATATATATACTGAGAATATTCCCAATATTAATATATAATATCATATATCTGTGTGTATATACCATATAATAACTATACTCAGAACATTCCCAAATAACTTGATTTACTAAATTCATCAATGAACTCCATGGTAAAAGATGCTGACAGGCAAATAGACACAGACGCCAGCCAGAACTTCATGGATTTAAATGTGCCTGCAGTGACAGGCCAGAAAAAGCTGAAGAGAAACAAATTATTAAGAAATAATTAACAAATTATTAAGAATCTTGTCTTCAAGTTAAGATTTCAAGTAGAGCCCAGTCTTCAAGTTCAAAGGGGATTAGAAAGAATTTGTTCTTTAGTTCAATTAAAAAGGACTTTTGTAAACACAGGAAGACCACAAGCTGCTGTTAACAAAACCAGTGCATGATGAGATCCGCACAGCATTTTCATTTTCTGGGAATTAAACCACATCCCACTGAAACCAGGGGGGATTTCTGTGTCAGCACCCTTGTGCTCTACAGCTGACAGCACCAACGTTKGCTGTGCTGCCTTCCCCACCAGCCCAGCTTTGGGGAACTCACCTCTGATCAGGTTATCATGCTTAAATAGAATTAACCCCAGTGATTTAAGGCTTTCYTTTATTTACTTGTTCCACATTTCTGCAAAAAAAAAAAGACTGATATAAAACTAAAAAATATCCTGCTTAAAACCTGGCTCTGAAAGGCCTTGATATTCCCAAATGTTACTGAGATCYTGCAAAGAGCTGTCTGGATGTAAACCATGTTCTTTTTGTGTCTGCATGATGCAGTTCCACCCTTGGCCCCTGCCCCAGCCCCAACAGTGATGTTTTCTCAAGGCATTGCCTCATGCAGAGAGTGCCTCAGGAGGAGCAGCCAGCAGCACAAAATAAATGTCAGAGCACACCAGACGTGTGGCTCTGAGTGACTTTTGGCTCTGGGAGTGCTCCCTGCYGGGCTGGGTTCCATTAGATTAATGACAATCTGCATTTAACTGTAAATCTGCACAGCAGCGCCTTCCCTGGCTCTGGGACAGCACAGGTGATTCCAGAAGCTTCCATGGCTCACACTTCTGCTTTGCTGCTCATCACCCAGCTGGGTGCAATGCCCTCTCCATGGCAAGGACACAGTCACCCACCCCAGGAGGTGACAGTTCACAGAAACACCAACTGAAATTTGATTTATTTTGTACATTTTTTTCCCAGCATGCCAGGCAGGTCATGACTGATGCACTTCTTCACTCTCAGTCCATTTTGAAGGGGAAAATAAACTGCTCATTAAAAAAAAAATAACAAACAACAACAACAACAACAAAAAAAGCTGTTTCTGCCAATATGTCTGACTCCTCATGGTGTCCCTGTACCTGAAATCTCTGCATCAAATATTTCTGTACCAGAGTTGTCAATCATAACAGATGGGAACAGAATTACTGGGAACAAAGGCAAGGATTCCTGTCCTGGTGCATCTCAGCACCCACCCCAGGAGGTGACAATTCACAGAAACACCAATTGAAATTTGATTTATTTCATACATTTTTTTCCCCAGCATGCCAGGCAGGACATGACTGATGCACTGCTTCACTCTCACTCCATCATTTTGAAGGGGAAAATAAACTGCTTATAAAAAAAAACAACAACAAAAAAAGSTGTTTCTGCCAATATGTCTGAGTCCTCATGGTGTCCCTGCACCTGAAATCTCTGCATCAAATATTTCTATATGAGAGTTGTCAATCATAACAGATGGAAAGAGAATTACTGGGAACAAAGGCAAGGATTCCTGTCCTGGTGCATCTCAGCACAGTCCTCCCAGCTGGCACTGTCCCAGTGAATTCTGCCAGGATTTCTGTATCTCTGAGCTGCCCATTTACAGAGGAGCACCAGTGCTGGAACCCTGGAAAATGAGAATTTCAGATTTCTGTGCTGCCAGGCACTGACCCCCAGGAGAACCCTGCACTGACCTGAGGCTGTGGAGCAGCTTCCAAAATTGATTGATAGAGCTGGGATTGTGGGTGTGGAGTTTAAATGAAAGTGTGTAATATCACTGGGTGGAAAACTTAGAGTTAAAAGGTTTAAAATATAGTAATATATTTAAAGCAAGATGGAGGTTTTAGGTGGAGCTTGGTCCTTCTTCACCTTCTCCTCCACCTTCTTCTTCACCTTCTTCTTCACCTTCTTCTTCACCTTCTTCTTCACCTTCTTCTCCGTGGGTTTGGGTGGTTTTGTGTAATTGGATAAAAAAGTCCCCATTGTGGGGCACAGGTGTTTGGTTATTGGGTTAAAAGTAAAAATAATTGAGGTGTCATTTCTTAATTGGACAGTTTATCCTTAAAAGGCCTTGCAGAGAGAGAGATGGGGCTCCATTTTTAGTTTGTTGGAGTGCTGGAGAAAACTCAGGGTTTGTGAGACTGTGACACAGATAAGAACTAACAGACATCTGAGTCCCAACAAGAAATTCCATTTCACACATTTAATCCTGAGCCTGGCAAAAAAAGAAGATAAAACTGCACACAGGAGGGCACAGCCACCCCAGAGCTCACACTGAGCAGGGCAGGAGAGCCCTGCAGGAACCTCTGCTCCTCCTCTGCAGGGATTCCCTGCCCTCCCCTCTGCAGCCTGGAGCAAAGAACTTTGTTAAAACCTGGCTTAAAACCCAAGTATGAGGGTCCTGCCTGCATCCTCATCCCCTTCCCCATCCCCTTCACCAGCAATGGCCAAACTCCTGAAAAACCACAGCAAACACTTCCCAGGGGAGGATTTCCCTGCCCAAAGAGATCCAGCTCTAAAAACTCATTTAAAAATAACCCATAGCCTAGCTAGAAATAAAGAACACAATTTTATTAAGCAGCAATTATTCCCTTTCCCTGTCTGGGCTGCACACAGCTCTTGCTAGAAAGGTGGGGGGTTTTTTTCACAACAACTTTATTTGTGGCACCTTCAGAGGCTTCCATTACCTCCACCTCAATCCCTTTTTTTATTCTCCTATTCATTGCCAATGCATTTATTTTCTTTCTTCTTTTTTTTCTTTTCTTTCTTCTTTCTTTCTTTCTCTTCTTTCTTCTTTCTCTTTCTTTCTTTCTTTCTTTCTTTCTTTCTTTCTTTCTTTCTTTCTTTCTTTCTTTCTTTCTTCTTCTTTCTTTCTTTCTTTCTTTTTTCCTTCCTTCCTCTCTTCCTTCCTTCCTTCCTTCCTTCCTTCCTTCCTTCCTTCCTTCCTTCCTTCCTTCCTCCTCTTCCTTCCTTCTCCTTCCTTTCCTTCCTCCTTCCTTCCTTCCTTCCTTCCTTCCTTCCTTCCTTCCTCCTTTCTCCTTCCTTCCTTCCTTTTTCCTTCCTTTCCTTTCCTTCCTTTCCTTTCCTTCCTTCCTTCCTTCCTTCCTTCCTTTCCTTTCCTTCACTTCCTTCCGTCCTCTTCCTTCTTCCTTCCTTCACTTCCTTCTCCTTCCTTCCCTTCTTCCTTCCTTCCTTCCTTCCTTCCTCCTTCCTTCCTTCCTTCCTTTCCTCCTTCTTCTCCATTCTCTTCTCTTCTCTTCTTCCTTCTTTCTTTCCTTCTTTTTTTCTTTCTTTCTTTCCTTCTTTCTTTCCTTCTTTCCTTCTTTCCTTAGTTCTCCCATCCCTTGGCATGTATCAAACCCCCTCTACTCTGATCATTTCAACTAAACAGAGCCATTTTATTCTTTCCATTTTTTATCCTTGCAATCCTTTTTATTCTGGAGGCTTTCTGTTTGTGCCTGAGCAGTGTTTTCACTGGGGATGCAATGCAGAAGAAAGTGCCTCCTACTCCTGAATGTCTCCGTTGAACTGAAATTTTCTGGGTCTTTCAAACAGCATGCTCAACTGAAAATGCCTCATTTTCTGCCCACTCAAGGTGAAACAAGCCCTCTTTCATGCCCAAACACCAAGTCTGCCTTGCTGGTAATGTCTCCAAATCCCACACCTCCCATTATGTAATATTTACCATTAGCCCATTTCTTCTCTGCAAGATTTATGGTCACGATGTAACTTCTGGGAGCTGCTTTTTTTTTTGCACAGGGATGACAAATGAGTATTTTTAAATKTTCATTCCCTCACCAGCAGAAGACCCAATACATGATACAACATACTCTAACCCTTTCCAAATCTGTTAGACTCATTAGGGCTGCTACTACACTTTCCCAGGGCTGGGGTCATAAAAATATTTTGTACTCATGAGATGAACAGAAAGTTCCAACTTTTCTGCAGGAAAACACTGCCAGCCAAATTACGAAATATCACTGCTCTGAATCCAGCTCTTATTGCTGCTCAAGCCTCCAACTGCACCTTCTGCCCTGAACTCCTTATCTCCTGCAGCAAATAATCCAAGATAAAGTAACAAATTTTGGCATTTCCCTACCAACTAAGTAGTCCATCCTTTCCATTTCATCTGCTGATAGCCGAGATAAAGGAGCACAAACAGTGATTGAGCAATCCTGTTCAGAGAGGAAGGCACATCATCAGGAATAAATGGCAAAACTGTCCCACAGTGCAGCCCCTGGTGAATAGTCTGTGACAGGGAAAAACCCAAACCGGCTAGGAAGATAACCAAAAGGTATGCAAGTTTATTTTTTATTGAGGTAAAGAAAATCCAGTGAACCTGAGGCCTTTACACTGCCAGGAGGTCACTTCTGGCAACACCTGAAAAGCCAGATAAACCAGCATGGGGTGGAAGAGCCTCTGAGACTGAATCCAATCCATTTTTTAATCAGAAATGCATCTGCCTTTTAATTGTTCTATTTATACCGAGTTCTCCAAGGTGTTTCAGATGTTTCTCAGGAGGATGTGAGACTCTCTGAGGTAAATTTGAGTAATTTATGCCTGGAGAGACRGCAGTGTCACTTCATATACAACGTGTTGCACTATGAACGTTGTTTGAATTTTCACCTTTGAGGATCCTGAATTTAACACAGAAAGTGCATCTTAAAAACCTCTCTGAGGCTCTGAATGAATCATTCAAAGGGAGGAAAGAAAGAGGGGGAAGATGCAAGTCATGCACTGCCACTAACACATTACAGGAACACTTGAGGCCCCATTTGAACAAAAAGCCCAAATAATTGGTGTAAACCAGCATTTGATGCTTCCATTTTCATTTTCATGCAGCTGAAACTTATGTTTTAATATTTATACTCAAGACAACCATGTGCTGCCCTGTTTTTGGGGGTTTTTCTTTTGAGTGGATCAATCAGAAAACCTCATCTTGGTTTAGCACCTGCACAGCTGCAGGAAGGAAAGGAGTTCATGGCTTTTGCTGCCCTCTCCCGTAGGAAGAAATGCAGATGAGATTGGCCAAAAATGGTTTCCAATCGCTGGGAAACAGCTCCATGGTCGAAGCCCTGGATTTCCTGGCTCTAAGGGACCTGCCCAGGTGTCAGCCCCTCTGGGGCAGCAGCCACAGGGAGGGCGTGCATGGAAATATTGGGAATATTTCAGTGCCTGCCTGTGCTCAGGGATGGGTGATGGGCACCAAAGGCATCAATCTAACTCACAAATTGCTGAAATCTACCAGAAAAAGCACATTAACAGAGCARTCCGAACATTCTTGGTGTGTTTCATGCAGCATTAGCAAAAATCATAATGAAATTAATCGCTGCCATCCCATGGGTTTAATTACTGCTAATTGCTGATGCTGTCTGTGATACTCTGCTATTTGCAGGTGAATTAATGAATATTTCAATGTGGGCTTTTTTCTCACTCATACCCAGTTTCCATTGGTTTCATGACAGTCTCCTCTGACTCTCAATGTGGATCTGGGTGGTACTTCCAGTGCAGTTTCCCCTCCTCGAGGGAAGGAGGATTTCACACTCTGTGCTCAGCAGAAAACAAAAATAATTTTTCAGTTCTTATGAYGAATGAGCCTCAGAGACATGCATTTCCAGAGAAAGGTCCAGAATGCTGCCACARAAACTCAATTACCCCACARTTCTCACGTTCCAATAGCCATGGGAATTACATTGTACAGATAATTCTCTGTGCAAATGGATACGAAGAAAGTAGAAAATGTTTTTGCCAGTAYCACCTTTTCATGGTTTTCAAGCTTCCCAAGTGTGTTAGAAAACGAAACTCACCACCTTGTAGTTCAATATTACACCTTGAAATACAATCACATCATTTTGTCTGTACTTCAAAAACCCGTGCTTGSTTTATTGATTTCAATATTCTCTAAAAAGCCAAATAACCAAGGGCCTGTGTTYTGAGGTTTTTTAAGCTTCTCACTACAGATTAGGGAACAACAGAATTTTCCAGTACTGCTGGTTTGTGAACTGTGTTTTACACAACAATAAACTGGCACCACAAGTAATGCTCCAGACATGGAGATTACATCCCTTCCCCGGGTGAGCCTGACCTTGGGAAAATGAACTTTAAAATTCCTGCACAGGAACAGCCCAGAAAGCTCAAAGCCAGGAAAATCTGCTGGGATCTGTACCACAGAGCAGAGCCCAAGGTGAGGATGCTGTGACAAAGGGGAAGCCAGCAGAGATGGGAAAGGACTTTGCTGACAGTGGTGTGTGACAGGCAGCTGTGCAAACACTGGATTTGCTCATGGTGCACCTGATCAGGAGCTGAATTAAAACCAGAAAATCTCTGTCAGGGAGAGGCACGCTCATTTTGGTGTAACTATGCCATGAAATAATACAAATTCCCACCATGGCTCACACCCTTCCCATCGTTTGCACAGCAAAAAGGAGCCAACTTTTCAGTGCTTAACAACCACTGGAATCAGACAGGCTCCACACCCTCCCGAGGGTTTGGTGCAGAATYACCCAGCCAAGCTCTGCAGCACTCAGGGCACCTCCAGCTCTGCAGTGGGGSAGCATGGAGCACCAGGGGTTTGGGATTTGGGGATGCAGCAGTGTCCCCAGGGGCTGCACCCTGAGCCCTCCCAGCTGAGAGGAGCAGGGGCAGTGCTGAACACAGGCTGGGATTCCAAATCTGCCCTTCCCTTTTCCTCTTTTTTCTTTTATTTTTTTTTGCCCAGCTAAGTGCTGTCAGATCTGAGATGTACTGCCAAAACATGGCAGTGTGACAGGCCTGAAGAAACTGAGATGCAGACAAGCATTCTCTCCTGACACACAGCCCCACGGAGCAATAGGTGCAATAATTACATAATTGCAGGATTCAGATCCACAGGATTAATTCCTCCTGTGCCTATAGGGGTGAGATCAAAACCTCYCTGTGTTCTTTTCTTGCACACAACTGCAAAGCCTGTTSCAAAATCTCAGAGATTTGAGTGGGGCTGATCTCTGCCTGGGTGAATTTCACACAGCCCTGAGGCCAGGGTGCCCCAGGAGATGAACTGGACCCACTCAGCTCATCCTTTGGGATTCAGCCAGGTGTGCCCCCAGGAAGATGAACTGGACCCACTCAGGCTCATTCCTTTGGGATTCAGCAGGGTGCCAAGGAGATGAATCTGGACATACCCACTTATCCTTGTGGATCCACCCTGTTGGCTGCCCCAGAAATGAACTGAGAGCCAGCCAGCTCATCCTGTGGGATTCACCATGGTCCCAGGAGAGATGAAACTGGCTTCCCACTCAAGCTTTCCTGTGGGATCCCACCCCAGTCGGTGCCAAGGCAGAGGAAACTGGACCCAGCCTGCCCCATTCCTTTGGGATTCACCTGTGGTCCCTGGGAGCATGAACTGAGCACAGCCCAGGCTCATCGCTGTTGGGGATTCACCTGTGGTGCCCCAGGGAGATGAACTGGACCCACTCAGTTTATCCTGTGGTGGGAACCACCAAGGGTCCCTTGACGGAGATGAACTGGACCTATCCATCTCATTTCCTTTGGGATCACCAGGCATGCCCAGGAGATGAACTGGACCTACCAACCTCATCCTTTGTGGATTCACCCAGGGTGCCCAGGAGATTGAAACTAGGACCTACCAACCTCATTCTGTGGCGGATCCACCCTTGGTCCCCCAGGAGAATGAATTTGGACTCACTCAGCCATCCTGTGGGATTACCACCCAGGGTTGCCCAGGAGAATGAACTGGACCCAGCCCACCCCATCCTTTGGGATCACCTGTGGTGCGCCAGGACGACTGAAACTGGACCTACCCAGCTTATCCTGTGCGGATTCACACCCATTTGGTCCCACAGGAGATGAACTGGTCCCACCCACCCCACCATGTGGGATCCATCCATGATCCCCCAGGAGCTGCCCGAGGCTGTGTCCCCTCCCTGCGACGGCTCCTTGCTCACCCCCTAGGGCTGCAGCCCTGCAGTGCTTCCCCAGAGAAAGGGGTGGGAATGCCTTTCCCATGGAGAAGCTGCCATTTGGCAGAGCCCCCGAGCAGCCCTGGTTAATGTAAGAGCCAGGCTGGGTTGGTTACTGGTAAATATTTTCACTTGTGAATTTACGACTCTGGGCAAGGAGGATCCTCCAGCCAGTAAACAATAACAGCACTCAGAGGGAGAATTGTTCCTGATTATTCCACAATAATCCTTGCTGGGACACAAATCCAGGATGTGTTGAAAACTCTTGGAGCTGGAGAGCCAGGGTGTCCATCCTGCAAGTTTAGGGAGGGAAGGCTGCTGCAGCTCAGCCTGCTTTGCTACTGCCTGGCACAATCAGTTGCAGCTCCAGCAGACACTGATTCCAGGCAGCTCTCCTATCAAAATCCACACAGTGGCACTCTGCCAGTTCTTCTCAAAATCCTTCTCTTTTTCATTTTGAGCAGGAAGAAACTAGAGCACACAAAATGAGCAAGTAATGCCCAAGATCCCAAGAGGCACAAGCAAAAGAAAATTCACAAGGATTCACAGACACGGCCATTAATTTTTTAAAAGCAAGTCCGTGAATCTTTCTGACTACTTTTGATGGTCAGGATTTTCTATCTTTTACCTCTTTCTCTCTTTCACTTTAGAGCTTCTTTCTTACCCCCAGTGTGTTTTTGTGACTTTCTGAACCAGCCCCTCTTTCCCATAGCAGCCAGAACACACCTGGTGAGCGCTGCACTCATTAACTTCATTGCAAGCTCCTGCAGCTTGAGTTTCTCCATTCTCATTAATTACTTACCCTGTGCCACTGCCCAGCAGCTAATTTAAAAAAAAATAAAATTGCCCTGTTGAGTTCGCAGACAGAATCTGAAGTATTATTGTGTTTTGGCTTTGAGGCTATTTTTTAAGATTCTTATTAGCGGATCTCATTTTTTTTTGGATAATCCAGCCATAACATGCACTGGACTGTGAAGGAAAAAAAAGGGCAGATTCCTTTATGAAGAATTAAGGGCAACCAAAGCCAATCTTAGAGACTTTTAATAAAAGTTTTTGTGTTTATGGGCATTTCTCTAAATGCATTTCACATTCTGTCAGCTCAGCCAGGATCACCTCAAGACAAAAATCCTGCATTTCTCTTTAGAGGAGATTTGCACCTCCAGCTCATCTCAGACCCCCTGGCCTGCCAGGCCACCTCTTTTCCAGAAAGGGAAGCAGAGCAAACCAAGATCCACTTGCTGCCAGGTCGTGTTTTTTTAGGGAATAACCAATCCCTGGGATGGATGTTTGAGTTTGAGTTTCTGCCCTTGCCCGGCTGGAGGAGAGGCAGGCCCTCACCTCCACTCCACTCCGCACTGCAATCTTGCCGGGAGCTGCCAGCTCCGCAAATCGCTCCAAACCCACTCTCAGGCCTGGAGAGCTTTCAAACCATTTGTCCATGCTAATTACTAATTAAAAAGCAATGGTTGGATTAATTTTGAACCGAAATATTAACACTGTAGATAAAACCGGAGCAACCGAAAGGAAATTGTGAGTAGTTTCCATCTATTCACCACTGGCTCTTGGGATTCTGCTCCTGCAAGGTTTCAGAGGGGAAAGGAAGGAAGCTCAGGATATTTTCTCACAGCTCTGGAATTTAGCATAAATCTGAAGACATAAGACATTCGTCACACATGCCAAGCTGCATGAGGCTGTCCACAAGACACACGGGTCATGAGCTGGCACTGGAACCAAAATCCATCTCTGCCTTGCTTTTACAGTTTTACCTCAGCTTGAAGAGACATCAAAAATTCAAAAATATATGGAAAAAAAAACCGCATTCATGATATAATTTATTTAATAAAATAATATTAAACTAGACTAGATTCCCTAAATTTCAAAAATAATAAAAAAAGATATTTGGGAATAATTATTTAAACTAAAATAATATTACTAGACTAGAATTCCCTAAGGGTTTCAATTTTACAACATGAGAAAATTTATAAAAATATTACTAGCTAACCTAGGTTTCTATTGCTTATAGGAGTCCTTTCAGTGCATGTGTGAGAGCCTGGTCCCCCGTTACTGAGGGGCACACATAGGCCCTGCCCTGCTGGGGGACAGCCCAGGGAAAGAACTCTACATTGGGCAGAAAAAAACTCATATTGGCAGAAAATCTCCGCACGCAAATCATGACATTGGAGAACTAGGGACCACACACTGTGCAGGGAAAAACTCTATATTGGGGAAAATCATGGCAGTGAAAATTCACACTGAGCTCTATATTGGAGAACTCTATGAGCAGGAAATAACTCTTTATTGGGCAGGAAACAACTCCTATGTTGGGGCAGGAAAAAAGCTCCACAGTTGGAGTGGAAACTCTATATTTGGGAGAAAAAACCCACATTGGGCACGGGAAAACTCATATGGAAGGAAGCTCATGAGTGAGAAAAAACTCCACATTGGCAGGAAAAACTCTCAATCTGGGCAGGAAAAACTCACAGTGAAACATTATATTGGCAGGAAAAACTCTATATTGGGCAGGGAAAACTCCATGGTTTGGGCAGCACCCAACACTCTTCAACTTGGACAGGAAAAACTCTCACGTTGGGCCAGGGAAAACTCTCCATTGCGAATCTCATCGGCAGGACAAAACTCTATATTGGACAGGAAACAGCAGAAAAAACTCTTATTGGGCAGGAAAACTCTACATTCGCTAGGAAAAACTTCCACATTGGGCAAGGAAAAACTCCACATGTTGGGCACAACAACACAAACTTGTATGGGCAGGAAATAATCCACATTGGGCACGGAAAAACTCTTATGTGGGCAGGAAAAACCAATCAGGGGGAAATCTATATTGCGGGAAACTCAGTGAAGGAAAATCTCCACACTGGCTAGGAAAAATTCCCACATTTGCGGCAGAAAAATAAATTCCACGTTGGGCAGGAAAAACTCTTTATGGGCAGGAAAAAATTCCACGTTGGGGCTAGGAAAAACTCTACATTGGGCATGTGGAAAAACTCTATATTGGGCAGGGAAAAACTCTATATTGGATCAGGAAAACTTCACATTGTACTGAAAAAACTCCACATTGGACTGGCGAACAAACTCCACACTAACTGTAAAAATCTCCACCACTGGCTAGGAAAATCTCCACAGTGGGGACAAGAAAAAACCCCACATTGGGCAGGAGGGTTGGGAGGGCAAAGCAAAGTGGAGCCTTGTGCTCAGAAATGAACACAAGACAGGTCTAGATGTGAAAAACCGAGACAAAGCAAATGGGGAAATTCTCAGTTTATCATGATTTTTTTTTGCATCACTCATCCCAAAGAAAGAAGAGGAAACATGGTCATTAGGTACCTGCACAGGCAATAAAGAATTCAGCAAAGTTACCAAGTTTCCATCATTTGTAAGAGACTAAATCTTAATTTTAAGTGTCCTCATCTTGCCAGCAGCCCTCAGTGACAGCCAGGACAGCTGGGGACAATGACACATTGATGGCTTATATAATAATAATGGCTTGTTATAATAATTGTATTTATTTACATTAATTGTTATAACAATATATTAATAATACCTTATATACTTCACTATACACAACAATCAATAAACAAAACCATAAAAAACCATTTTTTTCCACTGAAGAGAGAGGGGGAAATGGATTTGTAGGGAATTCTCAAAGCCTGACAGAAGGCTCACATAACATACATCTGTATATAAACCTTAAGATAAAAATACTGACTTTGAAATACTATAGAATAAGATAAATATTGTTGAGAGAGAAATAGAACTAGAAACAAGTTTCAAAAGATAGCCTTGCAAATAAGACTAGATACTTTAGAGAAATAGAATTATAAAAGATACRTTATAGTAAGACCCACAAAAATTAATTTTAGATAATTGGCTTTAAAACATTTACAGTAGAGTGTGACAAAAACTAATAAGCCAAAAAATGCTTATGATATATTATAATTAAGAAATAGTTAACTTTGAATTGTAATAACATGAATTATGACATCTATATTGTCTCACCCTTCACATGAAAGTAAAAAGAATAAAAGTTTTTAAAACATCTCTCAGTTACCTCATCTCTAAGTAAAAAAAAAAAAAAATCCTAATCCAACAAACAGCTGCACCCCTGTTCCTCTCCATTTTCCCTCCCTAACTTTCCCCAGATTATCCCCAGCACCCACTGCTCCCATGGCAGGACAGTGTGTCCCAAACAATCCAGAGCCCCATGTCCAGCTCWGAGAGGAGCAGATGGAGGTGAGCAGCTCTGCCCAAAGCTCTGTCATTTCCCTGGTGGCCCTGACAGGAACCAGGTGAGCATTATTGCACATTCAGACACAATTCCCAGCTGGAAAAACACCTCAGAGACACTTCCCCAGGCAGAAATGGGGCTGTTTTCTGCACTTAGCTGCTGGAGAAGGGGATAATTGGGAGGGTTTGGTATTGACCTYTGTCACAGTCATATTTTCTGAAAAATCACTTTGCCCAGGATTTTCTCCTGGGAAGCTGAGAAGCCTCAGAGGAAAAGGAAAACAATTCTTATCTCATTTGCTTCTCCTGTKTTGTGCTGCTTTGGAATGTGGTTGGAGATTGTTTATCCAACAGGTGCTTTTTGATTGGTTTCATGTGAATTGTTTTTACTTATTGGCCAATCATGGTCAGGCTGTGTTGAGGCTCTGGAAAGAGTCACAAGTTTTCATTATTATCTTCCAGCCTTCTGTCTGTATCCTTTCTCTATTCTTTAGTATAGTTCAGTATAGTTTTAGTATAACATTCTTTTATATCATATAGATCATAAAATAATAAATTAGCCTTCTGAGAACAAGGAATCAGATTCTCAATTCCTCCAGTGATGGGGGTCTCAGAAAATACCCCAGACCTTCCTCTCACAGATGCCTTTAATGCCACCAGAGTGGAGCCCCAGCACAGGCAGCAGGGAGAGCAGGAATGGGAATTGTTGTGTTCCAATGAGGAGCACACCAAGGGCACCCCAAGGGCTGGGCTGGGAGGGAGGGCGCATGGCACACGCTGCCACAGCCAAGGAAGGGAAGGATTCAGGGTGTGGTGTTGGTGAGGGTCCCCAGGATGAGGTGAGAGATGAGAATTTGACTCCAAGTTCTCAGAAGGCTGATATTATATATATTATATTATATTATATTATATAATATTATATTATATTATATTTATTTATATTATATTATATTATATTATATTATATTATATTATATTATATTATATTATATTATAATTATATTATATTATATTATATTATATTATATTATAATATTACATAACATTACATACATTACAATTACATTACATTACATAACATTACATAAATTATATACTAAAACCATACTAAAGAAAGAGAAAGGATACACACAGAAGGCTGGAAAAGAATGAATAATAAAAACCCATGACAGACTCAGAGAGTCCAACACAGCTGGCTGGGATTGGCCATTAATTAAAATCAATTCACATGCTGGGAAAACAATTCTCCAAATCACATTCCAAAGCAGCAAAACATGGAGAAGCTGAGGCTTCTCATCTGCAGGAGAAGAAATCCTGGCAAAGGGATTTTTCAGACCAATATCACGGTGACATTCAGGAACTTTTCTGAATTACACCTTTTCAAAAACCATCTCCAAAGGCAGCAGGCCAAGGCTTCAACATGTCATCCTTTCCCTACTTGTGTGGATCCCACATTTTGAGCCTCTTTCCTGGATTGACAGCTTGAGGCAAGCAGTGTTTTAAGGGCTGAATTCCARCCCACAATATTGTGATACTTTGATTAATCTGCGGTTCCAGTGTGAGGCATCACTTGGTTCAGACTTTGCTGAGGGCTTGTTTTGGTACTATCCCCCAGTAAAAGGTATCACAACTTTCTGTCTCATGCCTGGATTCACAGTTTCTTACTCCTTTTCCCTTCTTCCCTCTCACATATTTAAGAGTTGAGAGCTGGAACCCTTCTCAATTCCAGTGTTTATCCAAGGTTTCCATTTCGTTATCACACATATCTTTTTTTTTTCTCATTCTGTAGGCAAGCTACAGCTCTCATTTTCCTGCAAGACAATCTCAAATTATTTATCCTATTTGCCTTGGATGGAGTAGTCCTGGCAACCAAGTTTAAGCAGACTCCAAGGACTAGTGGTGTCTTGAGATGARATTCCTCCCTCAAATCCTGCAATATGCTCCTTTCTGAGCACATTAACCTGAACAGATGGGAGCGAGTCTGTGGGCAGGCAAAAGCTGTTAGAGCAAAAACTTAGAATACAAAAAGAAATAATTAAAAAATCTGACTCACAGGCCTGGTAAGAATCACAAGATTGGCATCAGAGATCCCTAAATTTTAAGAGGAAACGTGTCTTTTAAAGAAAACAGACATATGAGMCTTTATTTTTGTTGCGTGCTTTTGACTCCCCTCAAAGGAAGGGAACCCTGATTTATTTGAAGGGAGACGTGGGGTCATGATTTGTTTACAAAAGCTTTAAAAAATTAAAGCTAATTAAAAAAACAACAACAAAAGGAGAGGTAAGTGGGCAAAGAGGAACAAACCCTCCATGGTCTGCTGCTCAGCCTCCCAGCAAAGGCACAGAATAAATACCCACAATGATGAGGATTTATGTTTTTCAAAGCTGCTATTCCAAGGATTTAGAGTTTACTGCACCAAGCTTAATTGCACTTCTCCTGGGCTTCCCATTCCCAATGGAATTCATCCCAGAATGCAGAGGGCACGTGGACAATTTGTGGAATTATCCACAGCGYGACAGTGACAGGATGAAGAGAAGGAGGAGGAGGAGGAGGAAGGAGCTTTGAAGGAAAGGAGCAGGAGAACAAAACAGACTGAAAAGTGATTTTTCTTGCTGCCCAAGAACAYTTGTGCTGTCAGTGGAGCAGCAGGAAGGCAGGGACAGGTAAGGACACCTCACACTTGAAATGGCAGCAGAGGTAGATGACCTCAAAGAGGCACAGAAATGGATCCACAAAATCCACTTTGGTGCCATTACCAATTCTCCATAAATAACACAGCTCTACATCTTGTTAGTAATTCCTTTTAATTTTTAAATAGATACATATATATAAAGGATCTTTATATATTTTTGTCTCTTTAGATCAATGTAAAACATATTTGTATATTGTATATATTTAAATCCCTTTTATATATAATTTTTTATTTATATAAAAATATTTATATGAATAAAAATATATTTAAAATATTATAAAAATATATATATTTTATATTAAATATATAAAATATATGTTATTTAATTTTTAAGATGATTTATTTATAAAGGATAAATAATTATTTCCTATTTATAAATAATTTATTTATAAAGAATAATTTTATTATTTATAAATAAAATCTATAAAATTTATAAATAATATAAATAATAATATAATATATAATTATATAATAAATAATAAAATGATAATTTATAGTAAATTAAAAATAATGAATAATAAAATAATATTTATACATTTCAGTTCAATAAAAAACAATTTCCATAACCCAGTTCACCATGATATCAAYGTGCCTTACTCTGAAAAATACCAGACTACAAAAGGAATATGCTAATGTTTTCTTATTTAATTTTTGGCATTTTATCTAACTATAAATTCATAAATTAAAAGTCACTGCAAAACCACAGGTCATTTAACAGAACACAAAAAAAAAAAAAAAATCTCTAAAATTGCAGTTTTAGAGGTGCAGGGGAACAAGAAAGGGYCTGTAGGAAAACTGACTCTTAGGTAGAACAATTTATTTCCCTTTACASAAATTCCTCTCTCAATTAAGAAAAAATTGCATTACTACAAAAAAAAGGATTTCTCAGCTGGAAATAAAAAATCAATACAARGTTTTGATTAGGAAATACACAAAACCAAAATTATTCTCTTCCTTTCTCAACACACAGCAGAAGTTACCACGGGCCTGAGAGACTCTCAGAACAGAAAATAACGTTTGCTCAGCATGAAGAGCCCTCTTTAAACTATTCCATGAAATTCCCAATTATTTGCACAATGGATGTGTATTCCACAAGAAAAATATTCCTGTTTGCTCAAGGTCATTGGGGTAGAGCGATGAATGAAAATCTGAATGCAGGTAGTTAATACAGGAACCCATAAATGCTCTTAACAGMCTTCACTGTTGCTGACCTGGGTGCTGAAAATAGGAACTCTCAGTGGTATATTTATTATTAACTCTGTAATTTGATGAGAATTTAATTTACAGCAAATGAGAAGGGGGRATAGAGAAAGGATTCTATACCACAGCATTGGGGGAAACAGACTTTCAGAAACAAAATAAGAAAACAGAGCAGCATTTGGCTTTTTGTGTGCCTTCACTCTCGTAACTCATGTGTTTTAAAGCACCACATATCCCACTAAAGCAGCAGTTTTTCCAGCAAGTTTTCGGGGACTTTATTATTTTGATAATTTATTATTTTATAATATATGTATTATTGCATCTGCAATGCTGGCAGAGCTGCAGCATGTGGCAGGTCTATCAATGATCGCAGACAAAAAGGATCAAATCTATTTTCATCACCCCATGGCTCTGGGGAAGGCTGGTTTTAACTTCCCCAGGATGAAAAGGAGAATTCCACAGCAGAGAGGCCATTCCTCACCTGAGCTCCTCCCAAACACAATTTCTGTTTCAGGTCTTTAGCTCCAGTGCTCCAGATTTGGGATCCAACAGCTGCAGGAATTGTCTGTCCCTCCCTGGACAGGCCACTAAAATGATTTCCCTCCTTCCCTGCCCAAATTTCCCAGCCTCTGACACTGGGATCTCCTGTCCAAGGAGCCCACACACAGCCCTGAAAGCAGAGCAGGCTCCAGGAGTCTTTATTCCTGTTTTATTCCTATTTATTCCTGCTCCAGCCCTGGAGCTGCGCGCTGTTCTCAGCTCCCTCTCAGAGTTTCATATTTATAAGTTTATATTGTAAAGTTTTATTGCCAAAGTTTATATATGTATAAAGTTTATATTGAAAAGTTTATTGTAAAGTTAATATTGTAAAGTTTATATTGTAAAGTTTGCAATTGTTTCATCTTGTGTGGGCCAAGGTGAGTTCTGTGCTCAGAGCCCCCTGGCTACAAAGCAAAATGCCACCAAAATGATTCCCTGCAAATCCCAAGTGTCCTTCAGATCCCAGTGGCTTTCAAACCAGAAATATAGATGGGTATTTAGCTGTATTTACCACTCTTTTTATAAGTGGCCAGCATCATCTCCAAATGTCATCACCCTTTGCCTAACCTGGCATTCTAAAAGCATGATTCTTTCACACACTAATGTCTTTATTGTGCTAGAAAATATAAAGGAAAGCCCTCAAATCTGCTTGACATGAAAATATTCAGCCCAAACCCCTCCTCTGGCCTACAGAATTTACATTCCTAAGGATGCAAAATCTTGCCTAAGCCAAATTTGTGAGTGTCCTTGCTTTGGGAGTAGTCATTCGCATTATGATTAATAACTTATATAATATTAGCGCGAAGTATGTCATAAAATATGACAGATTAAAATCAGAAAAAACGTCAAGCAATAGGTGGCTATTATATGAGAGTAAGTAGAAAATAAGTTCCCATTGAGCATGTGAGTACAACCAAAAATAATAAGCTGAAAAAGTAAACTAAATAACAAATTCATGTAATAATAAATATGTATAAATAATATATAATATTATAATTATAAGAGAAGCATATAAGAGTGGACTATACCGAAAGAGACTCTAATTGAGTAGCACTAGTAGGAATGAGGAGGATGAGACTGAGAATAAGGAGACATGAGTAGTATCAAAATGTTACATCTTGCTAGCATGGCAGCTTATAATGCACACACTCATATCAGGTAATGATAAGATAGCGAGTGAGTAATGGCACATATAGAGTGACTGCGACAGCATGATCTTATAGAAAGAGACGCTAGAGAGATGATTGAGAGTTGACTACATCCCTGTTTATATCCCAGTCCTGAGCATACACCCATGAAGTCTCTGGAGAGAAGAAGAGAGGAAAAGTCAATTGTCTACACCTCTTAAAATCGCACGTGTCAAGGCCATGCACGACCCAACCTGCCTCACACAGTTGCTGTACTGAGAGTGCGAGTGTCACCAATCACCTCAGAGGAATATCACCAGAACAATCTCAATACATGCGTATTATATTATTGAGAGGAGTGTACTATTATCTAAATACTTCCTCTTTGTCACTTCACTCAGCGATATCGCCCGTGAGGAACAGCCAAGGCATTGGCGCTAGGACATCAAGAGATGTAACACATTCACTTCTATCATCTGACTCTCTGCACGCCCTCTAGAGTGGCTGGGAGGGGTGTTCATATATCTCGTGGTCTCTCCATCCTGCGTCCCTTGCTGCTCTGGGTTTATTCATGTCTCAATCTGCACCCCTCAGCTCTGGGGTTTCATTCTCTGCTCTCTCATCGTTGGGGGTTTTCTACCTGCATCTTCCTCTCTGATTTTGAGTTGAAGTTTATTCAGTGCTCTCCCATCCGTGATCCCTGTGCTCGGGTTTCATTCCATGACTTCATCTATCACTCTCTGTCGGGGTTATCGCTCGATGCATCTGTGCTTGGTTTTTTCATTCCCTGCTCTCCATCTCTGCACCCTCTGCTCTGGTTTCATATCTCTGCTACTCCAATCCTCCCCTCTGTGCTCTGGGCGTCATTCTACTGCTCTCGATCCTGCATCCCCCTGCTCTGGGTTTCACATTCTCCTGCTCTCCACTCTGCAATCCCTCTGTGCTTGGGGTTTCATTCTCTGCTCTCCATCCCTGCACCCTCTGGCTTGCCCATGGATAGCAGACAAACGAGCTGATGGAGGCACCTGATAGACCCACAGTAAGCTTCATGACGCACAGCAGCACTGTCAGCATGGCCCTGTCTGTCACAGCACGGTCACCAGCAGCGTGTCAGCACAGTCATGCAGCATCACACTAACGTCCACATGCACACAACAATGTCCAGCACACATGGCCAGTTACACTGACTGTCACACACGTATCCAGTCACACGTCGCAACGTCACAAAACTCAAGTCTGCACACTGGCAAGCACTGCCACACTATGATGTGTCAAACTTCACGTCCCCAATTGCACACTAAACATGCAAGTCACACACAAGGCCAAACCACGTTGTACGAACTACGCAACGGTACAGCACACATCCTGTCGCACACGCACACACGTGTCCACTGCCTGCACATGTCTGCACACAGTCACAGTCACAACACGTCACACACTGTATGCCGTGTCACACAGTGCACACATGTAGCCAATGGCACCACTCAACGTGTCACACTGAGCACACCGTTCACATGCACAGACACACACACATGCCACACGTGTACACTGGCACAGTGTCAAAACATGCTGCTGCATTAAAGCCGCGTATTTTGCCTCATCTCAAGTCCAGAATAAGTGCTTTTCTTCCCTGAGGATGTGAATGGATCAGGTGTGTTTCAACCATTTCCTTTTCTTTTACACACCACAATCCTATTAAAGCTGAAAATACATCAATGGAATTTCCACGGTCTGTTAGGTGGGTGTGTCGTTCGGTTGCCAGCTCTTAGAAACCAGGTGGGGCAGTATCTTCGTTCATTGGGCAGTTTTCTTCATCTCTCACCAAAACCCCATCCTCCTTCCAGGAATATTTTCTGTTCATGGCAGTGATGTCCTGCACGGCTGATAAAATTCCATCATCCCATGGGGAAGAAGCCCGCCCAGGGGAGGAGCAAGCATTCCTATCCAATAGAATCTGAGATTAGGAAACACCACAGCAGCCTTTTTCCAACTGCATTCCCGAGGAGCAGCTTCTCTCCACTGCATTCCCAGAGAGAAGCCCAGCCCATCTCACAGCAGCCCTGGAGTGCAGAGGAAAACTCCCCTTGTGCAGGATCCCTGCTGCAGCAGAACCACAGTGGCACTGCAGGAGGGCTGAGCCACATGGTGGGACTGTGCACCACCTGACCCACAGGGCAGGGCATGCCTCGACTCTGGCAGTGGTTTTGGGTTTTTTGTTTGTACTATTACATTGAATTTTTATTTCTCCGAGTAAAGAACTGTTTTCCTGCTCCCTACTCTCTACTTTGCCTGAGAGCTTTTTAATTCAAATTTAATAATAATTGGAGAGTGGAGGTTGAACATTTTCCATTTCAAGGTAGGCTCCTCTTCTTAGCAGCACCTGTCTTGTCAAACCAAAGCATCAGGTAAAAAAACCAACACCCTACCCATTTAGAAAGCTAGTTTATGCAAGTGATCTTTAAAAATCCTAGACTCTCCAAGATAATCACTTTATAATCTAACAGATTATAATATTACAAAATACTATAAATCTTAATTGTAGAGTTATTATAATAATACAAAAAGGTTTTAAACAGATTTAACACCAACATCGCTAAATGATGGCCTTCCAGCTTTGGAAGAGATGTGGATTTGCAATTGTGACAGCTGCCATATTTTAAATTTATTCATGAGCAGAGCTGTGTCCACAGGAATGGCCAAGGCAAAGGCTGGCACTGCCTGGCACTCCAGGGCAAGTGCATTCCTGCCAAGCCAAGGTGCTGCAGGGCTTCTGGATGCTCTGAGAGGTTTTAGAAGTGAGAATTAAAAAGCAGAGTGCTCAGAATTTAACAAAATAGGTTCAAATCAGCTAAAATCCCTGCAATTATGAATAACCAAAATTGTTTTCTCTTCCGACCCTTTCCCCCACTGTGTCCACAGGTGGAGAGGAGCTGAAAGGAAATGAAATTTTCATTCCCCCAGGCATCACATGATGCAGAGATTTTCAAAGAACATTACAAGAAGCCCCCATAGATACAGAATCCCGCATACAGTACCTTGCAACAAGAGGATCTGTATTTAGAAAGGTTGACACAAGATTAAACTGCTGAGCAACTGATGTCTGACAAAATATAGCTGGTCAGTGTGGCTAAATAATATTCATCTTGAATTGATTCAACCAGCTCAAATAATTGGTGATAAAATGATAGATTATCACACGGGTTATTATTACATACTGAATTACAAAAGGAATTTTAGTGGTATATCTGTACCCTTCATCTTCCCTTCCCTTTCCCATACCTTCCAAGTGAACTTGAGGAGTTTGAACAAGGATGATATTCCATTCCAAGGCTGACAATTATCCAAAATAACTGTTTTGTTGCTTTTAGTTCATTCTGGTTAATCACTTGCATAAACGCAAGTCATTTTGTGAGCCAGGCTTTGTCATCTGTAATTACACCTAATGGTTACAGACATTACAATTACAGATACTTTGCAATTCAAGAATATTGTATCCCATTGTATATACAAAGACAGATTGCATTGTTGTTATCAAGAGCATTCGATCTGAGCCAGATCAGTGAGTAGTAAATATAAATGGCCTTACAAGTGTGTGTAATAAAACAGAGGGCAGTACGCAAATGTGTCGCAATGAGATGTCTCAGACCAAAATCATCAGAAAGTTTGCAAGAATGTTTTGCGTTTGATGGATGGCTGATGCAATTACGAGGCTAAAAATGCCAATGGACAAATTATAATCAAACCGGCAAAGTTCCAGAAAAAGTGTGGAATTTAAAAAAAAAAAAAAAACCTAAAAAACATAAACTCACACGCTCACGACACACGACATTACATGGAGAGGAATGGGCTATTGCTATTATCTTTATTTTTATTACTTTGAATATGCTAAAGTCACCCATCTGATGAAAAAGATACGTTGCCCTTTCCTGTAAGCTTCCCAAAAGGTGATTTAATTGCACGCGATCAGTCTGACTTGCACACAAAAGGTTCTGGAAATAGATGGCCTTTGCCAAAAAACAGAGAGAATCACCTCCTCACCAACTCTGAAAGTCAACTGTATAGAAGGGAAGGAAGCTCAGTGTATGCAGTCACAAACGCAGCTGAAATCCTGATTCACATCACCACAGCCTGCTTACAACACGCCCCACCTGTATATAGAGAGATGCAAATCACTTCATTCCACTTCTTTCAAAAGCTCTGTGTTGGTAAACACAGGGAGAGTCTTTCTTCAGTGAGCTGTGCACAGATTGACATCCTGAGTGGAGGAGGAAATTAAATCCTCCCTGAAAGGAACTGTCCCATAACTGTGCCTATTATTACAGGGAAAAGAAGGGCCACAGTGAAAAAATAAAATAAAAAATGCATTCAGACACCGAATCACAGACTCATGCTTCAAATATCCCCCCTGGAATTGGTCACCAGCAGGCGCCTCCTGAGCTGATTCAATGCAAACTGTGGGTTTGTGTTCTAGCCCTTGCTCACAGAGGGAATTTCTGAACAGATGGAGGTGAAGTAAGAGGCCGTGGGCTCCTCCCTGCAGCAGCAGCTCCCAGGAGGGCCCCTGCCGGTGTCCAGCTGGCTCAGACACCTGCCACCTGTGCCCAGTGTGACAACACCTGTGCCTGCACACAGTTCTGCCGAGACACACAACCCAGAAGACTCCATGGCTGGCCTGAAAGCAGGGCTGAGCACACCCTTGTGCTTCCCCAGCCCCTGGGAAAAATGACCAAGATAATATTGTGTTTATCTAATTAGCCTGTGCATGCTGTTAGTGATTATTAGTATTTAGGAATAGCATGCAATTATAACTCTTTATAGCTGCTTGATATAATATAAAAATATAATAATAATATAATATAATATAATATAATATAATATAATATAATAATAAATAAATATAATAAATATAATAATAAATATAATAAATATGTAATATAATATAATATAATTATAGATAGAATAAATATACATTATAAAACAA
>NDFG01000012.1:717304-731102 GCA_002167245.1 Sporophila hypoxantha
AAAAAAAAAAGGCCAAAATCAATCCAGCACCGCTTATTTACATCCACTTCCTCCTGTGGAACATATATTTAGCCAAGAGCTGTGGTGTTGCTGTTCTCTCCCCTGAGCTGTGCCTCAGCCCTGCAGCACGACTTCCCCTCAGTCGTGCCTCAATTTTCACCATTCAGGCCCAAAAATAAAACAAGTGCTTCCATTAGCAGCAGCACTTGGCAGCTGGGGAAAATCAAGCTTCACATTTCAGTTTTGCTCAGCAGAGCAGAGCCAGATCTTTTTACCTGCTGAGCACCAGCTTTMCTCACCTCACTTGTGTTCTCCTCACCCCACAAGGAACGGGAATGTTTTGGGTACAAATATGTAATGAATTTAATTATTGTAAAGTCATCAAATTGTGAAAGCTGAAGCAGCTGATGAGAACAAACTCACACACACAAARGAGAAATCATGAACATTATGAATTAACTTTTTAAAAAAAGAAATTATTAACAATTATTCCAGTTGGGAGAAGACAAGCTTGTGGATTGTATCTGGTAGGATTCTACTCCTACATCTCTCACTGTGTTGGATAGAATGCCCAGAATTAATCTTGGTGCTTTTGGACATTTTGAGGGGTGCTTCACACAACCAATTTCCACATCCAAAGTCAGCCCCATCTGATGGGCTGTGTTTACCTGAACATAAATTGTAGAAAAGTATCTTTTTTTACACTGAGAAAATTGTGGAGAAATTGTAGAGATTATATTTTTTAAAGTAAGTCTAAGCCCTTACTCATGTAGTTCAAGAACTAAAATTCTTGCATTGCAGGTATGAGTCAGGTAACAAAATCCATTTCATGTCATGTCCTGCCACTGGATCTTYAGACTAAAACTAATTGCAGTTCTTAAGGTGATAATTTCCCAGTATTATTAATTGCATCTGGCACCTAAGATATAACAGCTACGCTGTACTTGTTATCCTGACAAATACCTCCAAAATCAATTACCAGTCATGCTTTTCTCACTGAAATAAGAAGGGAAATGTGCAAAATGGGTTTRTAGAAAGTTCTCAGGGCCTGACAGAAGGCCCAMACAGTGTGTGCATCTGTGTGCAAAATTTGAGACAAGAAATGCTGAATTAGAAATGCMATGGAACAGRACAGATATTGTTRAGAGAGAARTGGAGTTAGAAAAAGTTTCAGAAGATGGCCTTACAAATAAGACTGGATACTTTAGAGAAGTAGAACTATGGAAGATGCATTGTAGTAGGACCCATGAGGGGCAGTTTTAGATKATTGGYTTTGAGGCATTSACAGCAKGGTGTGGCAMAAAGCTGATAGCCAAGAAATGCTTATCATGTTTTGTAATTAAAAAATGGTTGACTTCTGATTTATAGCATGAATTATARYATCTGTATTGTCTCACCCTTCTCATGAGACTGAAAATAAAATAAAAGTTTTTAAAACCCCTCTCARTTACCCCATCTCTGGCTCAGAAAARKGAATTGTCCAACAGGAAATAACACAGAATGTGTATTTAGGCTGATGAACTTCATGCATGCACAGAGTTTTTACTGCAAGAGTTAATTCAGCTTCCCATAAAAGCCAGGCTTTTGTGATCATCCTGTAGCCCTGGAAACTTTCTGGGCACTTCCAACTAAATTTGAGGGAGAGCTGGAACTTTAAATTCCATTCAACTCTGTGAAAACAATACAAGGAAGTATAAAAACACCTAAAGCAGCATCTCTTCACATTCAGGATTTCATCCAAACCAGCCAAGTACCTCAATGTGATTTTGGATACCATTTTAAACCCTTCCTCCTGTGTTTGCCTTGCAGTCATTCCCTACAGAAGCACGAGGAGATCTSTGCACAAAGAGCCAGGCTGTGCTGGGATTGGGATGAGAGSAATAGTGGATTTGTCTTTCCAAACAAGCTGTGGGTCTGCTGGTAGATAAAACCAGCTCTGAGAGATAAAACAAACAATGAGAAGGATTCCACTGATTGATGAATAGAAAAATAAATTTGCTTTACAAACAAACTGCAGGTTGGCTGATAAATGAAATTGGATATTGAAAAATGAAAGGAACAATGGGGAAAAACCCTAAATTCCRTAAGAATTAAAAATTAAAAGGAGGGTTATACATTAGAGGGAAAYCTTTGGTATCAGGTGTTTAAGGAAGTCTGAACCTCTCAAGTACCTCAGACAGTGGGGAAAGAGAGAAGGGAAGTGGGAAATTGRGATAAAAAGGAGGCTGTGTCCTCCAAAAATGTGAGGAAGGCTATTCTCTTTCACATTCATATTTTCTGGAAAAATCCCCTTTACCCAGGATTTTTCTCCTGGGAAGCTGAGAAGCCTCAGAGAAAAGGAAAACAATTCTTAWCTCATTTGCTTCTCCTGTGTTGTGCTCACATGTGGAATGTGTTTGGAGATTGTTTACCCACAGGTGATTGTTTCAATGGATTCTGCTGTGAGTTGTTTTCACTCATTGGCCAATCAGGGCCAAGCTGTGTCAGGACTGTGGAGAGAGGCACGAGTTTTCATTATTATCTATTAGCATTATGTAAGTATCCTTTCTGTATTCTTTACTATAGCATTCTTTAATATAACATACTATCATAAAATAATAAATTAGCCTTCTGAGAAYATGGAGTCAGATTCATCATTCCTTCCTGCCACAGGACACCCCACAAATACAAGAGTTCTCCMCCCCCTTGGAATTATTTCTGGATTCTCCATCTATTTAGGAATTCACCCATGTGGAGAGCAATGCAGCTTTAATGATTTTGGTTTTTCAGTCACCCTCCACAGACTCCTTTAGAATAATCTTACAAAGCCAGAGGCAGCACCTGGAGCAAGGACATCTCTGCTGTAAGCCTTAAACCATTTGTTCTCTTTGTGATATTCAAATGACTTTGCTCTCATGCACCACATTCCAGCTGGTATCCCAYGGGATCTGCTGGACAGGACTTGGCTAAAAGATGCCCCACATCTGGCAAACAACAGCAGGGAATCGCAGAGTGTCCTGAGGGGGAAAGGACCTGCAAGGACCACTGAAGAGCAGACAACCCCAAAATCCCACCCTGTGCATCCATGGGAGCATTGTCCAAATGCTCTGGTGCTCAGGACAGATTCCCCAGGCTTTTCCCAGCTTCCAGCTGCTAATTCCTGAGAAAGGACAGAGCACTGCAGCAAAAGAGGTGGGAGGAGAAGATGAAAGACGAGCATTCTATTGTCATCTTATCACAGGGGTTCCATACTGCTGTCTCCTTATCACAAAGGTTTCACACCTCCTTGGTGTTTCTCATGGGCAGCTCCTCAGAGCTCTGACTCTTCCTCACAAAGCAGCCAACTGACTCCAACTCCCTTCTCAACACCACCCCACTCTGTTATAGCATCTTCTTCTCATTGCTTACAGCTGTGGCCTGTTAAAGTCAGGCCTGTTCCCAATCTTTGATCATTGGCCCAGCTGCAGCTCCTTAGGGGTGAGATTACTTTCTACACTATCTTTATTTTCTTATATTCTATCCCCCTACATTCTATGGACATTTAGCAACAAATAAAATGTTTATCAGCACTCAAGTCTTTGATTTATATCTGTGCTCCTGGAAATACTTAATGGAAGCAGGAGAGCAACCCTGCTTACAAGGTTAACTGCAATCAGTATGTGAAATTATAACTTAAGCCACAGACAGATCARGAATCTTTCATCTTCCCAGTTTCCTTCTTAGGTGCTACTCTGACTGAAATTACTGGGCTAAGTGGTGTGATCTAGTATGGAAAGTTAAAATGTAAACTTTCTCCATGGTAATGGCAKCATTAACAAAAACACAGAGATGCAAGAACAAACAGATGAATACCTGGTGTTGCTGAATTTCTACAACAGCTCATAAAACCTCTGCACAGCCACCTTGTTCAAATKCAAAACAGTTCCACACCCCGGGGAAAGCAACTGTTGGTGCCATCAACAGAAAATGGAACACAAACAGAAATTAAAAACAACCTCCCCCAGCAGCCACGGGGTTCCTGAGCATTGAACTGCTCCACTGAACAGATTCACAGCTCCCTGTCCAGGTTTTTGTTTCCAGGTAAAAATAAAATAAGTCAGTTCAGAAAATAACTTCTCCTTGCCTCTGGTGAAATTATGTGTGAATTAGAAATGCTCTCTGCACTCGCCTGCCTTCCCAGAAATTAAATTGATGCTTTTATTTTGGTTTTCACTCAGCAGCTGGGGGGACCTGCCCTTCACAGGTCACCAGAAGTCTGTGACAAGCCAAGGGTAAAAGGGGAAGATGAAAAAGATGAAAGAGATGAAGAAGCTCAACAGGGAGTAACCAAGACTCCACAGTAAGAAAGTATGAATTTGGTAAAAAACACAGAAATGAGATTTTAATATCCTTSCTTCACTTTGCCAAGCTTTGACCCCTGTCTGACCGTGGAAGAGAGAGGCATTCCTAGAATTTGAACCCACAAATCCAAAAATTAAACAAAGAGGGTAGAAATCATCTTTTCCTTTGGTTAACATCCCAGAAATAATGAAGACACAGCTGAAGACATAAAGGAAAATGTCTTTTGGGCAATATTATCTGTAAAGTTCTTTAATATTCACAGTTAATTTGGCAGGGAGTGTCTTCATTTGGATCAAAACACAGGAGAAAATTTCAAATTGAACAAACTGTCMCTGAGTTTAAAGAAAAATTAAATCCACAAAGAGACTTTCTGTGCTCTTCCTGGGTTTAATTTCTGGCCACTAAAAAAGATGTGTAAATAAATAAGGCCTTTAATAGTATCACTTTGTAATGATTATTGAATACCAAGATTGTATTTCATAAGTCCTGACTGTGCCAGAGAAATCAGAGTAAATTCATGGCACAGAAAAGAGAAGGAATTTCTCAAAAATGTGCTAAAAAGGAATTGTACCAATGTTTGAAGGTCCATGGTTACAGCAGCAAGATTTCTTCAAGAAAAATGCAATCATTGGGTTATGCTACAGGCTATGATCTACAGATMATTTAAAAACCTGTGATTTTTTTTTTAGTCCTGATTTTCTAATGATGGAACAATATTTTTGAGGAATATTTATCTTCTCAGGTAAAGAAATAAAATACTTCCTCTTTCATCCTGCTCTTTAACTCCCCACAGTGAATGCTGTACATTGCACCAGGGGCCTCCTTGTCAGTCAACAGCTTCTTCCTTTTTTGTGCTGTTACTTTATCTTGTGAAGTTTAATATTGGTAATACGAACCAGGCCCAAATTTTTGAACCAAAACAAACCCTTTAAAACACCTTGAAGCAATTCCTTGGAGGTAGATTAAGAAATTATTTGTACTTCTGAACCAACCATTCCAGCCAAGCCAGACCTTACTTTCTGCAGAGCTGTCACCCAATCCTGATGACATTTTTGGAAGGAGAGCTTCCTGAGAGCCACTGGAAATTTAAAATATCACTGCAAGTCCACAGCAGCAAGTTTTTCAAGTACTTCTTGCAAATCACACCCCAATTAGGACACCACTCCAGCTTTTCGACTCTCGAAATGGTGCTCTGCAGTAATCACCATGGGCACAAATACCCTCATTTAAAAGCAATTAGCAAGTTGCATCATTTGTAACAGAACATTCTGAATACATCTGAAATCTGGCTGTGCCCTGCAGTTTGTTTTTTAATGTTTCAACTCMATTTTTTGCACTAGCAGAAAGAAATTGTTAGCTAAACTTGTAAAACCCTGCTGTTGTCTTATTTCCAAAATCCAACATTTTTTATCAGAGAAAGCATATTTTTGTTGGAAAAACACTTTTGAATAAAAMTGGAAAAGTATCCTGTAAAAAAATTATTTAAGAAAAAAAAATCAATGGCTGTATTGTGGCAAAAGTCCGAAATCTGCCTGACTCTAGCAGATAAAATTTAGTGCTGTCAGGTGTAAACTCTGAAAGGAGAACAGGACTATCTTAACAGGAAATAATCCCAATTAAATAATAATTAAATAAAATTTTTAAAATAACAATTAAGTAATAATGAAATAATGATTAAATAATAATTAAATAACACAGTAATCCAAAATGGCACCAGAAAGCAACTGACCACCTTCAGCTCCACAAACCTGGGTCAAAGCACCTCTCACACAGCCATGGCCCACTCTACCTCTTAAATCCAGATTTCATTGTATTATCAGCTCTGAGAACTGTAAATACTGTTTTACAGAAGGTGTGTTGATCATATTTCAGCAAAAAAATACAAATTTCAGGGGAGATGATGGCAGGAGACCCAGCCATGAGCACCAGCAGCACTTTGGAACTGTCTGCACTGAGAAATGTTGGAATTCTGAGGGATCCGTGAAGCGCTAGACACAAATGGGCAGCAGAGCTTTTATTCTGGCATAAAGAAYGCACAATTCCTTCAGCTCCTGGGCCCTGACTTTGAGAAATGGGAATTTTTCAGTGCACAGACAGGGCAGATGGGATCCCATGGAGGAGATGGATCATCTGACACCGTGTCCTGCTGGGAGCATTCCAAAGGCKCTGCAACCTTTGCTGTTCCCCTCAAGATCTGCAAGTTTCATTAAAAAAAAAAAACAAAAAGAAAAACAAACTGAGGATTGCAAATTTCACCTCTGGAATTACCAGATGGAAATGAATTACCAGCTCAAGATGCAACAAGTTCTGGAGGAGCCACCTCAAAATATCAATATTAAAAAAAACCCACCACAAGCAGAATGCAGCCATGGGTATTCTACAGAACAAAAACCTGGACAAGGAGAAAAAAAGAAAGGTGTGGAATTATTCTCCTTTTTACAGGTGTAACTCTGAAAAATCAGATTTCCAGCAGACAGCTGTGAYACCAAATGATGACCCTTGGGCCTCTCCTCCACATCTCTCAGAGCCATCAGTTCTCAGCAGTGTTTTTCATCCTCCCAGCTCTGGAGCTGTGCAAAGCAAACTCCATCTCTCATTTCACAGCTTATCTTTGAGGCTGTGTGCACAAATTAACATCAGTAATGCTCGAGCAGTTTAAAAAAGAGGGGAAAAGGGAAATCAGCAATCTGCAGAAAGCAGTGACTAATGTCCTGGAGCTTGTCTGGGCCTTTATCTCACAGSAACAGATGAACTACAACAAAATTTGAGCCACCTCTGCTGCCAAAATTTTACTTGAAGAGCAGCACATTTACAACAGCTCTATAAAAGAACTTGCTTCTTTTTTTTTTTTTTCTTTTTTTTAAATAAAAATTAATACAGAAGGAACAAGAAGTGCAAAGATAAGSATCAGGTACCTGAAGTCCTTCCAGGCCCATTTTGCTGGAATGCTATTATGACTATCCTCAGATGTCAAAATGTCATTTGATAATAAATGTTTAATATRACTTAGGTGTGCCTTGCTGCTGACAAGCAAAATAATCCCCAAGTTTTGTCACTTACACTACACATAATTTTGATTTAGTGTGTTCCATGCACAACTCTGGTCCTAAAAGGATTCTCTGTTTCCTCAGGAACTTGCAAAATTAACATGTTAATTTAGAAATTTCTCTTTMATTTCTCTTTAACATGAAATTTCTCTTTAATTCCTATGCTTATGTCATGTTGGGRAAAACATAATCAATGGAAAATACAGATATTAACCGGGTTCATCTCATTTTCACAGGAACCTCAAAAACTTGCCTGAATAAGTTCCAGCTTGGATTAAAATAACTGGACTGGCAAATAAGTCAGTAATAATTCCTATATGTAGGAATTAAATTAAAAAAATATATATATATTTGGAGTATATATAAATATATATATATATATATTTGGAGAATATATAAAAATATATATATATTTATATATATATATTTGGAGTGTATATAAATATATATATATATATATATATATATATATATTTGGAAAAATCAGGGAAGGAGTAAAACTCCTGAACCCATAACTCAATAGTGAGGAATACCATGATGGAAAATGGGAGCAGAAATTTAAACCACAGCAAAAAGCCCCAGAAAAATGGAGGAAGAATCCCAGGARGAATCCATGATGTGTGTGTATTTATTACTGTAATACAGATATAAATTCACTGCCATGGAATATCTCATTTTCTGTTACTTTCTGCACATGGTGGTGCCTGTTCAGTTAATTGGTTTCTGCAGACTGGACAGGAGTTCCTGGTGCTGGATAAGCCTAAGAAGATTCCAATMATTCCTCCCCCAAGGGAAGCTGAAAATCTGCATTCCCTTGTATTTGTCCCGAGCTAACTTATTCAGAGCATCTCTCTTTTCCCAAATTTCCTGAGCCCCAGCATTGCTTTGCCTTGATAAAAAGCACTTTCCAGAAGCTGGGGAGGTGACTCATCCACTCTACTTTAATCTGAATATTCCTCCTTTGAAGTTGRTAGCTGAATGCTGACTCAGACCTTTTATAATCCATAGACTGCCATGCAAATTAATAAAAGATTTGATTAGGGTGACTGTGAAATTTTATTTTTGTAGGCTACCCCACTTCTGGGAATGTGACAGAAGAATTAGAAATTATTTGATGTTCTGGAGGCAGCCCCCAAATGAAGGATGGCACATCAAAAACTCCAGTTTGCAAATAAAGGCACTGTTAGGAATACAAAATTCTGTTGGTTCAAACAAATGTCCAAGCTCTGCATCTTTCTAGTTCAGATGTAAGAGACACAATGCATTTTCCTTCCATTTTAATTCTGCTCTTTATAAAATTCTTGGCTTCTTACTGGAGGCAAAATGTTCAAAGGCAAAATGACTCAACCCTTCAAAACTGAAAAGGGCAAAATTTTGATTACTGAAAGGTGAGGCATGAAACAAATGAAACTTGCACCAAACTGATCAGCACATCAATCTATATTTGACCTATACTCAGAAGAAAACAACACAAGTTCCTGACACTGGGCTGAACAATTGCCATATGGTGTGTGTGCAAAATATGTGCAAATATTCTGCATGCAGCACAAGCAGATCCTGCCATAAACTCCTCTGGCTTTGGGTTTTCTCTTTTCCCTTTTCATGGCAAAGCCAGTGCTGAATATTCAGATTGCAGACCTGTCTTTCCATYTAGGTAGCACTCATGGGTACTTTTATTTATGGTTTATTTGTGTTTTTCTGGTTTATTTTCAGGTTTTCTGTGCTTGAGGAGCTCAGCAAAGCTCCAAATTACTGGAAAGGGGAACTTTCTGACCCCATTCCTGCTAAATATTGATGCCAAGCCCTCCTACCCTGTGGTTTCAGCACTTTGGGAACTGTTTGCACTGAGAAATGTTGGAGTATCTTATAAAGTATTTTATAAAGAGCAAGTATTTTATAAAGAGCAGAATTAAAATGTTGGGAGTGCAGAACCTGAGCTTCCACACAGTGGGTGGAAAAATGTCTGACAAGTCCCCTTGGGAAATTACAGCTGGCTTAATTAGGGGTTCTCAGCTCTGAAATAAATAAAGAGAGTCTGATTGGGTTAGTTAGTGGGAGCAAAACCCTGCTCCAAGGAAAACTGGGAGCTGCAGGAAAATAAATGTTGAATTGTCCTGCTGCAAGGTGTTTGAGGCACTCARTTGCTCAAATTCAGTGTTCCAGCCCATGGAATTAATGCTACAGTCCAGGGAACACGGTCATTAAAAGACATTTAGAAGCCCTGTGGAATGTAAACAAAACAATTACCTCCCTACTGCCTCTCAGGCATCAGCATCCAGATAACAGCAGCAAATTTTGTTAAACTGATGCTTAATAAAGGAAAAAAAAAAGAAAAAAAAACTAAACAAAAGAACTCCAAACCTGAAGCCTGAATTTTAACCTTTCTGACCTGAGTTACAGTGCAACCACCCTTCAAAAAGGCAAAGGGAATGGTACCAGAAAGTTTTTATTCATTATCACCAGCATAATCTCCATGTATTACCTTTAGGAAAGTATAAAACTATAAAGCTGATATTTATTTCTGAGCAGTCCCTGCCCTCTCTATCAGAAATTGTCCAGCCTTATTTTGTAAAAGAGTTCCCTTGTTTTTATTGAGCAGGATCCTGCCTGAGGGATGATTTAACCCTCTGAAGCCTGCAGGACTTTCTGGCCTTTGTGCACATTCCCATCCTCTTCTGCTGAAGGAAGCCCTGGGACCACCAAAACGAGGTGTGTAAAAACACAAACCCTTCCCTTCAGGATAACTCCCAATCTGTTCCAGGCTCAGATTCCTACATGGAATGTGTAACCTGGCCCCAGAATTTCTTCCTAGCTGCAGCGCTGCTGTTTTCCACCAGCTGGAATGACCACCTGGCTATTAATTAGTTAAAAATATCCTTTTTTAGGGTAGCTCTGCCTACTGACATGAGAGCAAATTTGGAATTCCAGCTGAGGGGTGGCAGGGCTGGGTTTGTTCTGCAGCACCCAGCACATGCTGGGGGTGCTGGTGCCAAACTCTGTGACACCAACAGGCACAGCAGGGAGAGCACAGCGAGGGCATGAGATTGTGACAGCCTCAGCCCTGAACTTCCCCTCGTTATCAGATCATTCTGACACATTTTAATTATTTCTCATTAAATAGGCCATAACATTTAGTAATGTATTGAATTTTATTATTATAAAATCGTGTTTTAAAATAAAATTATTAATAAAATTATTAAGATAAAATAATTTTATATGATTTTTATACTTYTAAAAGAAAATTGAAATAAAATTTAAAATTTTAAAATACCTCTAAATAAAATTATCTTAAAATAAAATAATTAATAAAATRAYTAATATTTTATTAATTTACATTTTATTAATTTACATTTTATGAATAGATTTTWAARTAATTTTTAATTTTAGTCATTTATYAATAGGAGATGAAATTTAGAATAGATTCAATAAGTTCTAGTTCAGAACAGATTAAATAGGCTGAGTAAGTCATGCAGATACAGCAGAGCTGAAATGCTGAACTCTGTTACAGCAGAGTCAATTCTGTCAATGATTTATGGAAATAGAGGTACAAAAYGAAGATTTTCCTCTTTTTAAAGAGTGTTTGCCATACCATGTCTTAAAATTTCTTCCTTTAAATACAATTATTCCAAGAAATAAGCTGCTGAGAGCACAGCTCACATTYTTCTTGCCATGAGCCCATTTTCCAGCGAGGAGAAATGGAAATATACTGAGCATCCACTCAGCACAGCCCAAAATAAAATCTCCTGGATGGCAGAGAAAACTGTCCCCATTCTATTCAAACAGCTGCCACTGAGTAAGCAACTTTTATCTGGGGAAATAAATTTTTAAAAACTCATTTAAGTGGGTGGACATTTAGTGTTACAGAGGATTTGTTTCTCTCCCTGACCTCTGTTCTGATCAGCAGAATTGTAAACAGAAAATACAGRAAAATATGTTTCATTTTCTCCACAGATGCTTTGGGAAACATAACTGGCCCTTTTATAAGAATAAGAAAATAATTTCCACTTGTCTCATGTGTCCCTGCTCCAGATTTTAACAACAACTTTTTTATCACTGCAGTGGCTCAGCCTTGCACTAACTGATATTTCTTTTAGATTTTCCAGTGACAGAGGTGACCTTCAGTGTTTTAAATTCTGCTTAAACAAGGCTCAGACACCTTGAAATGCTTATTCCAAAACCAGCCTCCCATATTTCTGCTTATTCACACAAACAGCTCATGCTGAAACCACCCAAGATTCTTTACAGGTCTGCTCTTGCCTCATTTGATTTTCTTCCTGAACCAGAGAATGGCCCATACTAAAACCAGCAATTTATTTTGATTTGTTCACCACAACTAGAATGGGTTTTGAAAAATTTATAAATGCATAGGATTGGYGGGGGAAGACCTAACRAAACAAACTGAATTTGGATTGAGGRMTTTTTCCCTAATAACCAAAATAAAAACCAATAAAGCCATTCCTGAGCTTCATGGCCACAGCAGCTCCTGGTCYTRCCTGTGTTTTCTGCAGCCCYAAAGAWCCTTTCCTCCTTTCCTTCCCCACCACTGGCTCCAAATCCTACAAACTGATTTTTCCCCTCCTGCTTGCCYCTTTCTTGTTGCTTCTGCTGCCAGGAATTAATGGTTATGCTGCAGAGAAATGCCTCAGAAAGCACACAACAACACAAGAGAAAAAGGGAAAACCAACCAAAAAGCAGAAAACAAAACCAAAAAACTCCAAAACAAACAAAAATTCCACTCAAAACATAAAAACAAACACATAAAAAAAAAGCAAACCCCAAAAAAACCCAAAAGGCAGAAACCAAAAATCTTACACATTCTCCTTCCAAAACACATTCTGCAATTCTTTGAACTTCAGTATCCGGGTCCTCGTTTCTAAATGTATTTTTCGATTATTTTTATTTATTTTATTTCTAGATGCATTTTTATCTGCAAACACGGGGCGTTTGAGCAGCAGAGTTGTGGTTTTGGCTTTGAATTTGGCCAAGTGAGCAGGTGCCAGGCTGCTGTGGCAGWGCCCAGGCTGCAGCTGAGGGATGCTGGGCACTGAGGTTTCACCCCTGCTGCTGCCAGGGATTCGGGAGCTGAGTCAGTGGAGCCTGAAATCGATATTTGTCTGTTCTGAGAGCAAGGTTTGCATTTCATGGGGCTTCCCTGCTCCTTGGAAACACCTCAGGGCACAAATAATGTGTAATGTCAAGTGCTCATGGCCAGGGTTGCACACACAGAGCGTTTATGCAATTTTCAGGTTGTTTCGTAGGATATCAGGGAAGTCATTAACATGCAAATATATTTATATGTTAATGTATAATCAATTCATACATTAACATTATACCTGTCTCTTATACACATCTAGATGTGTATAAGAGACAGTTGGAATACTATGTCTGTAACATATTTAGAAATTTATATTTATAAAGATATATTTATAAAATTTATATTTATATTTTTCTCATTTTAGATGAGAAAAGAACTTGGAATACTATGTCTGTAACATATTTAGAAATTTATATTTATAAATATACATTTATAAATTTTATATTTATATTTTCCTCATTTTAGATGAGAAAAGAACTTGGAATACTATGTCTGTAACATATTTAGAAATTTATATTTATAAATTTTATATTTCTATTTTCCTCATTTTAGATGAGAAAAGAACTTGGAATACTATGTCTGCAACATATTTAKAAWTTTATATTTATAAAKATAKATTTATAAATTTTATATTTCTATTTTCCTCATTTTAGATGAGAAAAGAACTTGGAATACTACGTCTGGAACATATTTAGAATTTTATATTTATAAATATACATTTATAAATTTTATATTTCTATTTTCCTCATTTTAGATGAGAAAAGAACTTGGAATACTATGTCTGTAACATATTTAGAAATTTATATTTMTAAATTTTATATTTMTRTTTCTATTTTTCTCACTTTAGATGAGAAAAGAATTTGGAATACTATGTCTGTAACATCCTTAGCTCTGGATAAACACAGAGTGGCAATCTGGGTCAGCTAAAACAGCTCAAAATTCACATTTTGTTCCCTTTTTTTCCATACGTACCTAAGACAGCAGGTCTGTTATAACCCCTAGAGAAAAACCTGCGATAATTTTTGTGTGCCAGCCCCAAAAGAGGARCCCTGCCTGTGGGTTTAGGCAGCACCATCACGGGAGGTGATTTCCCTCCCAAAAACACAAAGCCGTGATTGCTCGGAGCCCTCTCCTGAATGAGACTTCAAAGAGCCCATGCAAATCTCCTGCCCAGATCTGCGCTGCCTGATTTCAATATTGTCACTGCTAAATGGCTGTTTAGCAATCGTTTAAGGCTCAGTATTCTTCCCCTTGTATATTTACTGGAATATATTTGAAGCAGGCTATTTTTAAATCCTGATGTGAGTCATAGGGAAAGCAGCAGGGCAGGAGGGGA